>JACEII010000010.1:3683777-3907057 GCA_014332785.1 Antheraea mylitta
AATTATAAAAACGTATTGCTCTAAGTACACGAGTAGGGAATTTAGGTAGTTAAATCAGTTTTAAAGTATAAAAAAAGCGGCACTGCAAATAATTATAAAAACGTATTGCTCTAAGTACACGAGTAGGGAATTTAGGTCGTTAAATCAATTTTTATATATACAAAAGCGGCACCGCAAATAATTATAAAAACGTATTGCTCTAAGTACACGAGTAGGGAATTTGGTAGTTAAATCAGTTTTAAAGTATACAAAAGAGGCACCTCAAATAATTATAAAAACGTATTACTGTAAGTACACGAGTAGGGAATTAAGGTTGTTGAATCATTTTTAAAGTATAAAAAAGCGGCACCGCAATAATTATAAAAACGTATTGCTGTAAGTAAACGAGTAGAGAATTAAGGTTGTTGAATCAGTTTTAAAGTATAAAAAAGTGGCACCGCAATAATTATAAAAACGTATTGCTCTAAGTACACGAGTAAAGGAATTTAGGTTGTTGAATAAACTAATAAATTAACAAATAATTATTTTTGTTTATATTTATATGTGAAACCATGTTTTTGTGCAATTTGAATTACAACAAAATCAACTGGAATGATTTTATTACATACTTGTCATTTTCAAATTATAGGCAAAGAACGTGCTTATTTACTCTACATGTCTCATGTCGATACACTGTATAACAGGAAATTAGGCTAACCCTTTTTTTGAAAACCTCATACAAATATTGGTATTTCCTCCTTGATCCATCCTAATTGGATCTCAAACCTGAATAGGCTTCCAAATTACGATAGCGATTTTGTCAATAATAATAGAAATCAGTTTGATGAAAAGAAATTTGCTTACCTTACGCCATATTGCCGTTTCTAAGCAGATTTATTTCTCTTAATTAGTATATATTTTGCTTTGTTTCAGGTTCTTCAAAGGAGTATAAATTGGAATACCTATATTCGATATATACTTTAGTTTTAATATGTGAGTATAAATTTAATAATGTATTTGTTCTTATGTGCTTTCAATATTATATCTATATAGTGCCTTAATAGGTGTAAATTATTCAATTACATAATTTGAATAACTAGTGGAAGAGTCCAAAAGCATCTTAATTTTAGAGGCATCAAAGCCCGACACATACTGACGACAAAGAAATGATGGAATGTGTCGTGACCAACAAGTTTATAATCAAAACCCATCACATACAACTCACTTCGATTCGTGACTATTTTTAATCAGCATTCCACTCTCTGAGAAATGTAGATATATTGAAGTAGCTTTAGTCTACGGCTTCACTCGCGATGGTCGTATTACACATAGTTAATATGGATTTTAATTATTCTTATTTATGTCCTTTCCTGTATCCCTAATAATGTGTATACAACATTTCATAATGATCAGCTTAACAGTTAAAGCATTATAACGTAACAAACATATAAACTCACATTCGTATTTGCATTAATATCAGTAACGATTGGATGATAAAAATGACACTTTATATTTACAATGTGAAAGATTAATGTGCTTCAGGAAATTGGTCGGTTCTTATCCAATAAAACAAGACTTTATATTGACAACGTGAAAAATCGAGGTACTTCAGGAAGTCGCTCGGTCCATGTCCAATAAAACAAGATCCCACTATTAAAATATAGGTTGTCTAGTTTCCATGAGTCTGCTCTATCAATTGGGGGTTTTCTTGTTAATAGCTAAAGAGATCTGATATACAGTATCTACTATATATTATTACTTATTCGTATAAGAATGAAAAAAGAATTTACTATATAAAAAATAAAATTGTTCAATTTCTCAGTAACGTAAACCTAACGTATCGAAATAAGAGTTGGTTGCAGGGTTTAATGACAGAATACTATGAGTTTTTGGTGGGTATCTTGGAACGCCATGTAGTGTGGTTTTTATTTTTTATCCATAATCTTGTGTTATTTTAGCTATATGTTGTGTAATGTTGGTGGTGCATTAAGTAAAATAGTTAGGTTATTGTGCACATATCAAGTGGACCTGAAATAATACCACGGCGTATGGATTCTGACTTGTCACAAAAACTCCCAAGAAAGTTCTAACAAAACGGCCACCATCTTGTTAATTCATTGCAATTATATCAAGAAACTTGTAATATCGTTACTCACTTGACAATGGCCGTAATAGACTACTGGAAGATTGGTTGCCAAAAATAAAATAGAAGAAGAAGACAGAATACAATAAATATAGTGCCCGTCAAAATTTTTGACAGCTCTGCGTATAACTGCGTAGAATACAAATTTAGTTATAACTATGGGCGCATTCCTTTAGACGTTCACAACGCTCACAACACCCTTTTCGCCGTTCCACTAGACAACCGCGAGCGTTGCGGTCTTGTCGAAAACCTCATAACATACGCTCACGCCAAGCTCACGACGCCGCATGTCTGGAGGTGAGTCGACCTGAGCGTTGACAAAATTGGCGGGATTCTGAATAAAGATGGCGACCGTAAAAGTGACATTATTTGATACGGTGAATTATATTTATAATAACATATTGCATTTAAATACATAATTAATTTATAATCGTTTCATGATGTTTTTCATTTGACTAAAAAGTTCATTTTTATGTTTTTGTGATAATTAAAATAAAAAAAAATGAATTATACATTGTTTTTTTTAATATACTTAAATCAATTTAATCATAATTAGAATTTACTGTTAAGACTTATAAATTGTAGGGTAACTGCTTAAAGCTTTGTTTTTTCTAGGTAGCCATTTTTATTATTTATCTGAACGCTCAAAACGCCCATAAATGCGTTCCACTAGCGTGTACGATTGTAACGCTCGAGAGCTAGTGGAACGGGAAAACTCACGGTCGTGAGCGTGAGCGTTATGAGCTTCTACTGGGACGCAGTCTATGTATCATATGTATAACCTTGAGACTAGTTAAGAATAAAACAATACCTATTTTAGATTGTTGTAGTAATATCTTTTTTTGTATTCAAATGTTGACTATTTTACGCAAAAACCCAAACTGATGACTATATTCAGAGCGGCCAAAAGTAGTCCGGTGAAGCTGTTAAGACCTTGCTGGGACAATATCGTAGTCAGTTCGGAAAAAAAACAGAGCGGTCAAAAAGATTGACGTTAACTGTACGTAGTTTATTGGCTGATTTTTCTATTAATTATCACTTAAAAATTTCGAGTACATATTGTAAACTATATAATAATGGCATATTTATCCTGAGATTTTTTTATATAACATACAAGGCAAACGAACAGGTGGGTGGTCGCCTGATGTTAAGTGAAGTGATGGTAGACACTAGCAATGCCACGGAGTTGCAAATGTGTTGTCAGCCTGTGTTTAGGGGGGATGGGGAGGGGCTTTGAGGTGAGCCGGATAGCATCTGGGAAATCATTACGCTTTACTGTAATTTGTTCATTATATATACATGTATTGCATATCGTACGTTTATATACGTTTATATTCGTTTATAATATATATGTGTGTGTATTCATTCTTTTTTGTTATATTGTCATGTATAGTTTATAGTCCATCTAAACTTAAAATATAATCCATTAAATATAACATAATAATATCATATGTTAACCCAAGCTCAAAAAATATATCACTTTACAAACTCAGTAAATTAAATGAAAACGTGCGCACATATCATATTCGACTATACTACTATTTTGAACAGAATAAATGTCAATATATTGTATTAAAAGAGTTTTATCCTTGCTAATATTATAAATTTTGTAGGTGGTAGAGCCACGCTGTAGCTATTACTGGCTTCAACATGAATGGGTCGGCTCGTCCGGGGTAGTATCACCATCTCAGAAAAGCGATGTGCAGTAATTGTGCTTGCATTATTGCGTTTCGTTCGGTTAGTGAGAGCCCCGGAGGAACCTACTTTCCCCCTCCCCCACTTCCATCTCCCTCTCACCCATCCCCCATCCTCTAGCCCGAACACAGACTGGAAACGTACTTGCGACTCCCCTGGTGTTGCTAGTGTCTATGGACGGCGGTGCTCAGGTGACCCGCATGTTCGTTTGACGCTTATAACATATAAAAAAATGCGAACTTGTGTTCGGTTGTTTGCTATACATCACGACTTAACTTTGTAAATGGTATAATGATGATATCTTTTTCGTATAGATGAATTTTGAATGTATTAAACAACTTTATAAAAAGTTAGTAAAACGTCTGAAAAGAATATTGAGACAACGTATTACTGAAATATAATTGTTATTCACAAAGAAAGAAGTTGAGATATGCATAAAAGTTTAGTTGGATGTTTACAAAACCGTTGTTCGTTAAGTACGCTAACTACACTATGCTTGTCATCGTATGTTTTGTCGTACAAACAAGACAGAGCAGTCCATTAGCGCCGAGAATCTGCGACGGAAAATGGAAACATCTTTTTATTTTGTACTCAACTTCGTTCGATTCACCCAAAGTAAATAAGTATTAAACACTATTTAATATGAACAATAAAAAAGTACAATTACGTAAAATATCTTAATACGAACTAACACAATAAGTACCTATATTTTACTATTATAAATGCATGTATTTAATTAGATAAATACAAAGCCTTACCTATTTTTCTTACCTATTTTGATCATATTATTTACTGAATATGTGATCACGTGTTAAAGATTTCAAAACTTTAATGTTACTTGATATTATAACACAAAGTTCAAATAATATATTTACTATTTATTCGGAAAAGAGGTTGAATATTGTGTTTTTCTATCATGGTTAAGGATTTTATTTTAATAAATTTGTTTAGATTAAATAGGTAAATCGATGGAAAAATAACTTATGGTCATAAATAACTAAAACACACATCCTAAACTGACTTGTTTTAATCATTTAAAAAATGCAAATTACAACTACAATTACGTAAATATGCAAGAAAATATTCGAAGTATACTCGAAGTATTAGAGTTGGATTGTCATCTGATAACCAGAAATTACTAATGAACTGCTAACAAACACGAAAATAAATAATATATTTAAGATTCTGATACTTTTTTTTTAAATAAAAACTATAAATACTTAGGTATTCTCGTTAAAATGTAGGTACCACTTTAATCGATAAAGAACGGCTCGCTGGAACTACTCGCAGTTTGAAAAGCTTAAATAACTCGGAATAAACGTCTTAACAGCAAGATACGCCTTTTACATCAGTACAGAATTTACTTTTTGTTTCTTTTTTGTTTCTGCTCGAAGAAACAAGTAGCTTAATTACAAATATTTCTTTAGACCTTTTTAATTTCAACTGTTTTAATTTAAGTACTTATTATTCTATAAATAAATAATGCTTGTGTATAAAAATTGAGAGTGTTTTTTGGGATTGTGGTCTGTCAAGTAGTGGATTTTATAGTTCATTCATAATCTTAACTCTATATTTTGTAAAAATGATGGTGTTTTATGTAACACAGTTTGATTATTGTGCATTATTGAAGTAAATGGATAATAATACCACGAACCATGAATTCTGAAATGCCACAAAAACTCCCTAGAAAGTTTTAACAAGGGAACCGACATGTTGATGGAACACTGAAATAATCACACTACACTTATTGTGAAAAATGTGTTGTAATCTTCATTGAAACAAAACATTGACAAATACAATCACAAATCACAAATACCTCTGCGGAGCCAGAATAAGAAAAAGAAGAAGTATATAAAAGTTGCACATACTGATCTTAAAGCAATCACTAATTTAGCTGCGACTTTATACGATTATACTATACATAAATACATTGAAATAAGTTTACAAATACCTAATGTTGGAGATTATAATAATGTAACGTATCACTTTTGTAATTAGGTATGATTTAAATAATCTGTGGTAAACTAAATAAATATGATGTACTCTGTGGTAATATTTCTCTTTTTCTCTGCGTCCACACCAACATACATTTCTGTACCCTTTCTATACCATTATAATATTTAAAACCAGTAAAAGGCTTTTATTAAATATAGAATACAGTCCACTGCGAACAATAGAACAAATAGATAAGTAATTCATACATCAAGTGCGTACATGCAAATAACGACATAATTATGACCTTCTACTGGAGTATTAAGATTCCAACGTTTTCACATACTTGATTTGCCACAGTAATCTAAAATACCTAAGAGTTCTTTCTTTTCTCTATTTTGCCAACCACTCCTCTTTATTATAGGCTAACAGCTGTCCACGACTTCATCTGTCTTTGTATCTTTGTGTATATGCCAATGCCGTTACATTTCGAAATAAGCTGGCTATATTCAAATATAATCGCTCATATAACATGTTTTTCTAAGATTTCCAATGTTGATACACCGAGAACGAAGTTCAATTTTTTTTTATGGTCTTCATATTTTCATGTACAAAATTTGAAGATATTGAAAAATAACGTAAAATATATGGAACGGTTAAAATGTCATGTAGTGTTGACACCATACATGTTGTAGACCGGTGAAGCTATTAAGAGCTTGCTAGGTCCATAGGAAAAAAAACCATACATTATCTTCGTGTAACTGTAACAGTCTATACACCGCATACCACGATAGTTCTCAAATTTGCAGGAATTTTTCAAATTTTTGTTATATTCTATTTAATTAATATCTTTGTAACTTATGGCCTATGTGTTGACATAAAGTTTGATTTTATTACTAAGTTTCATCAGAATCCATTTTTAGCTTTTGCTTAAACAAACATCCATCCATTCTCATAAACTTTCTCGTTTATAACATCGCAAGCTTTTGCCCGCGACTTCGCTCGCGCTAATGTAGATTTTAGGTATGTCTCAGGAACAGACAATTTTTGATATATGAAAGGTATATGCAAAATATCATGATGAACGGTTGAGTATTTAAGGCTTAAAAGCTGAACAAAGAAACTCCTATTCGCATCATTGCATATTATCAATAAGAGTCCCCTACCGCGTTCGTCTGTATGTCTGTTAGCGATAAACTCAAAAACTACTGATCGGGTTTCCATGCGTTTTTCACGAGTAGATAAAGTATTCATAAGGTAGGTTTACGTATATAATTTGTCAAGGTGTTATTTCTCATTATCAGAGTGAGATAACGTCCACTGGGCCCGCTAGTATTAATATAAAATAAAAACTCCTATCTATATGTAATATTTTGAACTTATCTTTGCAAATCTTAAATTATAATTGACCAAATTATTGTGATCCATTTTCATGTATAGAATGGAATAAAATTAAAAACTTAAGAAATGACATATAATAATCTAATACTTTTTTATGTTGCTACAAACAAAGTCTCAGTTCAATAAAGTTATTTAATTATATTTGCAAACATTGCACTGAGCTTTCTTTCCAATTTTAAGATATTGGAAACTACGTATATACTCTATGAGAAATACCTTTTCTTATTAATAAACTATGTAATAATTAATATAGATTGTTCTTCGCTTCAATTACGAATAAATAATAATAACAGTAACGTATTGGCCTTACTAAGATTAAATCAATTAAAAACAAGATTATTTCATTCTTCTCTGCATATATTGTTACTTTGGAATAAATTCTATCGGAAGGCAATAAAACCGACCGGATTTGCATCGGACAGAGCTTCCAATTTTAATATCGCCGTGTACCTAAGGTCCACCTATTCTATTTTGGCGGGAGACTACATTTGACTGTGTTTACATACTAAAGAGAGAAAGAAGAATCTTCTCGAATATTGGTACTCACAAAAAAAGTTAGGAACATTTATTTTTAATGTTATATTCGATGGATATTGTTACTGTTTTACTTCTAATATCATTTGTTGCAGATAAATTATTGGATATACTGTTTCAACCAATTGCTAACTTATACGTTTTAAATACATAGTACCTGAATAACTGAGCCCAGCTCGGTTATTTCGAAAACATTTTTAAATTAATTTAGACTGTTAGGTTTGCCTCACAAATTTGGCATTTTTTTACCTCATTTACTGTCACTCGGATTCGAACTGAGATTAGACGGATTTTCGAAACAGTCGCTTTCCATCTGAGCTATTATTATTTTGACAGTGGCGGCAAAATTTACCTGAATGAATGAAATCTAGCTAGATCGATTTGTCGTCCCCGATATCACCTGCATACTAAGTTTCACGGAAATAGCTGTCGCCGTTTACGAGATCTTGAATATATAACGATATAAAAATATACAAGAATTGCTCGTTTAAAGGTATTAGATTATATTTTAGTTATTGTAAATGAATTTAAGCACTTCCTATGTTAGTTGGGTGTACATTTCTTATTTTGATAAATATTATATATAGGTAATAACAACCCGTCTCTCGTGGTAACGCAGAAAATATTTCAGGATTATACTAATATAATTCCATTTTGATAATAATTGTATAGACTCTACCTTTAAATTAAAATAAAATTACTTCGATTTTTAAAGATGACATCCAACAAGTAATAAATATACCGAGATGTTGTAAGTAACGCAGTAATAAACTACTAAATAATAAAACTTACGCGCGGCTCCCAAAAGCTCACTTACTAATTCGCGGCCAATTGAAGCAATTTTACCACGTCCAATAAAGAATAAATAATACATATGAGCTATTATTGCTAATACAGATTTAACAATATTTTTCGTAATTTTTGAGGGCAAAAAGCACTTGATGTGGTTGTTTAATCAGTTCGGGACAACTAAACAAATCTTTATTTAAAACTAAGGAATTAATTAATTGCATAGTGCCATGCTTCAAATAAGAATGTTTAAGCACTGGACTCGTATATACTTCGTAAAAATTATTGTAAAGGAAATAAGTACTAGGAACTAGCTTCAGGAACAGGAATATATTTGTATGGATTGCATTATCATCAAATGCTCCACCATGAAAATTTGATTGGTACTGTTATAGTGATAGTATTATTATTTCAGATTTAATTTTTTAAATATCCTAAGTATCATTTCTTCAAAAGTTATTTATTATTCATTTTCACAACATTGTTATTGAGGACATGAAAGAAGTGCTTAAAAGTTGATTCTAATCTGAAATTAAAGTTACGATAACTTTTGATAAAGCGAGCCGATTTTAATGAAACTAAGACAAAATTTTACTCGATGTAAATGCTTTATGATTGTCTTGGTGGGGTTTTATCGTAAACACAGTACTTCAGCAGTAATCCGTGTTAAACAAACAGACAGATAAATAGACAGAAAGACTTTTTAAAAAGGATTTAATGGATCGCAGTTAAGCTAAGCTTGATAAGTTTCCCATATACTAAATCTCACAAAAAACGGTGAAGCTATTTTAGAGTTAAATACAGACATACAAACTGACACACAGTCATATTTTTTTAAATATCATATTCGAGATCAGTTACTTTTATAACAGACAGCTATCACGAAATATTAGAAAAAAATAAAATGTACAAATAGAACTATAGATTTATTACGAGTTCTCGCCCAGTGGTCGAACTTAGACCCTAGAAAAAAAAATATTTTTAAATTTTTCTTATTGATAATACTAAAGCTCTTCAATGGCTATAAAACAAAGAAGAATGAAGTAAATCGTCTGAGAAACAGAAGGAAAAATGTTCCTAACCGTTTTCCTACTGCCTATTTACATATAAATAGATTAATAATATTAAAAATTGGACGATTATCACAGTATCTTATAATAATTCATTGGATAAAATAGGACTTTGATAGAACTTTCCTGCCAGGTTTTGTAACATCTTATAATTATGACCTGCATTACGACTTCCCATCCACTTTTCGCAATTACCAAGCTGTATTACTCAAGATGCTACAGATATGATACAATATCGGATAAAATAATGCCAATTTATGAACAGAAATACAACACACTACAGATGCAGAAGAAAATTCCGCCAGAAATTCCATATTTGTATTTTAAAGTCTCTTCTAGGTCCTTACAGCAGGTTAATTAAAAAAAAAAATAGTTAGACAAATGAATTTTTGGAATTTGTTTTAAAATGGAATTGACTACGTTTTTATTACGCAAATTTATTTAATTTTTTTAATTTAATGTAAATCTACAAAAGAAAATAGTTTTTGATAAAAAAGTGGAAATGTATTTCGAAATTAATTTCTTTGCATTAATAACGAGTTAAAATAAACCATAATGACATAAAAAATCCATGTTAAACACAAAATAATCTATATCTGAATAATTTTTTACTCTTTCGTGCAGTAGGATACCTATGATGTGTTTACTCGCGTATAGAAAACAGAACTTTCACTTATAAATAAAAAAGGTTCCTAAAAACTCTTAAAAATGTAAGTCCCCTAAATAAATCCCATCCTACTTTTTTAACCCCTAAATTTGGACACAGAACTTCTAAGTTGGAAACCCTGAGCCGCCTCCACAGATAACAATTTATTTCTAATATCGTTCTCCTAAACTGTACCATAGACATTATGCCACAGCTAATAGCCAATACGAAGTATACTTGTTTCCTTTACCGTAGCGTAATCATAGATCTATGCTTTTGCTTTACTCTATGACAATTACAAGCTCCGACGCGTCACTGTCGGATTTTACTTTTAATTTTTTTTATTATACCTATATTTATAAGCGACAAAGAAAATTGTGATAAGTGTGATTTTATACAAATCTTGGTGATAATATTAGTATTAAGATTTGTTATGACATTGTTGCACATTGGAAAACGAAACGAGGTAAGATAGTTACGGCTATCCGGCTTTGGTAGATATTGTTTGGGTTTAGCGGGATCGATAACCTGGTCGGCTAGCCATGAGGCGCGATACTAAGGTTATGTCGCGGGCCGCGAACAAGTATTGGAGTTCAAGTAACGGTCCCGCGGACCGGAGTCGTACGACTCGCGTTACAGCCGCAAAATCCGGTCGTAGCTGAGAGCAGTTAGTTTATAATAGCGTCTAGATCCTCATTTGCCGCCCTCATTCCGTTACGCTTGCTACCGAGTGCCAGTGTAAATAAATATTCGGTAATCAGCTTTGCTTTGAACAAATACGAGTGCCCATACCCCGAACCTTTAGATAGCTCGACACCTACGAACGTTCCTTTTGAGACGTGCGCCTATTTTCCAGCTTACCCTGCCTGCAGTGCGTGCCACGAGCCCCAGAGTCCCAGCCATTAGATTGAGTGGAGTGTTCCCTGTGTCCGCCCACACGTAGCCCTGTACGCAGTCAAAATTCCGCGCGATACGTCGGATTCATCCTCCAGCATGGACCTGGAGAAAGCCCCTACTCTCCATGAGGAAGACTCCAAAGTTACCCTCACCATCAGACTGATTATGCAGGGGAAGGTAAGACACTAAACACTGAATTTTAAAATCGGCTTTCAAAAAGATTTCATATTGAACTGTGTAAGTGAAAACATTACCTTCTTCTCAATTTACTTATCCTTCCGTACTGTTATTATTAACATGTAAATATTATGTTTCTACTTAATTTCATTTTTCATAGTTCTCGTATATTTGAGTAGTTCATTTAGTGCATTAGTGTTAGAACTTAAATTAATACTGTGATAATATTGTTATTGGTCATATCAGAAATTTTTATTTACATTTAAACTTTAAGTACAAACTATGAGAACTATTTAATTAACTTTTGATTGTCAAGTAGAATGTGTTGTTATTTACTTATATGAAAAGAGTTGTCTGTTTGCACATAATATGATAATCCAATATGACTTCGGTATTTAAATCTTGTTAAGTTGCACTTGTGTGGATGCCCAACACAATATCCTGTTTGCTATAATAATAGATTTGCTTTTCGAATAGGTTTTCATAAATATATATGCATATTTTATAATATGAAGATATTTTTATTTAATATCAATAAACAAAAAACATCATGTATATATAACTTAAAAAAACAATTGATGATTCAATATTGATAGCTATATTGGTATGATTTTAATATTACCATTCTGGATGATATATATTATGTATAATTGACAGATAAGCATTGTAGTTAGAGAAAAACATTAATAATTTGATCATTTATTCACTTAATGATATGTGTTGTACTTAAATTCCCTAAATGTAAATGACAGTATATTTATGAATATAGTTATTGATAATAGTTAAAAGACATTAATGTTTTTGCATGTTCTACTATGCCTGCCTGTTACTTTAATGCATGCATATAAATTATATTAATTACTCAAGCTGTCCGTTTGGTCAAACATTATTTTTTTTATCTAGTAACTGTATCACTAAATAATTTTATCGGGATTAACATTGCTCAACTGCAATGCTAAATTAGCACACATAGATGCACCTAGATCACCCTGACATGTGAGATCTATTGACGCCAGACACCTATAATACTTACATCTAGGTACTTTTAATTGGCTGTAATCCAATACAAAGTACATTTGGTAAGGTGCCAAATATTGGCACTACTTTTCATCAAAGTTATCCATTTGTTTCTTTTTGAAGTAATGTACGTTTCTTGAATACTGTCTATTTAGATTCTATACTTCCTTAATTCTTAATGTTAGCGGTAATTTGTTTTATCTATTTTTAATTAATTGTGGTATAGTTAAGTACTATATTTTTTTTTAACTGCTATACTGATAGTATATTTCTAAGAGATCAGCTAATGAATCACTTTATATTTTTTATGTCATAGTAGGCAAACAAACACATGGGTCACCTGATGTTAAGTGATCACCACTGTCCATAGACCCCTGGTGATGTAAGTGCATTGCTAGCCTTTGCTTGGGTAAGGGCGGGGAGAGGAAGGGAAGGGAAGGGTAGGTGCGTCTCCGGCGCTGTGCTCTCACTGACCGAATGAAACGCAACAATGCAAGCACTGTTACTTCATGTCGGTTTTCAGTGAGAGTGTGGTACTACCCCGGTCGAACCGACACATTCAAAAAGTACCCAAGTAACCCATTTAAGAGTATTTAAATATTTTATTCTTCAAATAAATTTAATATTTTGATATATAATCGTAAAAAATATCTGTAAATATGTGGTCTTTAAATTGTACACTTTCTCTGCCTAGTTCTGCTATTTGTGTCAGCTTTAATACTGCTGTAAGTCAAAGCATTGCTCACATACTGATGGAGTCAAGATGCCTCATTGCCAGAAACTATACAATATGTTGTGCTCTAAAATCGTCTTGATACGAACTCCGACATGTCTGACTGTTGTTAAGAATCGAAGCTGATGCTATTATTGGCACTTAGACAGGAAATCTTTTGTCCCATAATAAATCTCGGCGCGCCTACATTAATTATGCGTGCGTTCCTTGCACAATACTTGCCAATGTTCCCTCTTGATACTATATTAATGTGTATTATTTAAAGTACATTTTATTAATTTGCAGGAGGTTGGCAGCATTATTGGAAAAAAAGGAGAGATTGTTAAAAGATTTAGAGAGGAGGTGAGTTCTATTAAATTATGGAAAATTAAAAAATATGTATTTTTGAATAAACAATTTATAAATCAAAATGTTATTTATTATAGTCAGGAGCAAAAATAAATATATCTGATGGATCATGCCCAGAGCGCATTGTCACAGTTACTGGCAACACAAGTGCAATATTCAAAGCATTCACACTCATATGCAAGAAATTTGAAGAGGTTTGTTCATATTTTTACATACTATATTATCACAGAATGTATCTTATAATAGATTTTAATGTTCAAGTTATAATGCCAGTTTGTTTTCATTATCTATTACTTAAAAAAAGCATGAAGAACTGGAATTTTTGTGGATTTTTTTTTTGTTTTTCTAATATGATAGAGATAGATAATGTTTTAAATAAATATGGTGTTGTGTACAATCAATTATATCCCCAAGCACATTTGCTTTAATAATTATTCTTAAAAAAAAAAACTAATATCAAAAGTAATTTCAGTAATGGTGCAAAAAAGAACATACCTTTTTTTCTCGAACTGACTATTAACCTAGCAATGTCTTAACAGCTTCAACAAACTATGCAGCGAAAAACATACCTTTATCATTCTAACAATAACTCTAAATTGTAGATTGCAAAGTTTCTTTGTATGTAAAAACTGGGGGCCCAGTTATTGTGGTATTTATTTAGTTATCACGCATTTCCTATAATTCGTAATACATAACTATAATATGTTCTCTTACTTGTACTTATTCCAACTATAGACAAAACTTTATAATGATACGTGCAAGCATGAGAGTAGCATATAAAAATAAGAGCTAAAGCTACGCCCCGGATGACAGTGTTTCGACCCTGTTTTGTTATGATAAATAATAACGTACATATATGACTTTGAATTGAACAGTGGTGCTCCCAATTCAATGAGGGTGGCGGCGGTGGATCCCGGTCTCCCATCACGCTTCGGCTTATCGTGCCCGCATCACAGTGCGGATCTCTCATCGGAAAAGGTGGTTCCAAGATCAAAGAGATACGCGATGTCACCGGTGCTAACATTCAGGCCAGTATTTTCTTTATATCACCCACAATACTGACATTAGTACATTTGAAATTAAACAATTGAAGACACAATTAGACAGACAACCATGTCACAGTTCACATAACACACAGTATTGAAACTCCCTATAAACGCTCGCACACCGGCACACTAACACAAACATACGCATCGACAGGACCCCCAAGCGAACCTCGCGGTGCTGTCCATAGAATTCCTTTCAAAACCTGTCGTCGATGCGCGTGTTTGCGTGAGTGTGCCGTTTTCGAGCGTTTGTTCGTAGTTTCCATACTGTGTCTTATATTTATACTGTGACCATGTTGCGTAAGTCGAAATGTGCCACTGTATATGATTAGTATGCCGTTACTTTCATTTAAAATTATAATGTCACTAGTTCCATTTAGGGATAAATAATCAAAACATGTAAATAGCACAATCTGAGATAAAGTTTTGACTTTTTTTGAAATGGGTGGTGCAATAAAAGACTTTATTTTTAATTTTTTAGTTATGACACTATTTGAACGGAAATGCGACATGTATGTCCTAACACATCGACATTAATATAATTAGATATTAGGATTATTATAATCTACTGAATGTTCTGTGGTTACAGGTTGCAAGTGAAATGTTGCCAAATTCGACTGAAAGGGCGGTAACAATCAGTGGAACTTGTAATGCGATTACACAGTGCATTTATCACATTTGCTGTGTGATGCTAGAGGTATGATATACTTGTATATGTTTCAAAATTATAGCCATAAAATTTAATTTCTGGTAGCTAATTCACCACAAGGCACTACTTAAATTAGTTTGTTAATAATTACTCCTCGGTGAATCTCAGCTAAATCGTTCATATGTATGAACATTAATACTTTTTTTATTCTTCTGTTCTGCAGACTCTTGGTCTGCACCTTTTCTCGCTTTCGCTTTTTTTATTGTCTGTGTGAAAAATCATAGTTTATAGAATAATACAAATTTATTAACATAATTTATTTGTATTTATCCTCTATCATAAAAAAAATATTTATTACATTTTGTGATTTTAATTCTTTAACTGATTGATAATTACGCATATAAATGTCACGTAGCCATAGCTCTGTTATAACGTACTGTACATAATAAGCTTGATTTTTTTATCTAATCTTCTGTTATATATAGCACAAAGTATAGTGGTAAAAGCAAAGCTGATTAACGAACGAGGCAATGGCGATAGCGGGGTTGTAGGGTTATACAGCCCGACTGCCCGTAAAAAGCCCGTCATAGTGACTCGCTTTTGCGCGTCGCGTTTCGTGATCAGCCTGTGCATATCCAGTACCGGGTGACTTTCGTCATTATGGCCGGCATAAGAGTGGCGACTGACGATGGATGATCTGTCTCGCGGTGGCGCCACTGTTCTTGGATTGTACTATGCTTACCATAAGGCATAGTGCAATCACTTTGTCGTGCCTCAATAAAAAAAAATTACCAGAATCTGTCAAGAATTTCATTACCTACAAATTATGTTTTATAGGAAAAAATATATAACCTTGTAATATTAGTTATCACTGTGTCAAGTTTCATCAAAATTGGTTCAGTACTTTCAGAGTGATGCTTGTTCACAGGTATAGACAGACAAAAAATGGAAAGGGATTATTTTCGGCTTTTATATCGATAACAAAGTCTACCCAGATTATTATTTTCAAAATATATTTCTTGTACAGATTTGGCCTAGTTACAATTTTTATTATAGTAATAATACATTTTAAAATGAGTATAGATTTTTTTTTATATATTGGTAAATGCAGTTATTTTTTATGACATCTTATTTTGGCTTGTTTTAGAGCCCACCAAAAGGAGCAACCATTCCATACAGACCGAAACCAAATGTAGCGGGCCCAGTAATCTTAGCTGGTGGACAAGCATACACTATCCAAGGAAACTATGCGGTACCAGCACAAGATGTGAGTATAATTATAAGCAGGTTATTATGTATTTAACTCCGGTTATCCAATATATATGAATCAAAGTTTCTGATTAGTGCAATCTTGTTAATAAGTTTGATGAAAGAAAGAAATTACCAGAGATATTTAGCGTATATATATTATCACGGAGATAATTTAGATACATGTGATAACTTTTTATATTAGTAACACAAATATACGTGTACATACACAATGATACACAGAAACATAACCCATAGTTACATAACGATTCATAACGATGCGCGTAAACGCAGTGATATTATAAGTAAAAAAAAGTAGATACGTTATAAATTGTGGCTAGACAGACAATAGTGACCTCAGTTTCATGTCAGCGGTAACAGTATTCTGATCAATCCTTTTAAATGCTCCAAAACTGTCAAAATACTCTCGTGTGTTATGAGATATTGTACAAACTATACAAGTAAAACTTTTAGAAATCAAGGAATCACCTATCATTCTAAAATAACTACTATTTTTGTGAATAATGTAATATTTTCAATAATTAAATATTACAGCGTAAAATTTTACGTCAAAAAATGAGAAAGGGAACAAAGATTAAAAATATATTATAAGAACAGTACTGCCTGCCTATATAAATGGTGGAACATATTTAAATTGTATATTTTGTTTGTTATTTATATAATTAACTTTAAAAATATTTTTAATGTGTTCTATCAATTACTATTTCATATTATTTGGCTGTATATTCTAATTACATGTGTAATTAAGTGCTAATGTAACTAGAAAAATTGAGTCTATTTATATTTTATTTGAATCTATACAAAAACGTTATGTCGGGGTGATGTTGAGGGGCAGTCATGAAAGTATTGTATTAATCATAGATGACTTCCTTTTAGTAATTTGACCGATCAGTTGCTCAAGATTAATCAAATATTAATAATAAAAGTAATGAAATTAAATCATAATGCTAATTAAAGGGCATAGCCGGTTAAATATGGGAAATCTGCCCCCATGGCTTTTTTGAGCTACACTTAGGGGATCGATTTGGCATCAAATAAAAATAATTCACAGCAATTTTTAGCCCTTTAACTCAAACGACGTTCGAGGTTTTCAAAAAACCCTGCTTTTTTTATTTTAATTTTATTTTTATACTGAAATTCGGAGTTAATCGATGGTGATTTTTTTTCTTATTCTTAGGATCCTTAAACATAAAAATATCGTATGATCATCGTTTTTCAACGAAAAGTCGATTTTTAATGAAGAAAAGAAAATTCAAATTTTTTTTTTAGGGTTTTTGAAATATGTCAATCACCAAAATTTGTCAGAACATGTATTTTACACCCCTCGACACTCAGATTTTTTGAAGTGGTGAAACAATGTCAAAAAAATTAAAAAGTCATTTTTTCCTAAATTATTCCTATTTTTTAATAATTTGTTTAAAGCCAGATATTTTACGTAAATATACATTACGATTAACACATTTTTTCCCAAAATCCATTCTGAAATCAAGTTTAAATTATATGTTACAAATTCGAAAATATATAAACAAATAAAATGTAAAGCTTTACTCACTTGAATAAATGTAAACAACAGATACGCTATGTAATAATAAAAACATATATCTTGTAAAATGAAAAGAGATGCATTAACATCAACAATGATACTCCAATATTGTTCGATCGTAAAACTTAAATATAGTTTCAATATAAAAGCCCTGAATTAATTAACAACTGTTATTCAATATATACAATGAATTAATCATAAAGATTACTTTATTTTGAGGTTACCTGAACAAACAAAACCTTAATAGAAGCGTTTTACCTTACAATAAAACGCATATTAATTTACTTACCTTATTCGAAGCTTACTTATGAGATAGGCACTTCCGTTTCCCGCCAGCATGCCCACTTTTGACAGTAAATATCACTAACTTCCGGTCAAATACTTTACTTGTGTCTCGCCCCACCATGGCAGAGAGGTGTATTTAGAGCGACGCCGTCTTTCAACTTCATTGAGTCGAATAATAATACCAGGCAGAATTTAAAATATTAAGCTTCGAATAAGGTAAGTAAATTAATATGCGTTTTATTGTAAGGTAAAACGCTTCTATTAATTTGAGTTGACCTTATTCGAAGCTTACTTATGAGACTTGTTTGTTATCGCCTGGTGGTGGTAGAGACACCGACGCCAATGTGATCTAGATAAGCCAAGATTCATAAGGGAATCTTGATTACACAAGCATTAAAGTTAGCACGTTAGTCCAAGATGATTTAGTTACAGAGGTACTATCAATTCTGAATAAGGCCTATATAGTCAAGAAGGCAATTCCCTCTGAAAGATGCCTGTGAACTAGAACGTTTACCACATTTCAGTATATAATCATACCAAAACAAAAAATGTATAACTATGCCATAAGAAACTATGGTATGGTTTCTTAATTGCCTCTAGTCTTAGTTACGTAAGGATTCGGTATTCACCGCGGTAGATTTTAAAATACGATACGAGAAACGATTTGGTTCACTATCACTATTATAAAGAATTTTACCTTTATAAAGAATTTTACCTAAAATAAGACCAGTTACGTGCGTATAAACATATCTGATAGAGATTTACACATTCCTATTTGAAAAAGTTTCACAGCTTAAGAGCTGTCAATGATCCTTAGTGCTATCTAGTAGTACGAAACTAAAACATTAACCGTCTAAAAACACCCTAAGTGATATCAAAGACAACTGCTGTATGTAAAAATCACTGGGTTTGGTTAAAATAACCAAAGATTTATACTAGCATCAAAAAATATATTACATTTTTATGGCTTGGAAGAATTTTGGCAAAGTAGGCGCAAAAAACTAGTTTTCAACCAAAATTTCCAGTAGCCTATATTTTGAGCAAATAATTTTGACAAAGCCCTTCTAGAAGCACTCTCTTGGTCTAAAAGTTTTGATAGCAAACTTAAATTACGACTCAAAGACAAACTACTCATCATATAACCAATTCGAAATGATTCTCACAAAAAGCGTGTGCGACACCATACAGTAATATAGCAATTTCTGTTCCTGCCGTTATGTTCAAAGCCGAACGAAATGGTTTTACTAAAGAGGTACCTTATTTATGTGGCGAGCGATGTGATTGTTGGCCTCGAGGCTAGAAAGCGCTTGCAGCGTCACCTCGCGGACCGCAAGGCGTTTGCGACTCTGCGCCTCGGCCAACGTCGCCCTCAACCTACTATAGGTAACAGACGCATCGCTCTCATGCTGCCTCATCGAACTAGTTAAGCAAACTTACATAAGAGACAACCTTGACTGCTTAGCGGCACTGTTACTTTGGGTTATTCGGTAAAACATTTAATCGACCATTTCCACATGTTGGCTCAAAATTTTCGCTGCAATCAATTAATTAGAGGCATGACCTTACTATGTTAGGCAGTGACCCTACGAGAGCGTTACATAGAACCTATAAGATTCTTTGAAGCTATGCAAACTCTTGAGACTTTACTAGAACACTGAGTAATAGTCTTTATTAGTACCACAGTAGCCAAAATACTTTGTAAATATGAACAGTTAGACCTTCGAAATGTGAACAGTTAGACCTTCGAAGCTATTCGAGACTGCTTAAAATACAGAGCATTAAACCTTCGATTTAATACTACTTCGATTAGTAGATGCTTCTGCTTAACACCCAATGCTGGTTACTTCCAACTACTCATGCTTTTACCGGGAGTCTTCACATACTTGCTGTAAGATTGAAGACACTTTTGAAGTTACAAATGTTATAACAAGTTTGTGTTAATGGTCAATAACCATACAAATAATAGTATTGACGCAGCCTATTTAAGCAGAATATGCGCCCTTGATGCGACTAGAAGTTACAGAGTAGCGATGCCTATAAGCATTGATCCTATACCACATGAGAAAACTTCCGACAACCACAAAAACAAGAAAACCTTGCTGCACCCTGTGAGATCGACCGTCCAGAAGCAATGTATGATCACACACGAGGTTACACCGATTAAACAGCCATACAGTTATCGGAACGATTTGCGTTCCTGCAAAAATTCCTATCATCCTATCTACTCCTAACCGTTATCGGTTATAACAAAACTGCTAAAAGACAACAGTCCATTTTTCCGAAATTCATTTCTCCACATTTCACGTCCACGTAAATTTACTGACATATCCTAACTTGGCGATAGACGTACGTTCACACTGGGGACAGGTCACATCATTACTATATTATTGTATAGCTTTAGGTGGTCTGGCTTCCTAGTATGAACTACTCCTGCGCGCTGTTATCTACTATCCTTTATGATATGTGCAATCCCGCGAGGAGGTTTCAAATAACCCTTCGAAGGTTCATTATATAATTTGTGTGTCCTACGAAGAACCACAGACTAACGCTACGAGGGTTGCTTCCGTAATTCACGTACACCGAATAATCCAACAAAATGCGTGTTCCTGTGAGGACACACTGAACAAACTGCGTATCCTACGAAGAACCACAGACTAACGCTACGAGGGTTGCTTCCGTAATTCACGTACACCGAATAATCCAACGAAATGCGTGTTCCTGTGAGGAGACACTGAACAAACTGCGTATCGTTATACGATTTGCGTGCTTCTGCACTGCACAGAGGCATTAAATAGGCATGGAATAGCTCTGCGCGGGCTAGTTACTTGATCCGCGTGCTCCTGTGTGAAGACACCGAATAGCTCTGCAAGGGAATACATTATTTGCGTGCTCCTGCGTGAAGGCACAGAATAGCTCTGCGAGGGATTGATACATGATTCGCGTGCTCCTGCGTGAAGGCACCGAATAGCTCTGCGAGGCGAGGGATAGACACATGATTCGCGTGCCCCTGCATGGAGGCACCGAATAGCCCTGCGTGGGCTAGTTACATGATTCGCTTACTCCTGCGCAGAGGCACCGAATAACCCTGCGTGGGCTAAGTGCTAGTTACTGCTAGTCATCAGTCATCATCCGTGTGCTCCTGCGTGGAGGCACCGAGGAGCCACCGAACAGTCCTGCGAGGACTAGTTATATGCTTCGGTGTTCCTGTGCAGAGGCACTGAAAGCCCTGCGAGGGCTAGTTATATGCTTCGCGTGATCCTGTGCAGAGGCACTGAATAGCCCTGCGCGGGCTAATTACGTGATTAGTGTGCTCTTGCGCAGAGGCACTGAATAGCCCTGTGCGGACTAGTTACGTGATTAGTGTGCTCTTGCGCAGGCACTGAATAGCCCTGCGCGGGTTAGTTATGTGATTAGCGTGCTCTTGCGCAGAGGCACTGAATAGCCCTGTGCGGGCTAGTTACGTGATTAGCGTGCTCTTGCGCAGAGGCACCGTATAGCCCTGCGTGGGCTAGTTATGTGATGCGCGTACTCCTGAGCAGACGCACTTGAGCAAGACGCACTGACTGAAAGCCCTGCGCGGGCTTATGTGATTAACGTGTTCCTACGCGTTTCTTCCTCAGCGGGATCGTTACATAATTAGAGTTAAGTAGCAGTGATCCAGCAGCAATACCCGTCGGAATAACCCTACGCAGGTTATTTATATAATCGATGTGATCTTGCACCGATACTCGTAATAATCATCCGACACTCGTAATAACCCTACGCGATATATTAGCCGTGATCCAGCACCAATAACCGTCGGAATAACCCTACGCAGGTTATTTACATAATCTCCGTGATCTTGCACAGATACTCGTAATAACCTTACGCGGGTTTAGCCGTGATCTGGCACCAATAACCATCGGAATAACCCTACGCAGGTTATTTATATAATCGCCGTGATCCTGCACTGATGTTCTCCTGTTCAAAGAAACTGAATAAGCCTGCCAACTCACTCACTGGAGACATTACGTGCTCGCTCGAGGAGAAATTTCTATCCGCGAGCCCGAGGGGTCACGCTCTGAAGACAGGCCAGAGGTATTGAGATTCCACTAGCGTGCATAGTGCTCACGAGCTTCTTCGTCTGATGATAGTTGGTAGAATTTTGCATACTTGATCATTACTATTGCTTTCCTCAATCCGACAACAATCAAAATCCATTATCAGCGACTACGAGCTAGTATCACCACAAGTAGAAGAAGAAGAAGTGCTAAAATAAGCGTATATTAATTGATTTTTAAAATAAACTGTCGTGGGTCTTACAGCTAATAAAAATTCATTAAAAACATTTAAGAGTAAAATAAGATAATATAATGCAGCATGGCTCCGCCGCAGGTATACCAAGATCTGAATATTCAGTGAACATGGTTTCGAAATAATAATGCTTACCACTGCTGCTTGCAATTTGTAGAGGGTTGTACTTCGATATATCATATATTGGATATTTATATAACGATATATACTGCGGCGTACACATTTATCCCCCCCCCCTTTTTATTTAGGGGAAAGGTGGATTTTTCAGTACCACTCGAGGTAACTACATAACATTTATTTCCACATTCGAAAAAAATATATATAATGTGAGATGTATGCATACACACAATATATGTATATAAACAATCGGTATATTAGGCAATAAAAACGATGATAATATTTTATAAAAGAGCAGCACTTCATAAAATGACCGGAAATTAAAAATAAATTCGAACGGGGTAACCCGTTCGCATAAAAAATGTTATTAACACTAAATCAAATAGTCAGTTCTTAAAACAGACTTAGCTTGTACTCACGTTATCGAACTTGTACTCACGTGATAGTTTTTCAACGACAGGTATCGTTATATTGTTCCTCAGTAACAGCAATAGGTTAATATGTAAGTAGCTACTTACGCGGCCTTACAATACTTTTTACCAATCCTTCCAGGAACATATTAACACTCTTTCATATACTTGAAAAACAGAAATACAATATTTTCTGGAAATATTAATCAGACTATAAAATTAAAAAATAAAATATTTTCTGCAAATATTTTTCACTTTTGTGCAAGTATTTCACTTGCACGTTTGTTCTCGGCGGGGAACAAGACGCCAATGAAGTTGAAAGACGGCGTCGCTCTAAATACACCTCCTCTGCCATGGTGGGGCGAGACACAAGTAAGGTATTTGACCGGAAGTTAGTGATATTTACTGTCAAAAGTGGGCATGCTGGCGGGAAACGGAAGTGCCTATCTCATAAGTAAGCTTCGAATAAGGTCAAGTCAAATTAATAGATATGATCGATAGATTCCGGAAATCCCGGTAGATGGCGTTTCAAAGCACCGAGTTGGCGCTAATTTTGAAATACATAGTCGTTTTAGAGCAAAGAAAAGTTTTCTACGTACTTTTTCAAGCAAAAAAAAAATAAAAGTTCGTTAAAACGCGGAATTTCAGGAAAAAAATGACTTTTTAATTTTTTTGACATTGTTACACCACTTCAAAAAATCTGAAAAAATTCCTGAGTGTCGAGGGGTGTAAAATACATGTTCTGACAAATTTTGGTGATTGACATATTTCAAAAACCCAAAAAAAAAATTTGAATTTTCTTTTCTTCATTAAAAATCGACTTTTCGTTGAAAAACGATGATCATACGATATTTTTATGTTTAAGGATCCTAAGAATAAGAAAAAAAATCACCATCGATTAACTCCGAATTTCAGTATAAAAATAAAATTAAAATAAAAAAAACAGGTTTTTTTGAAAATCTCGAACGTCGTTTGAGTTAAAGGGCTAAAAATTGGTGTGAATTATTTTTATTTCATGCCAAATCGATCCCCTAAGTGTGGGTCAAAAAAGCCATGGGGGCAGATTTCCCATATTTAACCGGCTATGCCCTTTGTATGATAAAATTGATTTTATTATTATTTATGTACTTTCAATAAGTTTCAATTTTTTTATTAAGTACCTGAGGGACGAGCCTAGCTCGGTTCTGTAAAAACATTTTTAATTAAAATAAACCGTTAGGTTTGCTTTATAAAATTATTTTTTTTCTACTAAAAGAATTATATTAAAAAAATTTATCTCTTCTACTGTCACTCGGATTCGAACTAGGGTTACACGAATTTTCGAAGCAATCGATTTCCATTGTTTTGACAGCACTGGCGAAATTTTCCTTTATATTCTAGTAGTACGGTGAAGCTGTTAAGACCTTGCTAGGTCAATAGCGTAGTCAGTTCGAGAAAAAAAAACCTTTATATTCTATATATTTTTTTTCATTGCCTGAAATCTCAGTTAAAAAGTTTTCTATGAATAAAATCTAGCTAGATTGATTTATCGTCTCCAAAACGACCTACATACTAAGTTTCACGGAAATAGATGTCGCCGTTTCCGAGATCCTGAATATATACAAATATTCACGAATTGTTCGTTTAAAGCTATAAGATTTTATATGATGTTGCAAATAAAACATCTGTGAGTCGATTGACTTTTTTATACATATATTTTAACAAAGCAAGATGTCATATCTGTTTTGATTATTCTTTATATTTGACTAACAGATCTGAAATATAACTATTTGTCAGTGTTTCAAATATTACTTCGCTTATGTGTGCGTTATCGTGCCATTCGATTTGACAAAGTATCATATAAGTAACGTATCTACGTCTTTTTAAAATATAATTGGCGTAAATGTGTATACAAGAAACCTGTGTAGAATCAGATCATATGAAATCAGTTAATGGTGGGCAAGGATCGGAAAAAAGGGATAAGCTTTGAATTGTGACAGTAAGGGAAATGTGTAAGTATTGAGATGAGTCAGGAAGGTAAGGGGGTAAGCTGTGAGGCGAGACCGGGAAGGGAAGCAGTAAACTTTGAGATGAAACGGTAAGGGATAGGGGGTAAACCTTGAGACAAGACGGGAAGGGAATATATCTGGATTAGTGATATGGGTACGGTCGCAGGGAGTGTGCGCGCCGGTGTTCCCCATGATGGAAGTGAAACCACCGCTGGCCGCAGCGCTCCCGCCGCATCACCTGCTGCCGGCGCCTCTACACGAACACCACCTCGTGAGTCAACGCACGGTTCCACACACCTTTACAGACATATCTTGTCGCAGACAAAATGCATATATATTAACCACTTAACGATCGTTTTATTGAGATGAATGTCCTAGTATACTTCGATAAAAATAAATTTCCATCAAATCTATATATCGAGATTTCTTTTTGCTGTAGTTCAGAACACAAATCCCGTTTATAAATTATTACTTTATTGTAATCTGATACAATATTTATTCTCCTTGATTTATAGGTACATAAATACGTATTTTAGACACTTCAATGTTTAAAGTGTAACGTAAACGCTTAAATTCCCTTTTAGAGTATCTCTTATATATATTAGAAGCTTTTAAATGATTTAATATTTATTTATATAAATTTATATTTATTTTTTATTTTAATATTTATTACAATCAATGTAATGGTATGTAGCAATGAATTCATATATGGTATCTACTTTTTAAAGATATTCTTCAAATGTGTTTTGGAAGTAGCTAGGTATCTTCATATTAATTGGTATACAATATTTTTTTAATTCTAAACGGTTGATCATTATCATCTATTTTCTTCGAAAACTAGTTTCTTAATATCATAAGAGTTGTTTATTGGTCTCACTAGGTGTCTGTGAGGTTGTGTGGAGCATAGCGTAGTAATGTGATTGGTGCTGCCCCAATATCCTTTCGGTTTGGTTGTGACGACATTCCATAGTAGTGGCCATGAATAACATT
Organism: Antheraea mylitta; assembly: GCA_014332785.1. NCBI lineage: Eukaryota > Metazoa > Arthropoda > Insecta > Lepidoptera > Saturniidae > Antheraea > Antheraea mylitta. The sequence continues at coordinate 3,709,729 of JACEII010000010.1, forward strand.
GTAAATACAAGTATTTGTTGACACCTCATGAATGTAATTGTAAGACCTATATACGTATTTTATAATATATTTTGCATAGTAATCTGGTCCGTTATGCTTTAAGTAAAATATATTCTTTTTGCACGTAAACCCCACATAATATTGTATTGTAGATTATTGTATAGATTACATATTGTAATGCTGAATGTGTCGTCATGCTAGTTTCTTATGTTACGACACATGAGATGTATGGCATAGTTGTTAAAAAAACGTTTTATTTTTTTTTTTGTAGATTTTTACATAATCACAGTTAGCTTTATCTGTTTGTTTTATGGCATTGCCGAGATCGGAGCCTACAAACAAGATCACGCTCAAGTGGACATTTAAAAGATTCATTACAGAATATTCCCCGCTGTTCTCTTGCACCCTTCCTTATATTGCTTTTGCCTTGCCTATCTATACCGTCGCGTTTATTTTCAGAATTATCTATAAAAAATAATAATAATAGATATACAACCATGGAAGCGCATGGCTTAATTTTGACATAAGTTTTGAAGGTAATAATAGAAATAAATGAAGCTTTGCCGTATGAATTCAAGGTGCATTTTATATATGGGCAGCACCATTCAATAACTCACAGTGTTAACACAAAATTTTATGGAACAAAAAAAAACTATGAAAATTCGCAAAACCGCATCTAAATATCTATTACCCTATATCCTGGTATGCTTAATACAGATAGAGTAAGTTTTACGATCAAGGTGTTTTGGATTTTATATCTGAATTAATCATACATTGCTAACAAATGTTGCGAATTTTCCTAGTTTCTAATTTTTATATTTCATTTTCTACCCAGGTTTACTTCCCATCCAGCGTTCCCATCCCGGCTCTGTCAAAAAAACTTAAAGGCGAAACAAGCAGCTGGAGCTATGATTGTTGTTTATGAAAATAATTATACTATACGTTAGGAACTGTTAAAACGTAAAATAATTATACATTAATGATGTTTATTAATTTATTGTAATTTTTGACTTGTGATCACGGAAACTTTATAAGCATAGTATATTTTATTGGATATTTTTTTTTTCGAACTAACTACGCTATTGACCTAGCAAGGTCCTTAACAGCTTTACCGGACTACTAAGAATGGATAAAATTTCATTCTGGATTTTGCCCGTTTGTTATTTGCTTGCGGTAATGTAAATTTAACCGATTCCTGTGGGAACATTACTTTTATCTGGATCACAGTAGATTATTTACTGTACCCCTAATAACGTGTATCCTCAATTTAATAATATAGATCAGTTTATTTAAGACGGTAAAGTGTAACAAATTAATATAGTTTTGATTGTATAGTGTTACTTAGAATTAATAATATCAATAGAAAGAGCGCGAAAAACTCACATCATGTGACAAATAGCGTAACTACCGTTGTGTTAATAATATAGAGCCCCTTTTGCTACAGGGGTTCTCTGTGTATAAGTTACAATTTGTAAAATGTTATCCATATCTCCAAATTCTTATTTATTACAGGTTTTTAAAGAATTAATATAATGATATACGGGTATATTTTTGTCACTTCCTTTTTAGGGGCACGCTAATTTTCGAAAGTTATAAGTCCATATTTTTTTGTAAAAAGTGTAAAAACGATCACATTTTGGGTACTTACGGCATATAATAGCTGGTCTAAAATTTTCAGAGCGGAAAGTAATTTATGACTATTTTTCAGTATTTTTTGAGTTTCCATTTACGGGCACTGCGTGCTCCCGTGTACCGCAATAAAAAAAGCCCTTATCATATAAAATAAGCAGTACACCTCCTTTCCAAAAAAACATTTAAGACCACTTATGTCCCTCGTGGCACGTGATAGAATTGTAACTTAAGTTTTTTTTTCCTGGAACTTACTACGCTATTAACCTACGAAGGTCTTAACCGCTTCAACGGACTACTATTGAGTAAATAATCTTTAGAACGTTATATAAACTTAAACTAAACAGTAAAACTGAGTATGGGAATAACAACACAATTTTTAACTCACGACCATTGACTTTCGCGCGAACTATTGTCTTATCCTATCGCGTATAGCATTCTTTTTCTTTCTAGAAACGATTGTTGACAGATGTTATATAAAATTAATTTCGTAATTTTTTAAATCATAAATGAAGAATCTCTAAACTAAACTCGAAACTAAAATCACATGTATTATTTTACCTTCCAACTTGTTTTATAAATATACGTTTATAATGAAATGTTGTTTTGCAGTATAGTAATTAGTAGTTTTGCTAGTTAAATATTGTTGTGTATACAGATGGGAGGTATCGGGAAGTCGCCATTGGCCGGTCTTGCAGCGTTGGGTCTCGGCGGCTTGGGACCCGCTAACGCCGCTGGTCTAAATCCTGCTGGTAACATTTTCACTTGTTTTTAATTAATGTTTTACATTAAACAGGGGTTTACAGATATAAAAAAATGAGGTTACTCTCGTGTAATAAAAAAATAAAGCAAAAATATACTTTTCATCCAAAATGTATTTATAATAATGATTATTATCAGTTTACTTCCCCTCTCCGGCGCATGCATACCACACTGCTTACCCCACTTCTCCACGTCAAGAAAACACATCGCTGATCTATCTATCTATCTATCTATTTATCTAGTGTGTACTCAACAACCAAGTGACTAAGAAGTACCGCAGACCTGTATCGTATTATTTTATAGTGGAAGTAACAAACAAGTCTGCAAGCCACTTGATGTTATCTGCATCACAGTAATTATTACCTTTCATTTTAACTCAAGTCAGTGTAAGGTTCTACTTAAGGTCTGTGTATGTACTCGAGATTATGTTACTGAACATTTCGCATAAAATATATAATAATATATAAATAATAAACAGCAGTTTTCTCTTTGGTTGAACCTTGCACTCTTATACCGCTATTAAAGTCCTAAGATATTTAAGAATAATTTCTAATCGATCTAGCAATTATGGCTTAGTGGTAAGCTTGTTCCGACATCGGGTCCATAGACGTAAATTCGAATCCTCATGAATGCGCCGCAGATTTCTATGAAAGAATACATTATGATGAAACCACATCATGGTGGTTGTACTTTTTCTAAGGTTATTTGGCTACCGTCCTCAATAAAAAATCTACCACCAAGCACCTATTAGTGTGTTCCGACAGCTGTTCTTGAGAACCAGTTCCGTTATATGTGTTCACCATCTTAGATCTAAAATTTATAAAGTATAATAATTTATCTTATTTATATCTTAGCTCTTTAACTGCAACCATAAAAGTGTTCCAAGATTACTTAAGGCTGTTGAAATTAATAAATAATACAAACTATGAAACTCATTTTATAAAGGAAAATACACGTATGCCCTGAACTATAATCATTTCAATTGTACTGTAATGAAGAAAATGATACGAAATATAATAAAAAAATATTTTTTTTACTTCATATTAATTGAATAATCTTTCGAATAAAAATATTAAGAACAGTTATATGACACAAATGTATAGAAATTTATCATAAAAAATCTACAGTTTTTAAAATTAATATTTTAATATCATGCTAGGTTTTTTTCCAATTATGGTATTATAGTTATTTACACGTTTAGATGTCTAGTTATTTAAATATGTGTTTTCTGCTTAAGAGAAAAGTATTCATATCTATGATTATTATTTTATTTTTGGCAACCAATCTTAGTAGATTATTACTGCTATTGTTGACTAGGCATATATTACAAGTTTTTTGTGATCATCTCAACGAACTAACAAGATGGTGGCTGTCTTGTTAGAAGTTTCCAGGGAATTTCCGATCCATTTCACTTGTGCACAATAACCAAACTATATTACGTAGAACACCAGTATTATATATGAATAAAATATAAAGACCACTACATACCAAGATCCTGATAAAAACTCAATATATATATATATATATATATATATCTAATGTGATTATTTATTAAAAATGCAAGTTATCCCAGCGTTAGCGGCGCTCGCTGGATCGCAGTTACGCACGTCCAACCAGTCGCGTAACCAACCCGTGACCAACCAACAGTCACATGAGATGACCGTGCCCAACGAACTCATAGGTTGCATCATTGGAAAGGTAAATATATCTTTACAGTTATAATTAATATATACTAATATTATAAAGAGGTAAAGTTTGTGACGTTGTAGGGGGTAATCTCAGGAACTACTGGTCCGATTTGAAAAATTCTTTCAGTGTTATATAGCTAATTTATCGAGGACGGTTATAGGCTATATATCACGCTACGACCAAATAGAAGCGGAGCACTAATGAAATATGTTTCAAAATCGGGAGTTTCCTCTTGAGAGCTTCCGGTGCGTGTTAGCGTTAGCCCAAAGTAACTATGTATTACTATACGATCGAAGTCGCGGGCAGGGACTAGTAATTAATGCATTATAAGCTAAAAAAAAACTTTAATGTAAACACATCCACTTTCCTAATGCTTCTAGGTTATCTAATATTCTCGCGTTCCTGTTATACTTTATCTTTTTTTTTTCTATGAATTGATTACAGAGTACTGTGTTTTCTAATTAAATATAATAATAACGGTGATATATCAATAACGAATTCTCTGTTGTTTTATTTTACACTAAAGTTAATTATAATCCGCTGTTAGGTATTCTGCTCGTTAGTAACTTGTGTATTGTTATTGTATATCTATAGTTAAATTAATTTTCTTTAGTCGTGTTTAAGTTTTAGCATGAGCAACATGATATCCTCTGCCTTTATAAATCTAACGTGTTTGTACTTTTCGATTTTTATGTAAAAAAATGTTGTTGGTGTTTAGGAAATAAGTAATAGTCAATTTTTTTTAGAAATCTATGTCTGTCTGTTTGTATGAACACGCATCACTGCTCAAGTACTGGGTTCACAATAAATATGTAGCTAAGAAGCTGTATGATCTGGTAATGATACTTCATCAGCGACTCTCATGATAGAGGTAGAACGATTGCGGAACAATGGGGCTAATATGTTCCGTGGAATAAAAGCCCCTACAAAAAAAGGAGTATGGGGTAGGGGAAGGATCGCGCGTTCTGACAGTCCTTGAATCCCAGGGACTGACTGACCTTCAAATCGGTGGTGATCCTGCAAACAAAGAGCAGAAGGGTACAAATCCACGATAGCGTTTCACATGCTATAGTGGTAATATCTAGGCACACTGACACCTGTGTCTACTATACCGACGTGACTGACGATGTGATAAGTAGGTTCATCCATCGGGCCGTCAACGCTCCGGCACGGGATATTGTGGGTTACAACCTAAAAATGGCCATAAAGAATGGAAGTGCAAGCGCTATAAAAACAACGTCATTAAACCAAAAATAGTTAATAATTGAACAGTTAATATTTAATAAATTACTAATAAAAGAATACGCTCACGGATACGATTTTCTACTTATACAAAACACTACACGTAAGCAAAAAAGGGTGCATATCAAGAGTCTGCAGAATAGCATAACAATTTAAAATTAAAAAACGAAAATTACACTTCTGTAATATTAACACATTATTGTAGTGTAGTAGCGGTGAAAGGATTGTGTTTTTATTTACAGGGCGGTACAAAAATCGCCGAGATCCGACAGATTTCCGGTGCAATGATTCGGATATCTAATTGCGAAGAACGCGAAGGCGGCAGCACCGACCGAACCATCACAATATCCGGGAACCCCGACTCCGTCGCCCTCGCTCAGTATCTCATCAACATGAGGTGAGTTATCATAATAATATAGTAAATAAACAAACTGACAGGTTTATCGAACATCCTTCACACGTATCTCCCTTGAAAACTTCCACTGGAAATATTATTTGCCCGTTTTTAGCCCATTATGATTCTTGCCTTGTCCATTTCTGAGAACGATTTATTTGATATCCTATTATAATCCTCTGATTTATCTTTACCTTTGGACCGTTTCGAAGTTGGTTTTGCCGATTGTTATAATTGTTATATAATGAAACGTCTGACTTGAGATTTCATATGTAAAATTTAAGGAACAAATATTTATAATTTCAATTGACTTTAGATGTTAGGTTTTCGAAAATAAAGAATTTGAAATAGTTGCAGCATTATAAATCTAGAGCAATGGCTTCTGAGCGTAATAATCTACTGTATTCAAAATTAAATTAAAATAAACATATAATTATACTATCAGAGATATAAAAAGCTAAAATTAGACAAAGGATGGTGTACCCATTAACTTTTTATATATTACTAAAAAAAAAAAATTAACCGCAGCGCCACCTACCGCGACTAATTTTGAATTTAAACCATTCTTGAATCCACACACAAAAATTTCATCAAAATCTGTCCACCTTTTTAAGAGTTCAGTTACATACACACGGACGGCAAATTATCTATACTAATATTATAAAGAGGTAAAGTTTGTGACGTTGTGATGTTGTGACGTTGTAGGGGGTAATCTCAGGAACTACTGGTCCGATTTGAATAATTATTTCATTGTTATATAGCTCATTCATCGAGAATGGTTATAGGCTATCATATCATAACGCTAAGATCAATAGGAGCGGAGCGAAGATGAAAAATGTTTCAAAATTGGGATGTTTTTCCTTTTCTAGAACTGCTGCAGAGGCTAGTACTATATATAAAGATGAATAGATCTGTAATTTTTCCCATACAATATATCTGATATATTATACAAAAAATAGACTAATATAAAAAATAGGAGTAATGTATCAAAATAATTCGAGGTATGATGTAGGTTACATATATAATTCCGATTCTAGTATGCAGTAACGATAATATAAAACCAAAATAATATCATAACTTCAAGTTCTAGTAACTATATAAGCTATACAACAATAGTCTTCGCTCAAAACAATTCAGTTGCTAAGCTGAAGTAAGAGACTGAAGTGCTACGTTATGTTTAAGGATTTATTGAATAGCAATTTCAAAAACAAAGTTAAGCAAGTTTTATTCTTAAAGGTTTATAAAGGTATAACGTTATGTGATTATAAGACAACACAACTAAAAGGTTTTTTAATCAAAAAGTGGATAATTTAAATTCTCTTCAAAGCTTTTCTGGTTATAAATCGTAACATCCATAGATTACATCGGAAAGAAGATTTTGATATCTGTATGGATGAGATCTACTATCGAAAAATATAAAAATAGTAGAGTTTCAATAGAATGGATATAGTTTATATAGTATTAGTACTATTATATAGTTTATTTAGAATTAGAATTGCAGCTAAATAATAGTTTTGTTTATCTTCAAATAATTAAATAATTTTTAATTGTCAATATCAGTTCGACCGGTGTAAGTTTTGTTACGGTCTCTCTTTCTATCTACTAAGTTTTCGTATTTCTTGATATGCTCTAACACTTAATGGACTAACGAAATCATATCACATAAAGCAACCTTTATTATGGATATATGGATTGTAATGTTTCCAAATTTTGAAAAATGATCACAATCCATTCTTCAGACGTAAGCTCCACTTTGCACTCTATACTAAGCAAACAACTCGCGAAATCGTTTAAAAAAATGCCCTTAATTATTATACTCGCAAACGCTTTTTTTTTTTTTTTTAAATGACTACGCTATTGACCCATCAAGGTCTTAACAGCTTCACCGGACTACTAAAGCGAGCGCTTAAGGCACTCAGCCGATTTTATTATGGGAACCAGCTCAAGGGTGCACGGCACACCTCGGCTTGGCTGTTGCCTGTTGCATGCAAAATCGCGACCTATCTTAGCTAACCTAGCTAACTATTCATATATGTATGAGTTGTTGAACCGTATATGTGTACCAAGCATACACACCTCAACAACTCTTCCATATCAACGCACTCAAGGGCTCCCTACCGAGGGATCGAACCTAGGCTTGAGTCGCTGTTGTGGGAGGCCTAATCGGGTAAAACGCCAATATAATAACATACTTTGTAAGATCATACGCCTCTTGCATCTCTTTCAAAATCTTACTTCTAGTTATGACTAAAATTTGCAATAATACATTTTGTTTTATCATGTCTAAATTTTATAAATGCAATACTCCATATAATCCAAACTTTAATGAAATTAGATGTTGTTGATGCCTGAATATAATGGGTCCTAAAATGGCATAGTTCCAAATAATAAAATTGTCATTGAAAGTTAAAATAAAAAGAGTGGTTAAACTAATAAGATCATTACATCCACAACCGCTGTATGACCATATAACGGTTTCTAGAATACGTGTTAGTACCAAAGGTGGAAACCCGAAACTATGTTATAGTCTAAGAATACCATTTTTCAATAATCTGTGACTTTATCTTGGTCAGTCAGTCAAAGAATTACAATTTAACACGTATATGTTTCGCAATAGTGCAGTTTGCATGTATCCCTGGCTCTAATATTATTATCACTATACATTGTTGTTTTTTTTTTTTTTCAATCTATGACATAGATTAGGGTTGCACGTCCCTTAAATTGTACACTGCTATCGTCTGTCTTTTTCGTTTTTATTATGGCAATTAACTCATTTTAATTATACGACGTGGATTCATATATTTGACGTGTTTTAACCCTTTGTATTACAAAATGATTGTTTACGATATCACTTATGTTTACAAGTAAGTATCACTTATATTAAAAGAAAACAACTAGTGAAGTGAAGTTATTAATTAGGTAACTAGCCAAATTGAAAAATAAAAAAAAAAAACGATTTCTTGAACATAAAAGAATTCTGTTGCGTTTACGACATTTTAGACGATTGTCGTGCGTTTACACAAATGCGAAATTTTAAAAGTATCGACATCCCAGCTAATTGAAATCTAATTTATTTTTGTTATTGGATGCGTTCCTGATTTTAATTAGAATGCACAATCATTCAATGGTCTGATACAAAAAAAGAATAAATATAGAATTTTAGTTTAAAGCACTAAGTTGTAATTTATCGCTCCTCACAATTATATCTCTATAAACATCATAACTCGAAAACATCAAAGTCATAAATATAACACATACTTAACAGTATCTGTTAAGTACAAAAAAAGTGCGTAGTAAAAATTGATATTAAATTTAGCTTATTGAATTTAAATATAGACATATATCATGATAACGACGTTATGTTTTGAATAAATTCTATATATAACGTTATGTTTTGAATAAATTCTATATATAATAAAGATAATTCTAAATTAATAACACTCTATAAATGACTACTAAAACAATAAACCAAGGTATTAAAAATCCGAAAACAAAATTACATTAAATAAACAAAACAATAACTAAATTCATCTTTCCGCGAGCGTAATCTTTAGTCAGCGTTTCGTTTTCCTATTCGTACGTTCCCTTCGTATCGGTCCGAGCCGTCGCCTGACCCCCTGTACATCGTTCCTGTCCCGCTCCCGCAGTGTGGAGCTACAGAAGGCGAATCTGGACGTGAGTGGTGGTGGTGGTGGTAGCACTTCGAGCGGAGGCACCGCGAGCACGTCGGGTGGCGGCGGCCCCCTGGCCTCTGCCATACCGCTCGCTCAGCTGCTCAGCAAGAGCGGTGCACTCGGAGCGCTCAGTTCGCTTTCCGCTCTCGGCGGCCTCACCGACCTGCTCAGCGGAGCGAACGCTCAACCCGTACAAACGACCGGCGTACATCGCCCCCACAAAGCGTTCAACCAACGTCGCCAAGAGGACGACCCGCCCACTAAAACTAACAAGGAGCGGGCCAAGTACAATCCGTACTAGGGTTCTGTTATCTCTCGCCGACGCGACGGTCACTCTATTCAAAGAATTCTTTATACAGTGAAACCTGGATAAGTGGGATCTGAAGGAAGCTATATTTTTTATCACTTATTAGCAGGCCCGGTGGATGTTTTCTTGCCCTTATAATAAAAAGAACTTGACAAATCATATACATATACCTTGAATTACTTTTATACTGGTAAAAACCGTTTGAAAATCCATTCAGTAGTATCTGAGTTTATCGCGAATGGATATAGAGACAGAAGTGGCAAAGGACATAGGCAGATTAACATGACAGTTCGTCTTAATTATAGAGGGAAGGATTTATAGTGTTTGGAATCAAACATGTCAAAAACTTGTCTTAACTTGATAAACAGTTTCACTTATAAAGGCTATTAAGCTACAAAGTCCCAATTATAGAGGTAAACATCGAAAAATCTAAGTAATTAGGTCTCCGTTATATAAGTTTCAGAATTCTTAATATCAAAGGTATTTCAATGCAAAAGTGTCGATACGTCATTGTAATTGTCAATAACAGGCGTTTCTCACACATCCAGGGCATACTTATCCAGGTTTCACTGTATATTGTTGTTTCTAAGTTTAGTCGCGGCCGCGTCCCTCGTTTCGTGTCGAAAAGTACTAAAAACTTAACAATCTTGCTTCTCTTTAAAGGAATAAGATGTCATTACAAAAATCTTCCACTATCCTTTGAAAATTATGTATTAGGCTCCGGATAGTTCATTTTAAAAATATATACCTCGATGCGCAGTTAAATCACACCAACGACTTGGGAAGTCTAATGTCTATTCGTTGAGAATTAAGTTTTAATAATTGAGCTCGTAAGTACGGAGCCTTTTTCTTCTTTACGTATTAAAAAATAATTCAGTTAACTTGTACTTCTATATCATATAAGTATTGCAATAATTTTACTATTTTGAAAAGGCTCGTTTTCGCATTTGATAGTGTATATTCATATAGTATTGTTAAAAATACTCTAGTTTATAAAGTTTTAATACAAGACGTATAAAATATTCACGAATATTTTAATTATCCAAAGAATATTATTATTCACATCAAATTATATTTCATCGGTATTAAGTTTCATACTGGTTAGTGTAGTAAAATATTATTCATGACCAGCGGCTAATTATCATTATTTATTTATTTTTTAGAAATCAGTTTAACTGTTACAAAATAACAATAACAAGATCTTGTAAATAAAAAAAATGACATGTCAGTACAAAGCGGTACTGTTTATAATAATCAATTTTAATAAATACTAAATCGTACATAAGTTATATGACATCAATAATTATAACGATACATGTTGACATTTCAGTGGTCATTTTACCTGCACAAAGAGTGTTATCGACAAAATAAAAATTAAATCATTTTTCACTCATATGCATTAGTCTTTACGTGAGACTGACATGAATGTTAGAAATTTCTAAACTCAATAGTATGATAATCAATATTGTTTTTGATATATAGTTCTGTAAACTTTTAACTCCGTGTATATGGAAATACCCACTTTAATGTCATCATGTATGGAATAAACTAAAAATCGTGACAATAGTAGGGCGTAGAAGCTAAAAGAATGCAGTAGAATAATACAGCGTTTCACGTTTAATGTTCATTATAAGATGGTATTAATATAAAATACAGGGTGTTTAAAGTACATCAAACCATACTTCATGATTAAAAAACAAAATAAAATATACAATTTGTTGCCAAGACGTGCAATCATTTTTTTAATTATGTGTACTTGTGATCTTCGTTGGCTATTAAAAATTATTCAGTATTTTTGTATCCTCCGGCTAAAAACTATGAAAAAAAGCGATGAAGTGGGTATTCTATCCAAACTGCGAATTAAATAAATTTTAGTTGTTTATTAATTACATTTTGTTTTAGTTACTTACCTACTAAAACAAAATCTCTGAATAATTCTATATCGGAAATTTTTTTTCGAGTTTGAACACCCGTACTGTAAACAAGGAGATGGTAAATAACAAAAAGTTGTCATTCAATTTGGCAACACACTGTATGTACTCATTGCTTTTCAATGGGTATATTTAATGATACTTATCAAAATTGAGAATCTGAAATACAAAAATTAATAATAACCCGTACATTGTTTGATGGCATCGTTACTTTTATTAGGATTTCTTTTCAATCGCCTTTAATTAATTTTGTTCATCTGATATAACTGAGTATAAAGTAAAAGTTACAAATTAAAAATCTATATACAGTTCTTAAATAAAAAAAAAAGAAAACGGCAAAATATTAATAACACATGTTTTACATTCGTATGTTTTGTGCAATGCAATGAAATTGTTAAATATAATGTTTAACACTGAAGTATTGTTTGATGGTTGTTATTGGCTCTGTCATAACGTAATATTAGAAGAGTAATTATAAAGATAAGAATGTTTATTCTTTACGAAATTATTGTATTTAATAAGACGGGATACTTGTGTATTAAATGCACCGCGCTTACCAACCGCTGACGCGGCCGGCTCGCGTTTTCTTTTTTCGTAGTCTAACCTAACCAAACTGGAATAAAAGAGCAAGATGTTTTGAGAGGCTGCATTTGCAATACGCTTCTTGTTATAAAGGTTTAGAAGATGGGAGCAGCGGGTGAAAGAGGTGATTCCTCCTTCCCACGGAAAGTCATAGTTACTGAGATATACATGATCAAAATTTTGAGGTTATGTGTCAGCTCCAAACAATCATTGGTAATTTTGTATTTTTTTTCGACCTCTTGCTCTTTTATCTCGATTTGGTTAGGTTACGTTAGACTTGGGAAAAAGATAACGCGAGCCGACCGCGGCAGCGGTCGGTGAGCGCGTTGCATTTAATACACAAGTACCTAGGACGGTTTTGCTTTAAGAATATCGTAATGTGATATAATTAATATGGTCGTCGTATGTCAAACTAATTAATTATATCAATTATCTTCGAAATAAGCATGTACTTTGAACTAAAATATTTTTGTTGGTTTTCCTCTAGATCTAATTAGGATTTCTACAGATTTTATAAATGCATTATCAGAAGTATAGGCAGCAGTTTAGTTTTCTGTTCAATCTTTTCTTCTAAATGATTTGCCGAACAAATATCAAGTGGTTAGATCAACTATATGGTTATATCTATAACAAATCTGATTCCGATGCTTACATTACCCAACAATTACGCAACTTTGCAATTTAGCAAGTTAATAACGAAAATTAGTTGATTAAAAATTCCAGAAAATCCTCTCAAATAATATAGCCGAATGAATTCAGTAAAGTTATTCTTATTTCTAATTATGTACATATTGGTTGATCTTATTCTTCGGATAAAATTTGACATTAAAAACCACTATTCATATGAATTATTGATAAAAGCATTAATTACATTATGACAATACAAATGAAGGGGATATATATATTAAAGGAATCAGATAGTATTTCAGATTACATTAATTTTCAAATTTATAATCAGTTAATGAAGAGAATATAAAGAGGAAAAAAAATCAAGTTTCATTATAAATAATCACATTAATATATAGGTCATAAATCAAAATATTATATTAGTATCTAATTAAAATTTGTTTACTAACCTTAATCAAAGAGGAATGTTAATCTTTTTTATTACATATTTATTATGATATACAACAGTTTTTCATAAGATTCACTTGAACTTGAAGGACACACGGACTGTTTTGTATTTAGGATAGATTATTATGTAGGGATAGATAAATAGAGTATTCATATCTTATTGCCTGTACGTTGGACTCCATTTTAATGGTACAAGTCGACTGGCAATGAATTAAACTAAAATACATTTTTCTTTTAATTAACATAATCGATTCAGAATAAACAATCATCAAGAATCGTAATTTTGAGAACTTTGATTATCTTGTGCTTCTAAAATAGAGTCCACACTCATATGTTCATTAATTAGTGTGAATTTAAAATTGAGGTCCAATTCCATATGTTTGTAAACGTAGAGGTACCTCCATAGGAGATGCTACATTGTAATTTTTTAATTTTTAATTAATTAAAATCATGTTAATTTTAAGATAACACTTTCGTATGTTTTCAGGGATGATATTACTCGCTAGAATCGTTAAGCAAAAGTGTATTGTTTTCAAGTACATACTTAATAAAAATAATAATTGTGTATTATTTATTCTATTCAGATGTCACTCACATTAAAACGTGGCTAAAATGTTCATTATAAAATTAAGTGCAGGTAAATATTATTTTTTTTAATGGTCCGAAATATTGAGCTTCCCACACTCAAGAACCCACGTCATTATCCTGCCCACCCTGTTACCTGATATGCTGAATTCTGGTCCATCGTGTACCTACATCCTACAAGTTCTCTGGATCATCCCGGTAAGAATTTTCCTTTACATTTTATTTCTTTCCTAGTTCCATACTGTGTCAGATCATATTTTTATATTTAACTGTTTGATTGTCCTGTTTTGCGTTTAATTTACATTGGTTTTCTATATTATCACAAACAATTCAGACGATAAACACATGTACTGCCTTGAATACGTTCCTGTTTCCTTGAGAATTAATGACAGTTTATATTGTGACAATTAACTGATACCCAAGACTATCCTGTGTTGTTTATTATCGTAATATATTTTATGTGTACAGGGAAATCGTAAAAAAACGAATTGTTTGTTTACAGAATCATTTCGTAAACAATGTTATCCGTTTACTTCCTCTCTCCTACGCATGCGCACCCACCGCTTGCCCCACTTTTCCACGACAAGAAAACATCGCTGAGCGTTTAGTCCGCATAAAAATTATAGTTTTTTAAACCTTTAATAACTTTATATTGAATTAAGTTGTCGTTATATATTTTTTGTTTTCGTTAAGAAACTAGTGTCTTTCTAGACACTAGTAAACTTGAATAAAATTGGTCAATATTAATTTAGTATTGTTTGCGTGATACGCATACGACAGTAGATCTCTGTGATATTATATATACTACTGGTCGAAATTCGACCATAATTAATGTTTTAGGATTTCAATATTAAGTGAAAAATAAATTGGGGTGTAATTCACAAGCGGTAGAAATGAATCCTTCTAAAAGAAACGAGAAGGGCATATGTCTCACTGTTCTTCAATATCCGAAGGCTAGTGTTACACTGCTGTCACTCTACCCGACACAGTGTTTACTGCCACCACTTTTCATCACACAAAAAGATTACGGATCAGAATTTTAAAACACAATCATAAGGAAATTGACTTCAATAATACGAACTTTTTCCAAAAAAAAAATTATAACCTACTAAAGAAAATAAGAAATTAGCTTTATCGGTTGAGAGAAAGTGTACTGAACTGTTTCGTCTGTGCCTATTTATATATAGATAGATTAGTATATGTTGTATCTGTGTAAGTGTGTGATGATTTGAAATTGCTTACAGGATCACAATGGAGACGGCCGGGCTGCCGCTCCCCGGCTACCACTACATCGCTCCGAACCACATTGTGAAGGCGCCGATACATTGAATGGGGCTCCGCGGCCAGAACTCGGCGCTTGCGTACAAAGCGTACGGCCCCGAACGTACGTACGTACTCCAACCGCAATACGGGACTCTGGCTCCGATATATTTCTTCAATTGAATCGCTGAGACTAAACAATCTCTATTAAACTCGAGGGGATTTCATTGGCAACTCATTAGATTCTTACTAAGTATATGTTTACATTTGTTACGAGTTTATAAGTATTTTAGATATTCTTATATTTATTCTCCACTGTATTTTATTAATTAAAACAAATTGTCGTTATGATAATTAAAAGATTGATTAACAGCTAGGTAGCTGTCGTAATAAGAGATAACTATAATATTTTGTAATGACGGTCAGGCATATCATGATATGTGCAATCGACTTTTACAGATCATGAATTTTTATCAAACTGAACAGACGTTAACTAAGCTGATCGAATTTACTATGGAATTAAGCGGTCGAGTATTTCAATGATGACGATTGATGATTTTTTTTTAATTATGTTCGTTATTGACAAGAAATATAGTTCAAAATATTTTATAGACAAGGTCGAATTACAGTAGATGTAGATGCGTTACAATCGACCTCCGATTTCGGACCCGCTGACGTAGCGTAGTGTTAGTTTAGCGAACAGAGTGAGAGGGTTAAAGACAATATTTGTACATAAAGTATAATGGTAATAACCTGAGAAATGAGGTATTACAGTTATAAATGCATAGACGAGGAACGATACGAAACCGATGGGATCAAATCCTTTAGAAATTTACATTAAAACGGAGACAGGCGAAGTGAACATTTCAATATAACATTTAGAAACGTATTTAATCGAGAAATAAAAAGACGTTAGTTGTATAAAAATAGTGTTGCTAAATGTGATAGTCTTGTAATTTATTTTACAATTTGAACTATGAAGATCTCTGAAGTATACACAATGTGTATGTACATCGGCTATTGGAAATTTTTTAGTCGAATTAATAATATTGGTCTAGGGATCAAAACCAAAGATTATTAAAGTTTGTTTAACATTAATAATGTTGTGGATTTATGCTAAATTATTCTGAGAGTAGTTAATATTTAGTAATGTAATATAGGATTACTTATTTGAATTATTTTATCACCCTCTCCAGACTGCTCGTTGTATTTACGTAGTTTAAATGTATAGTCTTCTGGTAATAATATATATTTCCAAAAGTAATACAAAAAGAACACTTAGATTAAGACTATAGGACCACTGTTATTAATAGCTTTTCAATCGATGATAATCATTTATCAATTTTGAGATTAATTAACATCACAAGAAACCATGTGCCAAAATTTGGAAGCAAATAACGTATGGTATATATGAACTGATAATAAGAATTAATACATTCGAATAACAAAAGCCAAATTTACAATTACGAACATTTTGCACTTTAGTTATAAGGTTACAATTTAAGAATTAATAAACATATATACTCTTGGAACATATCCCAATAACATATTTCCCATGTCTTCCCCTTAATATTTATATAATTAAATCTATGAGTAATTATATTAAATTTATGATTATGCCAAAGTTATTTCCATGAATATACTGAATGATTGTGAAAGTCGTGAGATGCGTTATAAAGGTATTTGTGAAAATTTTATATATTTTAAATGTTTTATTTTGTTGGATTATTTCGTGTTTTTAATTATAATACTAGTCAAATTGTCCTGAAAACAAAGACAAAATGAATTATACGGTTACTAGTCAAAATTTTGTCGAATGTTGTATTGAAATCTATTTAATGTTTCTAGGTTACATTCTATCGCATTCAAAATTATTTTTTTGTGGATTCGTTTGGATTATAATATGAATATAGCAATAAAATTTTTGATAAAATCAATTATTTATCGTATAATGAATTGCAGTTAAGACAATGTATAGAGCTTTGTAAAGTAAGTGTCACACAGGTAAAGTAGCATTAAATTATAAGTATAGGTGACTATGAAATGAATAAATAAGAACGTAGTAATTAACTAAAGAGATGAGATTTCATAGCTGTGATTGAAGTTCGGAGTGCACTTTTGTGCAGAATGCTACGTCAGGTTTAGATAAGCTATAAAGTTAATAGTGTTTGGATTATAAACTTTGGAACGGCGAGTATTAGTATTAGTGTACGCTTCTAGACTACGTGTGTGAAAACAAACGCATCGATCCGGTGTCGAAGAGCTATTGAACTGCACGTGACAAGGTAATTGTAACGCAAATACTTTCTGGTAAACCAGTATATCACACTGCATTGATGTCGTCATTCATATTAGTGCAATGCAATATTTAATTATTAGTAGATAAATGTTTAGTATTAATTTGTCACTTGGAGTTTTTGTTAATTTGTATTTAATCTTATGACAATATTATAATTTTTATCGTGTTCGTGCATATAATAGTAGTAGTGTTACGACTCAATTGAATATAAATGTTGTTATTTTAATTTGCTCAATTTTCTGAATATTATTGTAAGGTACGTTTTAAATTAATATGTTAATTGATTTATTGTTCTTATAGCAATATTAAAATTTAATTAAATAAACGAGTGTTTGTCTCGTATAAAATAGAATATTTTTTATGTTATATCGTATTTAATAGTAATGTTTATTCTAACATTTGTGTATTCGGAAACATATTGACGGTGTAAGTGGTTTAATATAATGTTTCTTTTAAATAATTCAATTAATAATAAATAAATTAGTGCAATTTTAAGACATTTAAATAATCTGTTATAGATATATGAGGGTGTTAGATGACCGATTCTAAGGATGAAGTCGACAACAGTTTTTAATTAATTAGGTATAGTATTTTAAAGTTGATTACGCGGAGTTCATTATTACTTATAGTTGTATCTTATAAATTGCAGTTAACTTCTTATTTATTTAAATTGTGACATTAAAGATATCCTGTTTTTATTGTACAACAAGGAGTTATTTGAATATGAATAACTTTTAATTAAGACCGTTGACGGGCATGCTTTCAGTTCAGCAAATACAAATCCCAAAATTCGATCCTTTCCGTTTGGATGTTTATACAATGGTCTAAACGTACTTGTTACTATTCATCTTTTGACGTGTGAGCATATTTTTACTCGACTCGATACTTCGTGGTTCATAAAATATTTCTAAAAGCATTTAAGTTTTTTAGTTACACTCATTTTATATTTTAAGTCATCATCAAATACGGTTATCACCATGTCATTCATGAATTTAATCACAATAGATATATAAAATAATAATATTTTCCTCGAATGCCGTAATTAGCTTGATTGCCTACTCTCTGACTATATATTAACTTGGAGAATGACCATTGTGTGAACAGATATTTTTAATGGGTTATAAGAAATAGGGTATTGTTATAAGCGATTTTTACTATGGAAAATATTAAGATAAATTTCAGATTATGCAGTTTCGCAAAAAATATTTTATATTCCCAAAAATTTACTGTTTAATGTCTTATTTAATCTTTATTTTAAAAGTTTTCATACGTTGATGTTTACAAGCATTTCTCTTTCGAAATTATTTTGTTATTTTAAATCACTATAGTGTGCCTTTATACTAAGATATTGGTTTATTTGGTGAAAACTATAAAAAAGGTTTTTTTAAATACGATGCTATAAATTATTAAGCCTTTCTTCACAGGGTCACTGCGTTATATAATAGTGTAATTGAATTTACAGTTTTCGTGTTTAAGCACCTCATTTTGACAATCTTAGTGCACTTTTTATGGAAGATCCATTAAATGTAATTGTGGCTATTTAATAAAGTATAATTATATATGTTAAAGAAACATTTTTAAGGTTTTAACATTTCGGAGACGAAACAAACCGTAAAGTATCTACTACTCGATGATCGGAGTTACGTGGGTCTAATGAAAAGGAACTTGCTACATAGAAAATATTTTGCTATTTCATGAAAATATATTTATCCCTATACAGGTTCTTAGAGAATGGGTAATAAGGGTTGTGTAACTTGTTAAACATAATATACAATATCATATTCGCTTCGATCCCATTTAAAAATTAATTAGAACAATCATTGTTCATGTAAACATTAGCAATCCAGGGTAAAATATTCACACATAATAATTTAATAAAATCACTTTACATAATCGTACGTAAATAATTAAAATCAGTATTTACCAGTGTTTATCGTATTATGATCAATTATAATAATAGTATTATAAATACACTATTTGAAATCGAAACACATAAGAATTATTTTACCATCGCAATTTTATTTGTTTGAAATGCACAGTGTATAGCGTATTAGAATATAAACTGAATGTTATGTGTGAAATAGAGAAAAATTATATATTCACTACCGCAATTATAGTACGCATTTAATATTCATTAAAGAATACACCTACATACACTCGCAAAATACATTCTTCGTATTGTATTTGTGCTTATGTAGTATGTGCTTATATTATATACCAATTCAATTAATTATGGTATTATACAATGCCCGAACTATCTGAATAATGGCAAGTCAAATTGAACCATGTAGTTGTAGCTATGAAAGTATCCGACTCTGACGGTCTCTGGCTTACTGATATTTTTTTCATAAGTCCAACCTAGCATGTCGATATTGGGTTACTATAGTATTAGATGACTGGTTAATTGAGTTAGGTCGTTATATAGATTTCAGACAAGGTGGAGCTTAGTGATTGGAACATTGAAACGCACGATGGGGATTATTCAAACTTTCAGGTTGATTTTAACAACTTATTAATTAGATATATGGACCAATTAAGCTTGTCCGTTATTCATAGTACACTGAAGTTATAAATAATGCCCTCTATTCCTATTGTTCTATAACATATCGACCTGAAAAAGGTTAACTGACTAATTTGTCAAATGTATGTTAGTCAATTACCCTTTCTACCGCCTATATAACATAGAAAAAAAAGCCGTCGCGAGACTTCGGGCAAAAGTATAACTTTTAAATAATATTACAATTTATATATATAAAGCTGGCTTACAAGTGGTAAACGTGTTCAGTATACCAAAGGGTATAGAAATATTACGCAGCTTACAATTGAGACCAGATCGATGACGTGTAGGCGGCATGACGGCATAAGAAAGCGTCATGTTATTTGCCGTGACGGCATATTTGTTCGATTTTATTGCCAAATCTCGCCAAGAGATGTTTCATATCAATAAATATTAAAATCGAAGTGAATCTGTAAATTTCTAAATCGTTTTTAAAGTGGACACATAATCATAGCGATATGTAATTCTGCACAATTAATAAAATCTCCATTTTATAGTATTATGTTATTTAGATAAAATATGAAAATCACGAAAAAAGTCGTTTTTGACTATAGAGAAAATTATACATATACCTTATCAAATCACAGATAGGTAGTTATTAGGTATTCGAAGTTGTATAATTCCGTAACTTATACTATTGAAGAAAACAATAACTAAAAATATTAAAATTGATTTATTATGGTTCTGAAAAATAAGTAAGAATTTATCACCCTGTATATTTCAATTCTTGGTATATATGTGCTGAGTATATAATTTTTAATGATTATTTTTACTTTGAAAGACATCTTTAATTCTGCTTTTGTCGTCTTCAATTTTCCCCCAGCATGCTTCTTGAATATATATTAATTGCTGGTAAGTAATTATAATAATGAGACGTTATTCTTTGCCATATCGTTTGTGTAAATTAAAAAAAAAATTAACTTCATAGCAGTTAAAAGTACTTTTGACATTCATATCTTTGAAATATCAGTGTGTATATCGACATATTTAATTAATCGTACTTTGTGAATTGATTAATGTTATGAATATAAATGTTGTACTTATGGTTACAGTATACTATTATTGGGGTTCATTTATACATATTAATATTTGTTTTCATTATGTTATTTCAATAAAGTGTGTAAATACATTGCTGTTTCATTAATTGCCTATTAAACCCTTAAATTGAGTGTTTTAGTTTCAACCTTATAATAATTTTATACAATGTTTAATAGAGAGTGTTGTTCCTTACCTTAGTGTGACAATATATCGAAATGGAAACATTTCTGCTAGTATGTGCGCCTTACTATATCATAATTTAATTGTTTGGATATGTTAAAGTTACGTTAATTAGACATTGGATTTTTAATACTTTTTTTTTCGAAATGTCTACGCTATTGACCCAGCAAGGTCTTAACAGCTTCACCGGACTACTAAGGCGAGCGCTTAAGGCACTCAGCCGATTTCATTATGGTAACCAGCTCAAGGGTGCACGGCACACCTCGGCTTGGCTGTTGCCTGTTTGCATGCAAAATCGCGACCTATCTCAGCTAACCTAGCTAACTATTCATATGTGTATGAGTTGTTGAAACGTATATGTGTACCAAGCATACACGCCTCAACAACTCCTCCATATATTTATTATCGGAAAATTGAGAGTTTTTCAGTTCGATAAGGGAAAAAAGTAAACCCTTCCTCTTTTATGTGTAAGCGTGTAGGCGTGCACGTGTGTGGGGGTGATCGTGTAGTGTTGTAGCAGTGATGTATATTTGTGTGTCATCGTATCGCGCAAGCAACGCACTCAAGGGCTCCCTACCGAGGGATCGAACCTAGGCTTGAACCGCTGCAGTGGGAGGCCTAATCGGGTGTGCGGGAGCGAAATTAACCCCCAGACCACGGCGGCATGATCTGTGGTTACGCGGGCGTGGGCGTGAGCACGCTCTGTTTCGAGGGACAGGCTGGTACTGATCGTTCGCTGACGTGATTAAATCAGGAGGGTCGGTAAAAATGCATCAGCGGACGTCTTTTATAACGCGCAGCGTTAGGTACGGGTTCATAGTTTGCGGCGGATACCACTAACGGATTGGAATGATTCGCGGCTTTTTCAAAATAACTAACCGTAAGTGATTTTACGTACGCCCAGATAGAAGGGATCTCTAGGTCTATGGAGATCGACTCTCCGAATGTACCACGGAGCACCGGTCACTTTACGTAAAACACGATTTTGGAGAACCTGCAGCTTATGAAAGTTATCTTTGGACATATGCGCAAAAACGGGGCAGCTATATGTCATCACGGGACGGATACACGTCTTATACAAAGTAAGCTTGTGTCTGAGGGACATCTTACTCTTATGACAAAGCAACGGATGGAGGCAACCCAAGACCATAGCGGCTTTGTTTCGCACTCTGTCTATATGTGAATTGAACTTTAAATGTTTATCTAATGTAACACCGAGATATTTGACCTCTTCGACGCAAGGGATATCGATTCCGTATAGCCTGATGGGCTCAAATTTATTAACGCGTTTCGTGAGATCGAAGAGTATTGCGGCACTCTTATCGGGATTATGATTTTTAATACATTTTTCAGATTACTCACAGTTGCTACAAGTATGAATATACAATAGAAAACACGAAAGTGGTAAAAACAAGTGTATCAGGTGTTACAACAGCTGATGTGTATTTCTAGTTTAAAAAAAGTAACTCAATATACACATTTTAAACAAATTACGCTATAGAAGCCGCTTGTACTGCTAACCAACAAAATTGCTTTATTTTAAAACGCCATAGAAAAGTATGTGCCCCAACATGAATATCTAAGTAACGTTTACACTCTTGATTATTTTTTTAATATTTTAGCGTTTGACCACAATCTCATCTAACGTTAAAGGATAATGTGAGATGGTAAACACGCTAAAGCTAAAATCAGATTAGGTCTTAAGTTTAGCTGTCGGAACACATCTATAAGTGGTTGCAAATTTTCAACTTGAGGGTTGGTAGTTAATCAAGCAAAAAAGAAAGCGTTACTTCCTTGCTACGATACCGACGCTACGATGTTACGGTATTCAAAGTCTCTTTAGTTTTGTCAAAAATCCTATAAAAATTAAACCAATTGGTGCTTAGCGACAAATTTTTAACTTTAGGTCGGTAGCGAGCCATGCGGAATAAGAAAGAACTTCACCACCATGCTATGGTGTCATCACGATGTTTTCCTTCACCGGAAGCTCTGACTCAGTTGCAAAGATTTGACGTTGTTTCCTAAGGCACTATCAACTAGGCCATCACCGCTTCAAAATAGCCTTGTGATAACTATTTCGATGGTTTATTTTGTTTGACATATTTATATTTTCCCCTTGTCTCCACATTTTTAATGTTATACGTTATACATTTTTGTTTGATAATGAATTTTTTGGCATTTAATGAGCATTTATTTGCTCGCCAACATTTTTGAAGGTGTTAGGATGCCAGTCTGTTGGATGGGTGCAAGTTTAATCTTAAAACTATTTATCCATCTCTATAAATGATTGCACTATACATTTATTATTTTTGTTTAACTCTAACAGTTACAGCGTACAACGAAATAGCTTTCAGATGGCAGTAATTTTAATTTAACAGTAATCACAACAAACCAGTCGTTACATTTCAAAATGAACCAAGTCAAATTGTATGGCACATGGCGTGGCGTCATTGTATTACTAAAACAAGCCTCAGAGCAAACTCCACACGCACATCAAAACAAAATGATTTTGATAATGTAAACAAAATTAATACTTTATTATTATTAAGGAATACGTAGCAATCAGGGGCGTATGTAGATGTGACTAGCCCACTTCACCCCGGATGTTACCCGGCTGGGAGTGACATCCGTCCGTGAACAAGAAACAAAAGAGTACACAAATAGTCGCTAGCTGAATCTAAAGAAAACACTAAAATAGGGTCATCTACTTATAAGGTCTCATATAGTATATTACTTTTTTAGGTCGGTATCGTAGCTTTTGTTTACTGAAAACATAAAAAAGTTCATTTACCCGAAGTTACAACACATATACTATCCTTTGTTTGGGCCCGGGTGTCACTCTTCTTGGTGTTAGCTACAGATATTAATCTTAATGTACTTATGTTGACAAAGATGATTGAAATTATTATTAGGTATTTTCAATAAATTTTGTTTGGCTATTTTAAATATATATTTATATTACAACAAAATATTTATAGTACATAAAGTTATGGAGATATATTAGTGAATGTCACTTTGGTCCTCTTTAGCAAAATTATTTTAGTGCGAGTAGTAAAGTAACTGTACTAATTAAGGCCCAGTACTAAATAAGGTCCATGATTAAATGCTCTGTATAATATTGTACCATAATCAAATAGCGATAAGAACGTAGGTTTGGATGAGGGGAAACAGCCGTTGATGCCCGCGCAGATTGTCTTCACTGTTATGAGAAACAATATCGAGATCAGTTGTCCTCATGCTTTTATAAATATTCGCTCTTATATTTATATATTATTTGTATTAACGCATGATAATTTACGAACTATAAATAAAATAAATCTTGCTTAGGAGATTTATATTTATTTATAGTTCGTAAATTATCATATAACACGTAGATTATAAAATGAAAACGTAAATAGAGTGGTTATTTTTATATTGATTTGTCTGTTTAAATCTTGTTTTATATCTGTACAGTCAATAAGACCCAGGTATTTATAATGTGGGTTTTATTAAATGTATGGAAACTATAGTTATGTTAGCCATACCAGAAACTGCCTTTGCTACATCATCAGAACGCTTTGTAGCAGAAATGCAAGACATAAAATCACTCAATGATGAAGATGACGATATTCCCTTATCTCAATTTGTTACACTATCAACTCTGAAAGTTCCTAAATCGACTACTGCCGCAAAGCCGAAAGACAATATACTGTCATGCCCAAAGAGTAACCTAAGATCTTTTTATAAAACAGGAAATTCGTCAACGTTACATTTAGAAACTGCATTATTCACCACCAGTTAATCGACTTCTCAGCCAACTGTAGTACTAACTATCTGGTACTGTGTGGCATGTTAAAAAGATCGAATAGCAATATGCGACAATGTCGTAAATGCTTTACATGGTATCATGAGCTCTGTGTTGGTTTGACGCCGGATAATGATGATGATTTTATTGCTTTAATAAATCTTAAAACAAGAAGGGTCATCAATAAAATTACAATTTGGTTGTTTACACAATTGTGAATATAAGTACTTGAAGAGTAAACATTATTTTAATTAAGGGCTTTGTTTGGAACACTATTTTCCAAAAAGGCCCGTTTTCCAATTTTTTTTAGACATCGTTACTATTACAGCTTTGTTGTTGTTCTGAGTTATTTACCTTGTTTCAATTAATAAAATAACTATTAATTATTTTAATATTGATATTGCTTTAACTTATTTTTTTATGTCCGTAAATAAATTAGGTGGGCCTTATTCGGAACAGATACCTTACTACTAGTTACTTGAAAGTGTTATGTCCGCATCCCTCGTAATAACTTTTATCGCGATGGCTTCATATTATTTTATTTTTATTATTAAACTGTTAAGAAGCTACGATTTATTCAAGTAGGTACTACGCTGTTAGCGATGTGTGTTTTCTTGCCGTGGTGGAATGGGGAAAACAGTATGATGCTTAAGTTTTTTTCTCTGGTCGTTAAACAGAATTAAATTAAATAAGATAGTATACGACGTAGACGAAGTTACAAGTAGTTGTTAGTATTATTGTTGTATTAATTTACATTTGTAACAATTACAAAATTATTGGTAATAGTTAACCAACGCTCTAAAACAGTGTTATATCACCTATACACACGTGCACGCCTACACGCTCACACGCTGTTTTTCTTTTTCAGAGAAATAAACGACAAAGAGTTCTACCTTTATTTTTCCCTATCCTATCCTATCCTATCCTATAAGTTTAGAGGAATTTTTCCGACACAAAATACATATAGGAGTTGTTGAGGCACGCATGCTTGGTACACATGCATGTTTCAATAACTCATATAGGTATATCTAGATAACTTAGGTTAGCTCAGATAGGTCGCGATTTTTGCACAAAACAGGTGACAGCCCAAACCGAGGTGTGTCGTGCACCCTTGAGTTAGTCGCCCAAATCGGCTGAGTGCCTTCAGCGCTCGCCTCAGTAGTTCGGTGAAGCTGTAAAGAACTTTCTAGGTCAACAGCGTTTTCATTTCGAAAAAAAAAACAGTATTATATAGGCCATATTTTTGTTGATTACCTCATATTCATAAATAAATTAGTATGTAGATATACAACCGAGAGCCAAGATTAATTTTTCACATATTGGAAGTTAGTTCACAAATAACAGAAATAGTACGTAAGTATAATATATCATTTGAATTATTTTAAACCTTACATAGAAGGCTTAAAAATATATTTTGATTGTGTCAAGTACATAATGCACGTAAATAATAGTCTACCAAGGTGAATTCTAACAAACAGATTATATCGAAACTACAATAATTTCAGCAAAGCAGAATAACATATGGCGAATGCCAATTCATGTTATAATGTAGACGGTCCTGTCTGGAGAGGATGTACCGAATTCTTAAAGCTTAATTTTCAAATATTTCATGTAAACCTAAATTGTACTGAAGATACACTTTGATTATACTTTTAATACATTGATGTTCACGTTTTGTCACGTACATGGCCATCTCCACATGACCGAGCACTGGACACCGTGTGATCATCTTGAGCTTTGTATGCCCTGTAAAAGGGCTACGACGAAGGGGCGTGCGATATTTACATTAGTTATTGAGAAAAGGCTTGGCTTTCAAAATAAAACAATAATAAATTTTGGCCACCTTTTGAAATGCATAGTTTTATCTTAGCAATGAACGTTCAAACTAAAAAATACGAAGGTAACTAATCTGTTTGCCTTTAGTATGTGAAAAGTATACGTTACTTTGCACTTCGCTCGCTTGCATATCAAAATTCAACATCAATCTGAAGATGCTCCGTGAAAGAGCGAAATACGTGTAATCGATTGTGATCATTGCATATTAATCTGCAATATATTTTAACTAATTATATATTATAGTTACATACCAACAGTTTTTTAATTATCTTTGTTACTTTAGATACTGATATCTTACTCTTTTTATTAGATATTAGTTTCGTATCTAACTTTTGCAGCAACACCTCGCATAAATAAAATCAAACGTTTTTATTGCAGAGAGACGTAGTGGCGGCCTATCAATTCCCGGCGGAAATGTGAAGTAACGTGTAGAAACTTAATAAGTTAAAATGTAAAGGGAGCACAACATATTTTATGTTATAGAGTTTTAACTTATCAAGGATTTACGTTACATTCGTACTTTCGCTGCACACTTTCTTTAAAGCCAAATCATGCCGTATCTCGAAATTTTCCAACCACCCATTGCTAATTTCAAAATTATGGACTTTTAGCGAATTGGCTAACTCTTCACCTTTTTTTTCACTATGTGTCTCTGACACTGATGATTTAGTCTAGATACTGTTTGAACCACGTAAATAAACATTACACCAAAATAGGGAATTCAACAATTTTTCGTCTTTTACATAAAATACTTTCTCCAGATTTTCGTTTCTTCAAGAGTTCACCTTATTTTTTAATTAGGGGATAATGTATTTCGTGTATTTCAAATTCAACAGAAACATATTTCCTTTTTAATCCACTTTTCACCGCTTTTAATTTATCAGCGTATGTAAGTGTTGTTAATTTTCTTTTGAACTCATTTTACTTAGGTCAATTTTATCACACAACACAGTTTTACTGGACAGTGATCAAAAACTAATCGTTCAACTAAGCCGCTGTCCTAACCACCGTAAATACAGCTTTTAGCGTAGTCAGTTCGAGAAAAAAAGGATTTCAAAGAAACAATAAATGATTGTATACTTATTGTTTGTACTAACAAATTAATTTATAAACATATGCAACCAATAAATTTCGAGAAACTGTTTGTTTTGTACATTTATTCGAAATAACTCATTGGCAGATAGTTTATGTTACAGAGCTCATTGAAACATATCTTTAAGTAACTGGGCTAATACTGAAATTATTAGTTTAAGTTATAGAGGTCGCGTATTTGAACTAATAGAGGTTTTAGGCTTCGAAGGGAAAGAAGCCGATTATTTTTTGAAGTTATAGAGGTTTTTACCTTATCGAGGTTCTACTGTACTTTGAACTTAGTGGGTAATGAACTTGTAACCTTTCGTAGGTTTAATTGAAAGAAAGCCAATTATTTTGTTTTTGCTGTTTTATTGCGACGGGAAATGTCCATATCGAAACTGAATAGATTACTAGGCTTATCGTGTTTCCGTCTCGTAACCACATAAATATACTACGTGCATATTAATGGAATTAAATATTATAAAATTGTAGTTATTCAGGCCAGATTTGACAACCTATCCCTCGTTAAAAACATTTAAAGTAATTTTAAACCCACAATTCTCGTTCCCGTCCAAGTTAGCATACTTAACATCAGTGATATCTAAATATGTTGTGATAATAATTGGGTGACGGTTCCGAAAAAACGGTTCCCTCATCGAACTGAAAAACTCTCAATTTTCCGATAATAAATATATGGAGGAGTTGTTGAGGCGTGTATACTTGGTACACATATACGTTTCAACAACTCATACATATATGAATAGTTAGCTAGGTTAGCTAAGATAGGTCGCGATTTTGCATGCAATAGGCAACAGCCAAGCCGAGGTGTGCCGTGCACCCTTGAGCTGGTTGCCAAAATAAAATCGGCTAAGTGCCTTAAGCGCTTGCCTTAGTAGTTCGGTGAAGCTGTTAAGACCTTGCTGGGTCAATAGCGTAGAAATTTCGAAAAAAAAAAATCCGAAAAAACGAGCTTTAAAATGATATAAGAGAACATATTAATGAAAATATAACTTCGTGTTAAGATATTTTCCAATGCTCGCTTAACTAGCTTATATTGATAACCTGGATAAATTTTGATAAATAACTTCATTAAAAACTTATATATTGTTGAAAAATATACTTTGATAATTACTTGTGTGACCAACAGTTCCATTAATTTTTTATATTTATAGATCTCAGCGTTCAACCACAATCTATCTGATCTTAAAGGAGGACGAGGTCTACACTTACTGTGTTATTACATAAAAGTTAAATACGTACTGAATTCCTACTTTTAAAAAGTTTGGGTACTTTCGTATTAAATGCACCGCACTCGCCGACGGCTGCCGTGGCAAACTCACGTTATCCTTTTTCGCAAGTCTAACGTAACCTAACTAAACCGAGATACAAGAACAAGATGTCAAACGTTAGGCGAGCGCGGTGCGTTTAATACGAAAGTACCCAAACTTTTTTAAAGCAAGTTATTCAATACATATTTAACTTTTTTGTAATAACACGGGCTAAATCTAAAGGAGACTGGGTAATAAATGGAAGTAGTATTATTCAGGAAGTTAGAAAAACGTATTATCTTTCTTTACATATATAATTCTTATGCCTGTGTGTATGTGACTGAACTCCTTCTAAAGGGCTGAACACGAAATTTGATGAAAATTTATGTGTGTTCAGGTGGATTCAAGATTCAATATCACATGTAGCCTTTTATATCTCCTGATCCCAGAATGGATTCGAAGATTTTGCCACGTACAATAATTTACCGACGTAGATAACATGCAGTATCTAATTATAATTTTTTTTAATGGATAGCGACGTCTATCCTTATTTAGAAATACTGCCGATTGTTCTTATTTTCCATTAGTACTTTATCGTAAAATACTTTAATATTTTTATCCTGACATAGCCAGTGTAATAAATAATGGAATTATGATGGCTCATATTCTGAAAAAAAAAATCTTTTTTGTTCGAACTGACTACGCTATTGACCCAACAAGGTCTTAACAGCTTCACCGGACTACTAAGGCGAGCGCTTAAGGCACTCAGTCGATTTCCCATATTCTGAAAAGAATGACTCGCATGTATAGGAGATTCGATTGCGATCCCTTTGTTATTTCAAGTTTATGTAATACCTCTGGAACCTGGCCGTTATTGGCAGTATATTTCTTTTCTTCACAATGTCATGATTACGCAAATAAAATGGATTTAAATTGTATTTTAATTGACATTGGAACTCATATGAAAATCCTAAATTTGTGATATATTATTACTTTTTATAGAACTTATTTTATTTTATGTAAGTTTCTTTTGTATATAGGTGATTGCGGAGTGATAGCATCATATTTATTGCGTAAAACAACGACCGGGATAACCACTCGTCGCTTTGCCACCGGCGTACATTATTATTTTATAGGGCCAGAACAAAGATGACGGTAAATAATCGTAGAAGTAATTTATGACGTGAATTGAACAACGTCGGGCGACAGCAAACGGTAGAGTAACACGGTGAGTGCTATTGCGCATGCCCGCCACTGCGCCACTAGCCAGAGCGCCGCGCTGCCCCCTGGCGGACTAGCGTCGCAGTGTATTGCGTAACAAAGCACACTCGCCTTCTAACGCTACACTGAAAACTTTCTCCCGGTGCGCGCCTACGGGATGAAGCAGCGTGAAGCGAAGTAAAAGTTTCCCGCGGTGCGCGCTACCCTTTTAACTCTCTTAAAACCGTTCTGTACATATTCGGTGATTTTAAAAAATCACGGACATCAACTTGCGCTTTTTCTTTTTAGTTGTTGAAAGTTTTCTTTTAATGTTGACTGCGGCAAGTAACCCTATGCGGGATTTACCAACCGTCAATAAAACGCTGTGGACGTTCTAAGTGTATTGTGTTAGTTTGCTTTGTTTTGCTTTGTTAACCGGCGAGTGGTGACGGTCACTGGCCGCTGGGACCGCACTGGTGGTGAGAATCGATACTGCGGTGGGAGCGGCGAAGGTAATTCTTTTATTATTACTTTTTGCATTGAATACTATTCTTATCTATTTTTTGGCGAATATCCAAATTATTTTGTCAGTTGTTTCCTATCACAGGATCATGTATTCGGATAAACAACATTATATATATTATCGATTGACATTAGATTAAATGTTAAAATTAGACATTTCTCCTCCGATTTGATCGTAAATTTAGTAATTTGTGTATCGAAAATTGAGGATAATCTCAAAAATTAATTATATAAGCTTTTTCGTAACCAAATACCACCTTTTGTTCTACATTTTACTGGTGATATAAAAACAACTTTTCGCATTTTACATGTTTTTAATATTACAAAAATACGGCTCTCTTGCACTTATTCATATAAGCACCTAATTCACCCATTGCACCTAATAAAAGCGGTTAAAAGAACCGGCCTTTAATTTGGCTATTTAAAAAGAACAGTGATATATTTTAATTGTATTCATGAATAATCTTGGCGAATATACTACTTCGTTATAGGAATTTAAACCAATCAACAATACTAAGAAAAAAATCCTATATTATCATATATTTACCTCATATAGACCAACTGCCTACAATGCCGTCCTTGACTGAATACATCTATATAAGGATACTAGAATCTGCCCGCGACTTTGTTCGCGTGGAATATATACACTAACACTAACACACAGCAGTTCTCAAAAGGAAAAAACATCCCGATTTTGAAACATTTTTCATCTGTGCTCCGCTCCTATTGGTCCTAGCATGATGATATATAGCCTATAACCCTTCTCGATATATGAGCTATATAGTACTGAAAGAATTAGTCAAATCAGACCAGTAGTTGCTGAGCTTACCCCCTACAACTTAACAACATCACAACGTCACAAACTCACAAACTTTACCTCTTTATAATATTAGTATAGATTATATAACAGGATTGTATCAGCCTTCATCTCTATTCTCTATAGCAGGGGAAATATTATTGTAATTAATAAAAAGTAATTTCTAGGAAAAATATGGTATGTAATTATATTTAAGTAAAAATTGGGGCTATTGTTTCAATCTTCCCTTACTTTACTGTACTAATGAGTTACAAACATGCTACGTACCTTCACAAAGCAAAATTCAGTATTAACATGCCTTCATTTGAATTGAGAAAAGTTGTGTTACAACCTTCAAACCTAATAATTCTTTGTCATCTACGTAAGATGTTACATATATAATTACAGAATTACCCTGCTGTTATATAATATAATTCCAAAACGCAAACTATTTATTCAACAGCTATTAGCGACCAGAAATAAGCCTTTATTAAAGTGTATCAATCTTATAAAAATTCTACCTAATATTACCAATAATAAAGTTTGTAAAGATCTATGGATATATGTTACAATTTCACACAAAACTGCTGAAAGAATTCTGATAAAATCGTACAGTAATTTAACTTATATATCAGAATAAGCCATATGTAATCAAACTATTGTCATTTTGCAAGTATTATCAAAGTATTTTTGAAATGATGGAATGTGTTATATCGGCCTTAGTTATTTACATGGTACATATAATAACAATATAAATCTAACGTATGTGTACTTTTTGGATTTTTGTGAAAATTTTTGGAAGTGTCTAGGAATAAGTAATATAATACATTTCAATCATTTTTGGAAATGTCTGTTTGTCTGTCTGTTTGTTTAGACACACATCGTTGCCAAAGGTTCACGATAAAACCTCACCAAGAAAATCATAAAGCATATCTTCGAGTAATATTTAGTCTTCGTTTCATTAAAATCGGTACACTCTATCAAAATTTATTGTGATTTGAATGACGGTCGAGTTAAGTATGACAGAAGAGTAGGTAAATAAATGCGATTGAATCTCTTAAAAAAACAAGGATATTATATAATCTATAAATAACATCTAAGACCAAAGTAAACGAAAAACTGTTTTTTACATTACATTCCCCGTGGAGGAAGTCGAAGCACAGCTAGTTTTTTTTTTCGAATTGACTACGCTATTGACCCAGCAAGGTCTTAACAGCTTCACCGAACTACTCACAACTAGTTTTAAATATTGGTAACAAGTTGCGAATGTGGACATCAAACGCATTCATAGCATTATTGTACATTACTAATGTATGCCAGTCAAAATAAAGTTGTATGCTTATTTAAATGTCGCACGTCATAAACCTACGACGACTACACGAAATCTTCAGATGTAATAAAACCGACCCTATGTAATAGCTACACGCCAATTTTTGCTGCCAAAATTGGTGTTTGGCGAAACGAAAACGCATTCATCGAAAAAACTAGGTCAGTTAACAGGCCAAACATCTCTTTTATAAATTTTAATTTATAAGGAACAATTTACTTCAACGTACCACGTAATAGTTACAAAGCTGTAATGACTGTTAAAGACAAACATGAACAAATTTATTTCTAAGCTTGATTACAAATGACTTTAAAACATTATTGTTTTATTTAATCATGGATTCATAGCGAACATTATAGTATTTTATCATTATGTAATCTTAATGGCAGATAGGTAATGTCTTTACAATAAAAAAGTATATTGATAAGATCAATCGAGTACATAAATAATTAACATTTTAACACCAGTGGTTAGCTGGAAGAAAATGCACAAAGCGTTATGATACCCAGTGTATAAACACCAAGAGCGTATAAAGTATTCATCCATTCATTCATGTTTTAAAATGTTATTACGTAAATACAAATAACAAAGACATTCTGAACCTGTGTATTTGATAATGGAATTACGTGAAATCGGTTTTTTATGGGCATATTGATTTAAGAGACATGTCGATTACGAGTGCTTTTTTTGGTTGATCTCCAGACAGATTTGCCGATATAGTACCATTTACAGATTTTAGAGTGGTAAAGCCACACTTAAATTATAACTGGTTTCAGCATGAATGGGTCGGCTCGCCCGGGGTGGTACCCTCTCACAGAAACACCGACGTGAAATATCAGTGCTTGCATTGTTTCATTTCGTTCGGTCATCCCTCCTTCTTTCCCACTTCCGTCTTCTCTCCCCATTCCCTTTCCTCCCGTTCCCCAAAACATAAGCTGGCAACGCACTTGCAACTGCTTGCAACTGCCGTGTTGCTAGTGTCTATGGACGGCAGTAATCGCTTAACATCAGGTGACCCACCTGTTCGATTGCCTCCTATATGATATTAAAAAAGAAAATTATTTTGGTAGTTAGGTAACTAAAAAAAATGTAAACAATAAACAACTATAATTAATTGAATCTACAATTACACCCTCATCACCTTTCTTTTATCGTTTTCAACGCGAATTCCCTACACCTACCTAGACGTCAGTCCTGCATCACACATTCTTACGGCCTTTAAAGTTAATCGATCGTAGTCTAACAATATCGAGGTTGACCGCTAGCAGTTCAAGTTTGAGTATCCCTATTATAGAATTTATTTATAGAAATAAAATTCAATAGCCAAAGGAATATAAGGACTTCAAAAGGCCTAGATCTATTTGGATAGATTTTTTGTTTTGTTATAGTCAGAATAAGATTTTTATGAAAGAAAATGTTTGAAAGATCATATAAGAAACGGAAAATGTGGGTTTAGAATTCTAAATATAAAAAGTGAGTTAGTGAGACAAGACTAGTGAGTTTTTCAACAATGTCGTGAGATTGACGTTCAGTTATCATTTTAACTTTATTAAATAATTGTATTTTAAAAGGAAAATTTGTTTATATTGGTACACCTGTGCTAAACCGAGGCGAACAGCTAGCTGTTCAAATATAAATGTAATTATATCAAACATAGTCCTTCGCCGCGTCTGTCTGTCTGTTCACGATAAACTCAAAAACTATTAAACGGATTTTCATGCAATTTCTATTAATAAATAGAGTGATTCACTAGGAAGGCTTAGGTATATAATTTGACAATTTTTTTTAAATCATTTGAAGTATAACAATAATTATAGGAAGTGTCGGAAAAACTCATATTCTTGCCAAATCCTTTTGAAATATAACAAAAGAATGGAGATAATATAAGAAAATGAAGTCGCGGGTGTCAGCTAGTATAATAATATATACGAATTAGTGAATATCTAAGTTCAGAGCCTCTTGTTTGCAGAGTGTAACCGGTCGTAAAAATCAAAATAGCCTATCGAATGATGTCACATGTTATCGAATTACCATTTCCCTAATCTTGTTAACTTTATTCATTGGAATTTCTACTTTCTCATGGATTTTGAATGAATAATGCATATTAATTATCTGTGTACGTTTTATCTAACATAAGTCTATAACGGGTGATTAGAATTTCTATAATATCATTTCAGAATGTAACGTTTTTAACAAAATAAATAATGCATAATGTTAAGAATGTTATTTGAACGACAATAAAATAAATCAATATAATTATTTTTTTATTTATACTATATTTAATATTGTATAGCTTACAATGTATATAGTTGCAAACTGAAGTAATAATTTATACCCTATAATATATTTCCTAACAAAATGCTAATGAATTTCAATTTAAATCTAAAATCAAATAAACATATAGACTCAACAAAGGCTTAAAATTAGAACTTTATTTCAAACGAAAGATCGATCGAAAAGCCTTTTAAATTAAAACTCTGGTGAGTGTTCTACAATAGTTTCAAAGCATTTCCAATGTCGGTTTTCTTTTAATACTATTATTATTTTTATATACTCCATTTATACTCTTTATTTAAAGTATAAAGACGTGAACATTCTGTACAAAAATAAGAAAAAAATTATCAACCACAGTCATAGCCAAATTTTAAGTAAGTACGTTATGTAATCGAGACTTTTGTTGGGAGTTTTGCGACTTTATGACACAATATGAATAATACATGAGTTAATAAGAGAGGTAAGATGTTAATGCTTTCTGGTATAATAAAGAGAATGTTGCTTTCATGGGAATCCAACGATCCAATTAGTTCTTTGAACGTGCTTGAGATGAGGAATTTACTACACTCATTTTTTTTAATACAGTTATTGTCAGGCGAGTATTATAAGATTCAACATATTTCAACAAATTTAACAACACAGGACACATTTAACTTATTAAGTTATGCTGGAATTTCATATATATACAAAACCGGCGCTTCAAACTACGCAACAATATTGGTACAACTATAAAGTCAGAACAGAGAAGTGGCTTTTAAAAATACTCTATGAGTCTTACCATATAACCACAACCTTACCTGGTGTTAAGTGACTATATGCTATAAGATAGTAAATATAGAGTATTGGCTTTCGAGATCTTTAAAATGTTAATAAATTTAGTGAATTCGGAAGTATAAAAACATACCGGCTTTTCAGAAAGTTCAGCTTAAATTACTTTTAGGGTTGAACTGATTACCGTGAAGTATATTTCGTGTGAGTAATTTAGTATTTTAACAATATATTTTACGTACAGAGTAGAAATATAAGAAACACACCGCTTGCCCCACTTTTCAAAAACCACGGACCGAAACGCGTAGTGGTTATAAAAATTGTAGTAAATGAAGCTATCGTGATGTATATGTTTAAATAAATATCAAATTATAAATAAAACAAGACATTGTTTTATATCTCTCCAATGGGTTTTGAGTTATCTGCACACAACGACAGACCTATATCATTTTATGTATATATAAGATTAGAACACAGCATTTTTTGCTTGGCCTGTAGTAAAGCAAATAGGAACTAATCAGACCAGACTGATCACAATTTATTTAGACCTTTCCTAAAATATCAATTATGTCTTCTGGCTCTTTGTTATACACTAATCGTTAATCCACGGAAGCGTACAAACGTGAATAAACTGTGACTCTGAATAAACTGACACCTAACATCAGATTATTTACAACGGATTATCTGGGATTAAGCTCACAGTTCATTTGGTGCTCATTCTAATACTATCCGCGACGAATTATAAGAGTCCTAATTAGTTTTTATTTAACAACATATATTCCTGTAATTTAATAACATGTATTATATACAGAATTCATTTTTAATAAATATAAAGTAAATTTCTTTCTCTCAGGATAGAAAACGTAATATGAACGTCTAGAAATTAAAAATAACATAATTTTGTATCATAAACAGGGTCAGCACAATGCTTTCCTTTTCCATTCTCGCCTATCAGATGTTCTTTCAGTATTCACACCTTTTACACACATCATTTTTCACACAACCCATCCATACCTTTTTCGGTCTTCCTCTACTCTTATATCCGTCCACTATAATACTCAAAACTTTTCTAGTTACATGGTTTTTATCTCTCATAGGACATGCTTACCTATTACTCCACAACTTCTATGTAATACCTTTTTTTATATCATAGGAGGCAAACGAACAGATGGGTCACCTTATGTTAAGTGATCACCACCGTCCATAGATACTTGCAACACCAGGGGAGTCGCAAGTGCATTGCCAACCTGTATTTGGGAGGTGGGTGGGGGAGGGTCAGGAAGGGAATGAGGAAGGAGAAGGGGAGGGTAGGTGAGTCTCCGGCTCTCTCACTGACCGAACGAAAGGCAACAATGCAAGCACTGTTACTTCACGTCGGTTTTCTGTAAGAGGGTGGTGCTTCCCCGGACGAGCCGACCCATTCGTGCTGAAAACAATAATAGCTTTAGCGTGGCTCTACCAATACTATATACCTGTGCTATTTTCAAACATCCTCCGATATATTCATTCTAAATCTTATCCATTCTAATTACACAATATATCCACTTGGTATTCGCGTCTCTGCTACATGTAAAAAAAAGGATTAAAAATGAATTTTACCTTCTTCACATTTTACACAATAGCGTCAAAGAAAACATCATCATTTTAAAATGGGAAGCCATTTAAAAGATAAGAATATAAAATAAATTAAAGAATTTGTATATTTCTCAACATTCAATTATTTTCTGCAAAAAATCTTTGAATATATTCTCCCAAAACCCTTATTGCATTAGTTTACTTTATATCCTAAGTAAACTTTGTATTGTGGAAGACGGCAAATACATAATAAAGAGATGTGTGGAAATTTTCGAGGCTGCGTTACTCTTATAAAAGCAATAAAACCAATATTTTCTTATGTAGAAATATTACTACCCGATTAGGCCTCCCACGGCATCGGCTCAAGCCTAGGTTCGATCCCTCGGTAGGCAGCCCTTGAGTGCGTTGCTTGCGCGATACGGTGACAAATATACATCACTGCTACAACACTACACGATCACCCCCACACACGTGCACGCTACACGCTTACACATAAAAGTGGAAGGGCTTACTTTTTTTTCCTTATCGAACTGAAAAACTCTCAATTTTCCGATAATAAATATATGGAGGAGTTGATGAGGCGTGTATGCTTGGTACACATATACGTTTCAATAACTCATACATATATGAATAGTTAGCTAGGTTAGCTAAGATAGGTCGCGATTTTGCATGCAACAGGCAACAGCCAAGCCGAGGTGTGCCGTGCACCCTTGAGCTGGTTGCCAAAATTAAATTGACTGAGTGCCTTAAGCGCTCGTCTTAATAGTCCGGTGAAGCTGTTAAGACCTTGCTGGGTCATGGGTATTCATTTCGAAAATTACGTGAACAACGTTATTTTACCTGGAACGTAACATACAATATAACATTATGCATTTCAAACGTTTTTTTAATTAATTTTAGTTGTCCTTATACGTTTGCTTAACTTATTTTAATTCAAATGTGTTTTACACATTGTTGTTTACCACCATTATTGTTCTACTAGTCGTTATTCATGAAACATCTTCACATAAATGAAAAGTTACCTTAAATAATATTTTGATTAGGTAAATATTAAACTGATTTTACCCACGTTCATAAAAATCTGTGTTTCTGAATCCTCTATATTTTATATGCACTATAGCAATATTTTTCAAATATTTTCATGATACCTCTTTAGCATGAAGAAGTCTTTCGCGACCTCCCTACCCGTTGTTTTTTTCTTGTATTTTATAACGTGACAAATATTCAATTCAACATACTTATACATTTTCATAATTTATTAATCTTTAATTGAGTTCTAATAAGTTTATTTTTATTATTTGTTAATTTCATGTTGTTTAAGATGGAAGAGATCTCATACGTTTATTATGTCGTTTGTTTATTTGACAGGAATTAGTAGTATTTAGTTATCAATTTTCTTAATACATTTTTTTTAACTTTATTGTTTTTTTACTGCAGTAGTTTTCTCAACCTTTTGCAACTCCGCTATAAAAGCTTCGTGAACCTCCTAAAGCGGTTTGGCGATCACCTAGGGGGTAGCGAATCACACTTTGAAATAGCTCTACACTAGCACTAGCACATTTGTAACTAAATTTTTTTTAAAATGTGCAGAACTCTTGGAGAAACTGTTGTATATGACAGTAATTTAGACATTTAGGAATTAAGCATTAGAGATTTAAAGGAATAAAGCGACCGAAAAATTGAAAACCAATTGAATAAAACGCTCATCTATTTCTGTTCATCATTCATCACACACTACAGTGTCAATTAGATACTGGTAAGGCTTGAGTAAAAGTCTCGAAAATCAGAAATGTACACAGTAGCCAAGTTATGACGACATTAATGTAATTAAGATTTAAATTTTATTATGTTCAGACTTTAGAAGAACAAATAATTATAAAATTATGTATAACTTTATATATAACTCTTTTTTTGATAGTGATAAAATTATATTAACCATCACACAAAACTAAAAAAGGAATTTGAACTTTACTATACGCAAGTGAAATAGATTTTCAACGTCTTTCCAATTACCTGTATCTATATATTTTTTCTAAATCTCATAGAGAACTTAACGTTAACGAAATGACAAAATTCCAGTAACTATCTTAGAGATCTTTGAGAGAATTCATGCTTATAAAATTATTTCAACTATGAATTAGGCATATCAAAAATGGATAACATTTGTAATTATTTTTATAATTCGTTTTTTACACACGGTGCGCTAGTGTATAATATGATCTTTTCTTGCAAAAAAAAACAACTAAAATTTCTTTATCTTTGTTCATTTATATTCAACAACAAGATATATATACTTTTTGCACATAATATATAGGCATTATCTCTCACTTTGAATAGAACGTAGACGTTAATCCAACACCAGAGAATACAAACATTGCAAAGATATAGAAATAGCAGGGAAAGTTACAGATTCTGCGAGGTCGTCCTCTCGAAAAAGGAGGCGGCGGAGAGGGCTCGGGAGGTAGATCCGCAAAGTGGCCTTCTTCGTCAAAGAAGAGAAGTGGAAATATACTCAAAATACCGTAGCCGAACCTGAGAGGATGGGTCGGGGGGGGGGGGGGGGGGGGGCTATCTCTTCGCACAGGGGAGGCTAATGAGGGGAGGCGACTGGTTGTTTACCCAGAAGACTCTCCACAGTAGGGTACAGCTTGGCGTTTACTCGCCAGGCTGCCACAGGGGCCGTTTTTCAGGTCAGACAGCAGGTTTGATCCCCGGCTGTTTCTACCATGCGGCGGACGGCACTCCGTGGGGATTTAGTCCATGCGAGTCGGACATAACCCACTCTCTCCCTTAGAAGGGTGGCGTATCAATAAAGGAGCTCCTCAAGTTTTTTAAAAAAAGGCAAAGCTATAGAAAATATATAAAAATGTAGGTAAGGCATAGAGAGACATTATTGGAAAGTAAAGATTTTGTCGCTTCTGACTTTCTTTTAAATCATCCGTATCAACTTTTTTCATGAAAATATATTAATTACCCTGTTAAATTCTCAAAAAAGACAAATATCAAATAATTAATCCTAAATTGTTAACTGGTCATCGTAAAATATACAACTATACTATGATTACTCATAATGCGAAGCGTTGTTATATTAAAATTCATAGCCAAATAAGAGAAAGGTCTGAATAAGGTATAACGAGTTGGCTTGTGCCTGTGATGACAGGGTACTGTGAGATAGGTCAAATGAATAATAATTGCCGACGTCGCATTACTGCGAGCCGAGATATAAGAACTGTACTAAAGAAATGCGAAATTTCTTGGCAAAAACCAAAAATAAAAAAATCAACCAAAATACACTAATAATATATTAACGATAAAATAATATATAACGTTAATGAAATAAAGAGTTGGTGTT
The DNA here is from genome assembly GCA_014332785.1 of Antheraea mylitta. Taxonomy (NCBI): domain Eukaryota; kingdom Metazoa; phylum Arthropoda; class Insecta; order Lepidoptera; family Saturniidae; genus Antheraea; species Antheraea mylitta. The sequence goes on from JACEII010000010.1 coordinate 3,750,708, forward strand.
TTATTTTTATTTAGTCTTTGGCCTTTCAGGGTCTCAAGACTTTTACAGCTTCACCGGACTAGAAAGCCACTCAGAATTTGAGTTCCTTCTTCTATTAGCTGCACTGTCGTAGTATTGAATAACTCTTTAAAATCCTACTATACTCAGGAATACTCACCAATTGAGGCTTTTTATATCATAGGAGGCAAACGACCAGGTGGGTTATCTGATGTTAAGTGATCACTACCGTCCATAGACATTTGCGACACCACGGGAGTCACAAGTGCGTTGCCAGCCTGTATGGGTGGAGAGGGAAATTGTAAGGGAAGAGGAGATGTGGGCCTCCGGCGCTCCCACTGACCGACCGAAACGCAACAATGCAGGCACTGTCACTTCACGTCGATGACCCATTCATGCTGAAACCAGCAATAGTTTCAGCGTGGCTCTACCAACTGCAAATAAAATAGAAGGCTAACTAAAAATAAGTTATAATAATAATGTCAGCCTGTAAGGATCTTCTATGGGTCAAATCACTCGACCATCACGGCTTTAAGTCGGTCTACTGAAGACCGTAGAATTATAGGTATTTAGGTGAGGCTAATGAACTGGTAAGCCGCTTGCATAGTTTCAGATCATTAGTTATTTCATTACAAGTTATTTCAAGTCATTAACGATATTAGAAAAGGTTTTCATATTTAATATTTGATTGAAGACGACGTTACTTTACGTTGAAGTACTGTTTCAACAAAGTGACGTTAAGCTACTGGGTTGAAATAAAACCACACCAAGAAAATCATAAACCATATTTTCGAGAATAACTAACTATTTGTTTCATTAAAATCGGTCCACTTCTATTAAAAGTTATTGTTATTATAATGACAGCGCGGCGTAAGTAGTTATTTCGAAAAAGCCGCGAATTATCCCAGTCCGTTAGTGGTATCCGCTGCGAACTATGAATTCGTACCCAACGCTGCGCAGTATAGAAGACGACCGCAACACATTTTTACCGACTCTCCTGATTCAATCAGGTCAGCGAACGATCAGGACCAGCCTGTCTCCAAACAGAGCATGTTCACGCCCACGCCCGCGTAACCACAGATCACGCCGCGGTGGTCTGGGGGTAAATTTCGCTCCCGCACACCAGATTAGGCTCCCCTCGACAGCGGCTCAAGCCTGGGTCCGTTCCCTCGGCGTGGAACCCTTGAGTACGTTGCTCACGCGATACAGTGACACAAAACTTTATATCACTGCTACATCACACACATCACCTATACACACGTGCACGCCTACACGCTTACACGATGTTTGTTCTTTTTCAGAGTTTAGTGGAATTTTTCTGACACAAAATACATATAGGAGTTGTTGAAGCCCGCATGCTTGGTACACATGCATGTTTCAATAACTTATATACGTATATCTAGATGGCTTAGCTTAGGTTAGCTCGCATAGGTCGTGATTTTTGCATACATCAGGTGACAGCCCAAGCCGAGGTGTGCCGTGCACCCTTGAGTTAGTCGCCGTGAACATCCCAAATCGGCTGAGTGCCTTTAGCGCTCGCCTCAATAGTTTGGTGAAGCTGTGAAGACCATTCCAGGTCAACAGCGATATCGTTTCCATTGATTTACTTAATATAAATAATTACATTTCCTCGAAATACTTTGTGTTTTGTGTTCAGTGTGAAATACTTAGCAAATATATTTAAGCGATTCAATAAATTGAAAAACATAAATAAAGTTATACTTTTGATTATAAATACGTGTTCTCATTGATTTGAAGTTATATTTATAAAACAAGACGGATTATATATTCCGTCGGCATTACTGTCTTTGAATTGGAAATTAGGCTACGTTTTACATTCGACGAATTTACAGGCGCTATAATGTAAAAACTTTGAGCTGTCACTACAACCCTCGTGCGTTGAATGACAAAGTAAGTCATGCCGCGGCACATTATGAAACAAAGTGACTGGTGTAAATTAAAGCATTCGTTTGTAATTAAAGTAGAATAAATCGAAACGATTGTTAAATTCAAGTACGTGATAATTTTAGTACAGTTTGCTACTTTACTACATGCATAGAACATTTTTATCTAATACCTTTAAGCGAGCAATTCTTGTATATTTTTATATTGTCATATATTCAGGATCTCGGAAACGGCGTGAACGATTTTTGTGAAACTTAGTTTGTAGGTGGTTTCGGTGACGACAAATCGATCTAGCTAAATTTCATTTACAGAAAACTTTTTTATCTGAGTTTTCAGGCAATAAAAAATATAGCTAGAACATAAAGGTAAATTTCGCCACCGCTGTCAAAATAAAAATAGCTCACTCAGAGGGAAATCGGCTGCTTCGATCCGTCTAACCCCAGTTCGACTCCGAGTGACATATCTTTTTTAATAGTTTTTTTTTGTTTTAATTTATTTTTTCAAGCCGTTTGAAGAATTTATTTTAATTTAAAAAAGTTTTTTAAAGAACCGAGCTAAGCTCGGTCGTCCAGGTAGTTTTTTATTAAGTAAGCAAGCAATAGGTAACTAATAATCTCTCGTAACATCGTTTATATAAATGCTTATCATTACTGAGATTATTCATTCAAATGAGACATTTTTGTTACGCTTTAATCACTCAACCGTTCATCATTAAGTCTTACATATAAGTAGTACAAAAAGTACATATTACCTTAAAAAATTTCAGTTTGGGAACAGTCCCACGGGAAGAATAGATCAAATCTACATTTACACGACCAAAGCGAGAAAAAGCTTAATATAAAATAAAACTAAGTGATAGCAAAATAGCTTCTGATTATTAAAGAAATATTCAGAATAGGACCATAGTGTACTAGCCTCTGCTCTCAACTTCGTCTGCGTGAAATAGTTACTTTGGGCTAACGCTAACACGCAGTGAAAGCTCAAGAGGAAAAAACCTGATTTTGAAAAATTCTTCATTGGTGCTCCGCTTCTATTGGTCTTAGCATGGTAATATATAACTTTCCTCGACAAACTAGCTATAAAACACTGAAATAATTTTTCAGATCGGACCAGTAGTTCCTGAGATTATCCTCTACAACGTCACAAAATCACAAAGTTTACCACTTTATAATATTAGTATAGTGTATGTCACCGTCTTCCTACAAATCATATATTTACATACAATTTTTAGATATTTATAATAGGTCAATGGTATTAGTAATGGAATCCAGCTAAATATTTTAACATAAAGTAAAATTAACAGAAAATTAATTTCAAACTTTATTATTTCGAATTTTAAAGAACATTACTGCTGTATATCTATCTATCTATATACTATAATAAAACTGTAACAAGTCGAAATCTGTACATTAAATATTTTTTGAAAATTTTAATCAGGATAGGCTATGTTATCGATATAGAAGCCAAAAATAATCTTTTTACAATTTTTGTCTGTCTGTCTGTCTGTCTGTCTGTCTGTCTGTCCCTATGCACACGCATCACTCTGAAACTACTGAACCAATCTTGACGAAACTTGACATAGTGATAGCTAATATTACGAGATTACATCAAATATACTTTTTGTCTCATAAAACGCCAAGGGTTCTCCAGGATAAAGGATTAAAGTCTAGAATATAAACCCGAATTACTCTGAAAGTACTGAACCAATTTTAACGAAATTTGACACAGTGATAACTAATATTAGAAGACTACATCCAGGATACTCTTTGTCCCATAAAACGCAAGGAGTTCTCCAGAATAACGGACGAAAGTAAAAAATTTGTAGTTCATGAGATTCTTAATGGATTTTGGTAATTTTCCTTTGTGCTATTTACAGCAGACAGATTAGTTAAAAATTCAAGCTATATAGGCTACATAAAAAAAAAAACAAATAACCAAAAAAAATGACAGGGTTCGAACGGTCTCCCCGTCGGTCATGAGAATAGTATAGGGTCGTCAACTTGACCTCTAGGCTACGCTTACACAATAATTCCGTTCAAAAATTTCAACTGCTTCGAAAACGTCCACAAAATTGTTAATAACTAATCTATACTATTAAAATTGTAACAAGTCGAAATCTGTACATTAAATATTTTTTGGAAATTTTAATCAAGGTAGACTATGTTATCCATATAGAAGCAAAAATTAACACAGTCACAACTGATATTACAAGGCTACATCCAGGATACTTTTTGTCCCATAAAACGCAAGGGTTTCAAATTTAGAATAGCTGGTTAATACTGTGAAAATTGGTCGATGATAACTGAAGTATGTTATAAAAGTATTAGATATAGCATTATCAAGATATATGTCATAGTGTGATTTTACTTTCTTTGTAGAAGGGTGCATACTTTCAGTTCCGAAATTATCATTAATATAATTGTCAATAATTATCATTAATTGTCCGACATATTTTCAATTAAAACACTGGTTACATTCACAACTGCGAACGGTGTTTCATAATTTATAACTAGCGTTAAAAATGCGTAGTTTAATCCGTGACAATTGGTCTAATTAAATAGTAACAAAGAAATCAGTGAAAGGTGCAAGCGCGGTGTGTTTGGCGGTATGTCAAAGGGCGCAAGGTCTTCTGTGCATGCCGTGTAATACTGGTACGACGAGTGTTCGAGAAAGCAATTTGAATGTTATGTTTATACAGATAGAGTTGCAGATGTTTTTGAGTACTTCGTCAATAGTGCAAAGTTCGTATTATAACCTGTAGCTTCGGAAATGTAACGTCACAAAAAACCATAATCTTCATCATCATCATCATTGGCAGCTCTTCTCGACCTAATGCAGAAAATAAGCCTCCTCTCTTTTAAAAATAAAAACATGTAATTGAAATCTATCTAGGTCAGACTTTGGCCAGTGTATATGTATATTAGTAAGATTAAAAAAACCAATTCCGTAATATTATAAAAATATTATATTACACCTAATTTAAAAATATAAAAAATACATATACCTATACATTAAAAAAATTACTGAAGATTAATTTGATCCGTAAAAAGCTAACATCACGCAATATCTCCAGGCGGTCACCCATCCAAGCACTGACCACGCCCGACATTGCTTAACTTTGGTGAGATCGGACATGAACCGGTCGACGTTGACGACAAAACATTTCTATCCACGCGTCTCTCTGCCATTATTGTGACGTTACATAATATTAAATAGAAACAATTTGAATCTTACAATTATACAAGTAGGGTTGTAAAGGTTTTTGAGTAGGTATTTCGTTAATAGTGCAAAGATTCCGTTTTGTGTGCCCGCGTATTTCGTTTAGATTGACATTTTAAAACTCGCAATATCTTTTGAATGTAATGGCCGATTTTAATAATTCAAAAAGTTATCTACAGGTACTGAAACAGTCTTAGTTTAAAAATAATTTATTTGGATATGGATTAATATATAGACATGAATAACATAGTCTTTTACGCATGGTATAGTTTTTATTAAGATTTATTTCAAAAATGTAGTTATAGTGACATAATCACAATAGGTAGACATATGTATGCTGCCGCGAGGTTTTTTTATAGATAATAATATGTTCTTTAATATTGTAGAACATATTTTTGTTCTATCATTCATAGTTATCGGGGCGCATGCGATGAAATACATTTTATGCCAAATTTTTTTCATACCTTTGATTACATTATTGAAATTTTAGTAGAAATCCCATTTTTTTTCTAAAAAATAAATATAGCCTATGTTACTAAGGGTTTTTTTCGAAATGTCTACGCTATTGACCCAGCAAGGTCTTAACAGCTTCACCGGACTACTAAGGCGAGCGCTTAAGGCGCTCATCCGATTTTATTTTGGCAACCAGCTCAAGGGTGCACGGCACACCTCGGCTTGGCTGTTCCCTGTTGCATACAAAATCGCGACCTATCTTAGCTAACCTAGCTAACTATTTATATATGTATGAGTTGTTGAAACGTATATGTGTACCAAGCATACACGCCTCAACAACTCCTCCATATATATATATTATTGGAAAATTGAGAGTTTTTCAGTTCGATAAGGGGAATAAGTAAACCCTTCCACTTTCATGTATAAGCATGTAGCGTGCACGTGTGTGGGGGTGATCGTGTAGTGTTGTAGCAGTGATGTATATTTGTGTGTCACCGTATCGCGCAAGCAACGCACTCAAGGGCTCCCTACCGAGGGATCGAACCTAGGCTTCAGCCACTGCCGTGGGAGGCCTAATCCGGTATGTTACTAAGGAATAATGTAGCATTCTAATGGTAAACGAATGATCGAAATCCGTCCAGTAGTTTGAGTTTATTCGTAATTAACATACAAAAATACTACGATTCCTCTTTATTATAATAGTTTAGAAAAATAATTTGAATCTTATACTTTACTGATAGGGTCGTTAATAGTGCGAAGCTTGTGTGTAATCACCACGACCGTCGCCATGGCCGATTTAAGTTTAGGGTGCGCCTATAGATGTTTTACATAAAAAATCACATATAATCTGGGTATATGTTTGAGTGAGACCGGGGATAGTTAGGATTCACAATTGGAAACGGTAGTTGTGGCTGCAATCGGGTGTCAGTTTTATTCAATTTTATCGCTTTTAAAAATACAATTGAAACCAGTAATAACCAATTTGGTGCAGACGAAGTTGCACGGGTCAGCTAGTACTATAATAAAACTGTAACAAGTCGAAATCTGTACATTAAATATTTTTTGAAAATTTTAATCAGGGTAGACTATGTTATCGATATAGAAGCCAAAAATAATCTTTTTACAATTTTTGTCTGTCTGTCTGTCTGTCTGTCTGTCTGTCTGTCCCTATGCACACGCATCACTCTGAAAGTACTGAACCAATCTTGATGAAACTTGACATAGTAATAACTAATATTACGAGATTACATCAAATATACTTTTTGTCTCATAAAACGCAAAGGGTTCTCCAGGATAAAGGATTAAAGTCTAGAATATAAACCCGAATTACTCTGAAAGTACTGAACCAATTTTAACGAAATTTGACACGGTGATAACTAATATTAGAAGACTACATCCAGGATACTCTTTGTCCCATAAAACGCAATGAGTTCTCCAGAATAACGAAAAACAAAAATTTGCAGTTAACGTAACTAGACTTTTTTGCGACACCTTAGTACAAGAGCCGGCAACGTTAAAAGAACAAGAATTTTAGAATACCTGGTTCTTTAATACATCAATATATTTTTTTTTATATCATAAGAGGCAAACGAACAGGTGGGTCACGTGATGTTTAGTGACCACCACCGTCTATAGACACTAGCAACACCAGGGGATTTGTAAGTGCGTTTGCAACCTGTATATGGGGGAGTGTAAGGGAACCTCCGGCACTCTCACTGACCGAACGAAACATTACAATGCAAGCACTGTTATTTGACGTCGGTTTTCTGTAAGTATTCTGGCAATATTAGCCCGAACGAGCCGACCCATTCATGCTGAAACCAGCAATAGCTTCAGCGTGGCTCTACCACCTACAGAAATTATCAATATATCAATAGACAGAATTTAGGACACTTGGTAGCGGGTTAACGTTGTATTTTTAATAGGCATTTTGATTTATGATTAATCAATAATAAGTTTAGGAACATTTTTTTCAGTAACTTTTAAACGCAATTAAACATTCAGACACATTTTTTATAAACAATCATATATATACCCGCTGATATATTTTATAAATAAAAAAAAGAATGTGGTGTCGTGGGACACCGGGTAGGAACGAAGTTCTTTCGGCTAATGTAGAATCGACACTATTTGGAAAAAAAAATCGTGCTCAATTTTATGTAATCGTAATTCAAATTATCAATTAAAATAACAAAATATGTCTCTTTATTTTTGTTTGACAACATAAAATTATATAGAAATAGAAATAATAACAAAAAAGGAGAAAGAGAAAGATATTATACACTACTCGCTTATGTATACGACTGTCGCGCCTGCGCACGTCTCATTTAACTGTTTTATTCCATGCACTTTTCGTTACAGTTTTACTATCACATTTTTTTCAGTTCGGTCGCGAAGCAAAATCCTATCTCCTCCAAGCCTGCCGTAAGGAACTTCGTTCCAATAATAAATTTGAAACCAATTATTTTTTTTCATAGCAAAGAACCAATTTCATTTTATTAAACATTATTGACCACCATATACAACGATAAACGTAAACGTATGACTTGGGATTGACGCCATCTCAAATATATGCGTTGTCGACCATCAGGCTATACAAAGCCGAAATACCTTGGGCCGGCGAGGTGAAATATCTTGGTGTTACTTTAGATAAACACTTAAATTTCGATTCACACACAGAAAGAGTGCGAAACAAAACCGTATGGTCTTAGGTCGTTTCTATCATTTGCTTTGTAATAAGAGTAAAATATCCCCCAGACAAACTCACTTTATACAAAACTTGCATCCGTCCGATTATGACGTACAGTTAGTTGTTCGGTCTTTGCACATGCGCAAAATCGTATTCAAAAGTTGCAGGTTCTCCAGAACTGAGCCCTACGTAAAATCACCGGTGCCCCATGGTACGTCCGGAATAAGGATCTCCACAGGACCTGGAGATGCTTTCTGTCTGAGCGTATATAAAATCACTTACAGGTAGTTATTTCGAAAAAGCCGCGAATCATCCCAGCCCGTTAGTGGTATCCGCCGCGAACGATGAACCCGTACCCAACGCTGCGCAGTATAGAAGACGACCGCGATACATTTTTACCGACCCTCCTGATTCAATCACGTCAGCGAACGATCAGTACCAGCCTGACTCTTCAAACAGAGCGTGTTCTCACCCACGCCCGCATAACCGTAGATCACGCCGCCGTAGTCTGGGACTAAATTTCGCTCCCGTACACCAAATTAGGCCCTTCTCAGCAACGGCTCAAGCCTAGATCTGTTCTCTGGGCGTGGAGCCCTTGAGTACGCTGCTCACGCGATACAGTGACACAAGAGTTCTACCCTTATTTTTCGTTATCCTATCCTACATAGTTTAGAGGATTTTTTCCTACACAAAATACATATAGAAGTTGTTGAGGCACGCATGCTTGGTACACATGCATGTTTCAATAACTTATATACGTATATAAGTTACCGGACTACTAAGACGAGCGCCTAAGGCACTCAGCCGATTTTATTTAGGCAACCAGTTCAAGGTTACATGGCACACCTCGGCTTGGCTGTTGCCTGTTGCATGCAAAATCGCGAACTATCTTAACTAATCTAGCTAACTATTCATATATGTATGAGTTGTTGAAACGTATATGTATACCAAGCATACACGCCTCAACAACTCCTGCATATATTTATTATCGGAAAATTGAGAGTTTTTTAGTTCGATAAGGAAAAAAGTAAACCCTTCCACTTTCATGTGTAACATGTTTCATTCATCATCATTCAGTGTTTCATGTGTTTCACGTGTGTGGGGGTGATCGTGTAGTGTTGTAGCAGTGATGTATATTTGTGTGTCACCGTATCGCGCAAGCAACGCACTCAAGGGATCCTTACCGAGGGATTGAACCTGATGTATAAAACTGGCTTGGTTTGAAGGTGATAGGTACTATGTTGTGAGTGGTACAAAGATTATTTATAAAAATATATTGGAAATATATTTCAAATACGTTTTTGAAACAGTTTATAACTCTTAGACAATTGTTTCAAGCATGTGACATTTGACGTTTTCGGCGGGATGTTTGACGCTTCGATACGGTGTTCATATATTTTTCTTTAATACAATGGAGTATAGAAAGGTTTTAATACAAGTCGAAGATAGTTATGATAAAGTAAGTGGTAGAGATGTTTATACAGTTTTATGTAGGTTAGTTTTTATTTTAATTGATCCTGGTAGATGACGCTACGAATGGGTACTAGGTTTATATAAAAAATAAATACATGTAATCTGGGTATATGTTTAAGTGAATCCGTGGATAGTTTGGATTCACAATTGGAAACGGTAGTTGTGGCTGCAATCGGGTATCAGTTTTATTTGCGGGGTGGTAGGGCTTTACAGCCTGACTGGGTCACAACCACCATGTACATGACGAAAAAATCCGTAATAGTGATTCGCTTCTGCGCGTCGCGTTTCGGGATCAGCCTGTGCATATCCAGCTTTTTGTAGGCCGGCATGATAGTGGCGACCAGCGATGGATAGTGTGTCACTCGATGGTCGCTATTGTTTTTGGATTGTACTGTGCTTACCATCAGGCATAGTGCAGGCATTTTGCCGTGCTACGATAAAAAAAAGAAACAATTTTTCGCGTGATAACCAATTTGGTGCAAACGAAGTTGCACGGGTCAGCTAGTTGTTAATAAATTAAGAACTTTTTGTATGATTTATGTAACTGGCAACATTCTCATTTCAATTACAAAACTCACTTTATGGCTAAAACGAGTGTGCTGTTTCTTTTATTAAACCTCTCAATAAATAAATTCAACAATTACGTCCTTAAGAGTTTACGATTTTAAAACACGAATTGTACATAAAATGTATACAACAAACGCCGTATTGTACTAGTTTGAAAAAACGGCCCTATGTCACATAACCTAAAATAATACGTTGTACAACTATAAATAAATTTAATTAAAATTTCACGGACAACCGCTAGCATGATCGAATTCGCTGGTTGACCTCCTTTTCATGTGGTGATAACAATTTACATACATAAAGCACAACAGAAAGTATTCTAGAGAATAAAACTTACTAGTAAACGGTAACTAGGCCCAAAGAATATAACTGTTAATTACCATAATCTTTACATTTTTTGGTACTTTTATGAACTCATAAGGAACATGCAATACAGTAATAATCTATTATTTCAGTATTACTTTTAAAGAGATTTAAAACTAAAATACGAATACATAAATAGTGTACTGTATAGTTAATCTACTCATTCAAACATACATAGACATTTTAATAGGTGGTAGAGCCACGCTGAAGCTAGTACTGGTTTCAGCATGAGTGGGTCGGCTCGTCCGGGGTAGTATCCGACCCACAGAAAACATGAAGTAACAGTGCTTGCATTGTTGCGTTACGTTCGGTCAGTGGGAGCGCCGGAAACTTACCTCCCCCTCTCCCTTCCCTCCCATCCTCTTCCCCCTTCACCCTTCCCCACCAACACTGTCAACGCATTTGCGACTCCTCTGGTGTTGCTGGTGTCTATGGACGGCGTTGATCACTTAACGTCAAGTGCCTCGTTTTTTCGTTTGCTTCCTATGATAAAAAAAACGTACTTATATAGGAATTATGATAACATAAGCAAAGGATTGTTTTGATCCTCGTACATTATTATTTATTTACGAAGTTCGTCTGATTATTAAATGGTTAATGATTTTATAAAAAGGGAGTAAATAAAATGACGCTTAAAAACAAAGAATAAATTAACATTTATCAAATAATAGAAATGTTACTATTTCTTGGCAATTATAGATAAGACTAGGTGTGCCCGCGACTTCGTCTGCGTGAAACTCTATATAAAAAACAGTGATTAATAAAATCATCTGAATATATTAAGTGCATATACTTATCTACTTTTCTCTCGTACTTAATTCGAGCCGTCATAAATGATTTATGATAATTAAAAATTTACAATAACTTTTGATAGTTTTGACCGATTTTAATGAAACAACGACTAAGTTATTCTCGAGAATATGCTTTATAATTTTATTAACCCAGCACTTTAGCGCTGATGTGTGTTCATACAAACAGACAGACAGATAGATAAACGGACACACATTTCTAAAAATGATTGAAATGTATTTTAATACTCATTCCTAGACAGCTGTAACTTTTTTTTCTCGAGAATCGAAAGAGTACAAACACGTTAAATTTATAGAAGATATAAATATAGACTTACGCTTTTTTTTCTCGAACTGACTACGCTATTGACCTAGCGAGGTCTTAATAGCTTCACCGGGTTATTAAGGCGAGCGCTTAAGGCACTCAGCCGAAACTTAAGGCACTCAGCCGTTATAGATTTACGCCCTTCAGTGTAACTTATAGTGAGGCATGACAATGGATAACATATAAATCTTCTCTGTGAAAAAGCACAGATTTTTGCAAACGTTGTTAGGTGTAAACAAAACTTACATGGTTTCATGGTTCGCCTGCGACTTTATCGGTGTTTGTGTCTTGTAATGACGTTATAGAGAAATTTCCATAATTATAACAAACCAAGAGGATATTTATTCTCTTTCTATATTCATAAGATACACGAAATCACACGAAATTCGCGTGTATCAAGAACCTTTCCGATTTATAGCTTTGTTTTTGTTTCTTTTCTTCACTAATAATACCCAAGAGAGTTACGTAAGCGTTATGTAAGCCTGGCCTAGCTTAGATGAGTATTTATATTATGCCTAACCTTTGCTAGAACCATATGTATCCACGTTGTTTCGATTTCTGGTCTGAATTGCTATAACTGTTACATTTTAGACGATTTCTTTTATTTTATCCTTAGACTCACACGTTAGATACAAACAATCTGTAATCATTTATCTTCATAGAACTATGAAACACTGACGTTTAATTTACTTGGTGAGTAAATACATATAAAATAGTTAATAGAAAATTAATAGATCTGTGGATAACCAGATACATACTTCTAAGTAAAATGTGAATTCAGATACTGTAATTTTTAATCTAAATCTTAAAATATGATAATATGATGCAATAGACAAGCATTTACAACAAAAGTTACCAGTGTCTCAACTTCAAATTTAAGGTTTAAATTACAGCAAACAATTTTGAAAGAAAGTAAAATATTTATTGCCTTAGTAATAAAAGTGTACAAAAAAAGACCAAAAAGTAAATCTATGACAAGAGACCTGGTGTCAGTGTACTGCTGCCTGTAAAAATGGCCCTGGTTTTTAGCTAAGCCACAAATTTCCCGACAAAAATGCAAGTGTATATCATTCATTACGAGACAAAGTAAATTAAAAGTGTAAATGCGACACGCAGAACATTATTCTTAATTGAATGAAATAATTTTGTCACCATAATCAAACATTTTCATACGTCATTCATCAATTTGGTTCCATTGTATAAAACAAAAAACAAGCTAAAAAAATCTGTAGTTACCACGTATGGTGCCGTATGCACGGCTAGTATTAAAAAAATATCTTAATTACAATTTCACTTGTATGTGAAACTTTCAATGTTGTATGTGAAGTAAATAAACATTTATATACCCAGGAAGCAGAGCCTGGGCAAATAAGTATAATAACAAAGAGTCTGAACGACATAGATCGATATAATTAACCAAGCAAGTGGCTGCCAACTTGGCCAGACCGCCCGTGACCGACTTATCTCCATGTATAAAATGTCATTACAACAGGCGATGGCTTCTTTTTCACTCGATATCACAGTTTTTATAGCCTCTTTGGTACAGATTTGTCTGGCGTCTGATATATCTGGTACACGCTACGATGAATACAAGATTTTACTCGATAGAAGAGCTTTTTATGAGCCACAAATATCCTAACTAAAGATTTATTAAACGTAAAAAATATAACATCAAAAGTTAAACTGTAGTTAGTCCAAACTAGGCCACAACTTCGCAAATTATTGTTTATGTGAGCCATCCAAATTTTAGTAGATAAATTTCCAAATGAAGATGAAAGACTGATTGAAAGTAAGACAATAATTCTAAAATATATTAACCCTACAATTGTCTGTAAAACATTGAAATAGATATCTTTAGGCTGTAATAACTATGTTTCATTCTTTATTATATACGTTCTTCGAAAACTTGATAGGTACTTTGAATTGCCTGTAAAATTATTTGGCTCGGTAATCCCTGCAATAATTTATAGATTTGTAGAGATCTGAAATAGATATCTAAAGTATATTATAGGTTATTTTAGAAAAGAAACTGATTCAATAAAAATGCTATACTAATTACATTGATTTTATTGTCTAACCAGTATCTAAAAATATTTAACAATTAAATATAACCCAAATTTTATAATTAACCTTAGCCAATTCACTAATAAATGAAGCTTTTAAGAACGAGTGTAAATATAATGATTTTTATTTTTCAGATAAGAAATATATGTAAGAGTTGTTGAGATATGTATGCTTGGTACACATATATGTTTCAACAATTCATACATATATGAATAGTTAGCTTAGCCTAGGTTAACTAAGATAGGTCGCGATTTGCATGTAACAGGCTACAGCCAAGCCGAGGTGTGCCGTGCACCATTGAGCTAGTTGCCCAAATAAAATCGTCTGAGTGCCTTAAGCGCTCACATTCGTAGTCCGGTGAAGCTGTAAAGGCTTTGCAAGGCCAATAGCGTAATCAGTTCGAGACCTCGAAAGAGGTACAAGAACTCGAAAGAGGTACAAGCGGCGAACGAACGCCGTTTTATCTCCATGATGACGTGAGAGCATTGATCACGGAAAAGAACGCCGCGACTCGTGCTCACGACGCTTACCCGACCGCAGAAAACCGCGAACGCTTACGTTTCTTGCGTAAAGCAATTAAGTCTCGTATTTCTGAAATCCGAAGTGACAGGTGGGACAGGTTTCTGGAGGATCTCCAGCCGTCTCACCTGTCATTTTGGAGTCTCACGCGAATGTTTAAGTCCGATACGGTCATTCCAATGCCCCCTCTCGATAGAGGCCCCGGGTTGCCTCCCGCGTTCGATAACAGTGACAAAGCAGATTGTCTCGCCGCGAGTTTAGAGAAACAATATTCGCCAAACACTGATAATACTGACCCTTCCATCATAGAGTCTATCGAAACAGCCGCAGAGCATGCACTCGCGTCTCCTCCAGCGGATACCCTAACCCCGATAACGTTTGACGAAGTCTCGGCCGCCATCAAGCGTCTCAAGCCTAGGAAGTCCCCAGGTCCCGATGGGATCAGTAACGAGGTTCTGAAGCTCCTTCCTGACCGCATCATAGCATTATTGGTCTGCATCTTCAATGCGGCCATGTCCCAGGGTCATTTTCCAGCCGTCTGGAAGAGGGCGGTAGTGATAGGGATTCACAAGCCCGGTATGAAAGCTACGCTCTCCGATAGCTATCGCCCGATCAGTTTGCTAGACACTCTAGGTAAACTTTATTAGCGGCTCCTCCTGAACCGTCTCCAGGTTTCGATTAACGACCTTAGTCTGATACCGCCTGAGCAGTTTGGATTTCGTGCCAAACATTCTTGTTCCGATCAAGTACTCCGCCTCACGGATTACATCTTTTCTAATTTCAATAAAGATCCGCATCCGGAGCCGGATCCGCCCGTGAAAAACACTAATCCGAAACGTACAATAGCTGTCTTTTTCGATGTCGCCAAGGCCTTCGATAAGGTCTGGCACAAAGGGCTCATATACAAGTTAAATCTAGCCGGTATACCCGATAGATTAGTTCACATCATCCGTGATTATCTCGCCGATAGAACCTTCCGTCTTAGAGTAGATGGCGAACTCTCATCGCCCCGTCCGATTCGTTCAGGTGTGCCACAAGGCTCAATACTCGCGCCCACCCTCTTCAACCTGTTCATCAGTGACCTACCTAAGCTCCCGGGAGTCGAGGTAGGTTGTTATGCTGATGATACAGTCATCTACACATCTGGCTGGCGGCCGAGTGTTCTCAGAGATCGCATCGAAGAAGCCGTTAGCACATTCGGTGATTGGTTTCTTCGATGGCGTATAGGTATTAACCCCGATAAGAGTGCCACGATACTCTTCGATCCTAGATATCGCGATAACAAGTTAAAGCCCATAAGGCTATACAAAACCGAGATACCTTGGACCACCGAGGTCAAGTATCTCGGCGTCACATTAGACAATCATTTAACGTTTGAGTCTCATATTAAGAGAGTGCGAGACAAAGCCGCTATGGTCTTGGGTCGCCTCCATTATTTACTCTGTCAGAAGAGCAAACTGTCCCTCAGACATAAGCTCACAATATATAAAGTCTGTAATCGTCCAATTATGACTTATAGTTGTCCGGTCTTCGCCCACGCGAATAATCTCGATAAGCTATAAACGAGAGTCGACACAAATTGGCGGAAAAGCAGACCAACAGCTTTCACAAAAGAGGGAACCTACCATCTTGGCCCACATGCAGAAGCCAATGTACTCTATAATAGTCTCCTCGAAGAACGACATAGACACCAGCGGGGAAGTGATAGATAAGGTGAGAAAGGCAGTGGATGCAGGGACGACAGGGCTAAAAACAGACAGAGTCCAGAAAGTTAAGGACCAGAAGGTTATAATAGGGTGTGTAGAAGAAGCGGAAATGAAAAAGATAACAGAGAGAATACTAAAGACAGCTCCCTCATTACAGATAGAAAAAGCTAGAAATAAGGATCCGTTTGTGGTTATTTATGACGTTTTAAAAGTGCATAGTGACGAAGAAATTCTGAAGTTGTTAAAGAAGCAAAATAAGGACATTTATCGGGACATCTCCGACTCGGAATCAAGAGCAGAAATCAAATATAGAAGAAGGGCTAGAAACCCGCATCTTTGCCATGTGGTCATCCAGGTGTCGCCCACTGTGTGGGGGAGGCTCACACAAACAGGAAAAGTTTATCTGGACCTGCAAAGGGTCACCGTGATGGACCAGACACCCCTCACACAGTGCACGCGGTGCCTGGAATTTGGCCATGGAAAGAGGTGGTGTAAAGGTACGTCGACAAGGTGCAGCCACCGCGGCGAGGAACACCTCAGGCAAGATTGCCCGAACTTTAAAGAGGGTAAGGATCCTCGCTGCAGGAACTGCACTGAGAGCAAAGAGGAAGACTCAAAACATAACGCCTTCGCCAAAAACTGCCCGGTAAGATCAAAGTGGGACTATATAGCGAGGCGTAATGTGGCATATTACTGAGGTTTCATTAAGGCATTTAGGCATCGGGGTAACTCCGGAAATCAAACAGATTTTGATCAAGCTGATAAATATTCAAAATTATCAACGGGACAAAATACAGGGTGTTAAGATGTACTGGTGGGGCTGGGAAAGGTTGCTGAGCCATGGCCCATACAAATTCTTTAGCCGACCAACAGGCTAGAAACAGCATCGTACCCAAAGGAATTAATTACTTGTTGAACCTACTTTATTGTGATAATAAACAGGACAATCAAGGCAATTAAGGTCGCAGAAAATGCTAAGAAGAAGAATTTATGGAACAGACTCAAAATGAATCAAACCCGGCTTTGCCGGACACTTTTGATGCTCAGACTGTTTGGAAAGATGGAAGTTGATAGGGACCAATATAGGCCAATGAACAATAAACCTCTCAAAACAACCATGGAGGAGATAAATATGAAGGTACAGCAAGAACACGCAAAGGATTTCGGGTCCCGGTAAAACTGTACGTAAAATTATAGAATTTAAATTGAGGAAGGAAAACTGCAAAGACGTGGAAAGCTTAGGACTCCTATATCAGATAGCTGCCTACAGCGCCGCATGGAATGAAAGGAAAGAAAGCACAAAACAATGTATTAAGGAAAGAAAGAAAATGGAAAAGGAGTACAGACAAAGTCAATAGTAGGAACATAAAAAGACAGGAATAAAGAATAAAAGAGCAAACAAGGAAAAATCAAACGGAAACCTGGTGGAACAAGATCTCAACCTACCCGCGGTTGAGGTGTGCTGACGAGGGGTGGCACTAGGCCACTCCACAAAAAAAAAAAAAAATATATATATATATATATATAAAATCACTCACTACCAGCCATTTCGAGCGAGCCGCGATTCATCCCAGTCCGTTAATGGTATCCGCCACTACTTACGAACCCGTGCCCAACGCCGGGCGTTATAAAAAACGTCCGCGACACATTTTTACCGACCCTCCCGACGATATCACGTCAGCGAACGATCAGTACCAGCCTGTCCCTCGTAACAGAGCGTGCTCACGCCCACGCCCGCGTAACCACAGATCGCGCCGCCGCAATCTGGGGGTTAATTTCACTCCCGCACACCCGATTAGGCCTCCCACGGCAGCGGCTCAAGCCTAGGTTCAATCCCTCGGTAGGGAGCCCTTGAGTGCGTTGCTTGCGCGATACGGTGACATACCCATACATCACTGCTACAACACTACACGATCACCTCCACATACGTGCACGCCTACACGCTACACATCTTGGTGGAAGGGATATTTTTGTTAAATTTTTTTCACTTATCAAACTGAAAAAACTCAATTTTTCCGATAAAAATACATGGAGAAGTTGTTGAGGTGAATATGCTTGGTACACATATACGTTTCAACAACTCAAACATATATGAATAGTTAGCTAGGTTTGGTAAGTTAGGTCGCGTTTTTTGCATGCAACGGGCAACAGCCAAGCCGAGGTGTGCCGTGCACCCTTGAGCTTGTTGCTAATATAAAATCGGCTGAGTGCCTTAAGCGCTCGCCTTAGTAGTCCGGTGAATCTGTTAAGACCTTGCTAGGTCAATAGCGTAGTCAGTTCGAGAAAAAAAAAACCTAATCAGTTCTAAAAAAAAAAGTGAATATAATGAACATGTTAGAGAAAAATTACGGTTAGTTATATAAGTATGTCGTACTGATAGTTGCGTGACATCCGCGTGATACTGAATGAAGAATGACATGAAGGCGAACAAAAACACATGACTAAACAAGTCATTCTATTTATATACGGTTTTTTATATCTTGTTTTAGTTTTTGTTAACAAACCCAATGAGTAATGAGTGTTTAAAATTAAATCGTACAAATGCCATTGCATTACTGTTTCACTTTTGTATATATCAAATGGTATTGATAAGGATTCGACCTATTCGTCCTGAAAAACTTCCCTACCGTAGTACCACAAGAAGTTGCACTTAAAATATTTATTATGTAATTTTATTATACAAATCTCTAAGTGTCCTACTGATAAGAACAATCCTTTTCCACATTTAGTCCGGTGAAGCTGTAATGACTCTTCAATAGAATAGGATTAGTTAAATCGAAAAATCCCACAGTTCCATATTTTTTCAACATACGGGGTACTACAAAATCTTTCCCGAAGCGTTTGTGTTTTCTCAAAATGTATTCCAGCTTTGCCGTCCGATAAGTTACCATCTCAAAGTAATTTACTTAAATATATTCGAGTTCTGAAAAATTATTTTATTTATGCCGGCCCTCGAATCTGCAGACAAACATAAATATTGCAAATTTATCTTTATATTATTAAAACCAGGTGTTTACTCGTTACCTCTTTATGTTCATAATATTTCTATTGTTTCATAAAGACTCCTTCTTTTAGAGAAATATTGGATGTTTAAAAAATAACTAATAAATACGACAAAATATAACTCAAACTTAAAGTCACTATCTTGCCTAATTAAATAACAATTTTTCATACCATACCGAAATTAAGGCAATGGTTCTGAATAACCGAGAGGAAATGAAATAGAATTATTATTTCAATCTAGTATATAATATTTCTATATCTTTTCTTCGAATAATTTGAATTTACAATTTCTAAATTTATCTTAATATCTCCGAATCCTAATGATAAATAAACAATGTGAACAACTTGTTTTACAATCATTCTCTCTACACAGAAATGAAAACAGGACATTTCGTCGGGCTTTTCGTTCGGAGCAGTTGATTACCGTGTTACTCAGAAACATAATCATGTTTATCTTTCTTTACATTAAACTTTTCATGATTATGAGCAGTCATCTTCTGAAATAAACACTTGGTTACATACCATTTATTTTTAGATCTTTCGTATGTTACTTCGTTGAAAATAGACATCGTTTTTCATATATAATTTTACCTATAATAATGAACGTTGAATAACTTAGTATCTAAGCAACTATTTTGTTAGAGCGGAGGACACTTCCAATTAAGCGTCCACGTTCCACACGTACTTACTTATTAGGAATTCTACTTTAATCAAAGCAACAAGAGATATAATAAAATATACCTATATATTAACTATCGCAAACGATAAACTGATGTACAAGTGTCACTAGGCGATAAAAAAATACCCTATTTCGCCATATAAACCACTTTTTTTTTCTCGAACGTCTCAACAGCTTCGCCGGACTACAAAAAACGACTTCATGTCAAATGTCATTACAATTTGTTCACCAGTTTAAACGTATTTCACGAACGAACACTTTAATAAAAATGCTTTCGAATTTCAATATAGATATTAGCAACTATATCCGACTTCGGGTTAAATACGTCATAAATATTAGTAATGTACATTAAGAACTAAAAAAAATTGATCTTACCTCTTTGTAATTGCAACAAATTTTATGTATACATAAATACAAAATGCTACTCATACATTATCTCCGTTAATAAGTTTACATTCTTGTTTTAATGTAGGTATAGGATTCAGTGTAAATGAAACACTGATTCAATAATTATAACTTAATTCTGTAAGAACGATATATTAAATAATACTTTTTTGTATCAAAGTTAAATTGTATTTATTTATCATTCCTAGACTGCCTTACTCTTATTAATTAGACAACGTATAAACGTATGCATGCAAAACACTGAAACTCGGTGTTGTAATTGCCTTGTACATTATATAGAGCCATAATACTCATTTCGTATGCTTCACATTACCAAGGTTCCTTACGGACCAAGTAATTTGAAGTAAGTAACATGTTCAAAGTGTAGAAGGGTTAATTATTCAACTTGTATATCTCACTCATTTTCCCTAGATAATAGAACTTTTGTTGCCAAGTTTTTGGACGTCATGTCGGACGACCTGACAGTTCGTCAGTTCAGGTTCAATGACGTCTATTTTTGAGACGAAGAATCATTACTACATCTTATAAAACATAATATTCGGCTACGTCTATCTGTTCGCGCAAACTTAAAAAGTACTAAATAGGATAGTCATTCTGGTTTCAACAGTAGGTAAAGTGATTCATGTGGAAGGATTATCTATATAATTTGTCAAGTTTTTTTTTATTATCAGAGCGGGAAATGTCCGTCGGGAAAGCTAGTCTATACTAATATTATAAAGAGGTAAAGTTTGTGAGTTTGTAACGTTGTAGGTGGTAATCTCAGGAACTAATGATCCCATATAAAAAACTATTTTAGTGTTATATAGCTCATTTATCGAGGAAGGTAATAGGTATACAGAAGTTAGGTGTTGTCATTTTATGTTTCATAACATAAGTATAGGTATCCAAGAATATATTAGAGGATACTATTGTATGCGAAAATTTCTTAAACAAGTCATTTTATAAACTTTACTATGAATAATTTAGTTATTGATTAGTTTCCGACCACGCTCTCACTCGACTAATTCGCCGGAACCACAAAGACAGTCCTAAATCCGGCGCCATAACTCTTTTTTGTTACGTTACAATTAGTCAGTATACATCCAGCTATCGAGATTGTAATGTATAATATACATAAAATGTACTTAGGAAAAAAATATTAATAGATGATAATCGTTATGTCTGTTTCACGACTTTTCCCTTTCAGAAAATTCATCCTCATTATTTATTTCAAATCCATATTCTTCAGATCGAATAAGTCGTGATAGTGAACAAGGCCTATGCAAAATTTTGTTGATGTTCGCAAGTTCGAAATACTCACTTGTTATACTGCGTGTACATTTACAAACTAAATTAAATTGGTAATCTAAAACTGATAAAATCACTTTCTTACTTTGCCATCACAATAGATTATTTGTCCTTTGATGTTTACACTCCCCAATATGTCGGGGTCCGGTGTGGTATTTACATGCATGTCTTATCTCAATTAGAATATTTTTCTCACTTGTGGAATATTTTTATATTAGGAGATTACACAGATCTCATTAATAGATTAAATTGATTAAAATGATTAAATTACAATATCATAAATATTGCAAGTGTATCGTATATTACTAAAATAAAAATACACTTTGATAGGCTTAGCATTAACATAGGTGTATCAATTTTTTTGTTTTAAACAACATTTCGAAAACTAGTGAAATATTCCTTTCTTTTAGTAAATCGTAAATCTATATTTAAAGAGTTACTATGAAACAGCATTGTATATTCACTTTTATTCAAGTAATAATATATTAGACTACTTTGGAGTTACGGAGCAGGAAATACACAGGAAGTACCCCTTCTTTTTGCTTCCGTAATACATTCATGTTGGACTTATTTAGGAGTTATAAAACAAGAAAAAATGAAAATTATCTTTAACTCGTACGGTATACTTTACGAGATTTTTGATAACCATTTTTATGTGTCACAATATTACTGGAAAACTAAATTGTGGATGAGTGAAATAATATTAAAAAGGTTATAGTTATAGTAATCCAGATTATAAGATTTGGAATATATGTCGGTAATATTATATGCTCCGTTATTGCGGAGACATATACAATTATATCACAAAACAAGTTCACATTACCCAGCAATATAGATACTAAATCCTAGTGCTTAAAGTAGTACCTGATAAATATTATTCTTAACAAAAAAACATTAACTATGTCATATTCAATTCAAATAATTAATATCGTCATTTGGATAAATTAGTTGACAAAAAACAACAACAATTACCTATAACTACAAAAGATAAATACTATTTTTTTCCTGTATATGTTGTCTTTTCCTGGCCCGAGCCTTTTGTTTAATATAGATAAACCCTTTTTGAATGTAATGTAGCTTAAATATAATAAGCAAGATTTACTATATTATTATGTTCCTTAAATGTTATTATTATTTTACCTAGTATCATCGGTAATAAACTTAACTTACAGTATTTAATGACGATCATCCTAACAGTCATTCTAATGGTTAGACTATATTATCATTCCCGATGTTTAAGTGAGTATTTATGGTATTATGTTGAGTAGATTAGCTGTCGGCTTATATTTTACCCACGTCTTATTTTTTTCGTTTGTTTCCTCAGAAATTCATCCTTCATAAATTGTTTTTAAAAATTTGAATATTTTCACGGCAGTCCCAGTTTAATGTAATTAGCATTGGACCTTTCAAATATACAACAGAAAACTTCTCATATTAAATACAAAATGTATAGTGATTGTGATATTTATTACATACTAGTGGTCGCCTAGTGGTCGAAATTCGACTATAATCCATTCTGACATTCAATAAGACCAAAGAGAATAATAATAATTTCAGCGAGTTCAAAAATTTATATATTTAATAAAATATAATTAAAAATATTATTTATCATTTGAGTATTTATTAATTAACGTATATTATGTTTTTATAAAATTAACCTACACTTTGACCAGTTAATTTCAAAGGGCATGTCAGATATAGAACGTAAATCATGTTAAAAGTATTGAATGTAGGATGGAAAAAGCGTATTGGAAAGTAAACGCCTCACCATTTACATTTGTGTATGCTGTATGTATGTTGTGTCATTCAAGCAATAGTTTGTGTAATGTTTATTTTAATCTTTTTTAATTATATTAATTAATAGTGTCAGTAACATTATTTTTTATAATTAATCTTTATTCGTCGTATGAATTACTTATTCATTAATTAATAATTGTTAGATATCATTGTAAATATAATTCCACGATGCATAGAAAAAAATCTAAAATCATCATGATCGAACTGACAACATTTTCTCTTCCTTTGCTGCAGTTATAAGATACAGACTGTTTTTAAATCCCTATAAATACACAGATAACTATTTTATATAAATATTTATATTCAGTGTTTGTTGTATCCGGATGAATTGCTGTCTAACGGAGCTCATTTGAGCTAAAAGGCTTCCCCTCGCGTAAATTTTTAGAATAGGGAATGAAAAGGTTCGCGGTAACTCTCTATTCATGTGGTAAAAGGTATCGTGTAAAAAAGCACGTAAGCGTAAAACTTCTTATTTATAAATATTTATTAGTAAAATAGAACGTCTTACGTTTCAATATTGATTTATATATAAAATGGTTTAATATTTTGCCTAGTATCTGTGCAAAGGAAATGCAGAAAATTAAATATTGTCGCCATTTTTTTTATATCATAGGTGGCAAACGAACAGGTGGGACACCTAATTTTAAGTGATCACCACCGTCCATAGACACTTGCAAAACCAGGGGAGTCGCAGGTACGTTGAGAGCCTGTGTTAGGGCTGGGGAGGAGGAAGGGAAGAGGAGAAGGGAAGGTGAAGGGTGGTCGGCCTCCGGCACTCTGACTGACCGAACGAAACGAAACAATGCAAGCACTGTTACTTCACGTCGGTTTTCAATGAGAGGGTGATACTATCCCGGACGAACCGACCCATTCATGCTGAAGCCAGTAACAGCTTCAGCGTGGCTCTATAAATAAAGAAGTTTCCGTTTATTTTGAGTTTTTCAACATTTAATTTTTTAGTTTTTTCATCGAAAGTTTAGAACGTTATATTAATAATTAAAATAAAAATTAAATTAATATAATGAAAATATTAAATTAATATCACTATGTAGTGATATTAAATTTATTTCGTATATTTGTGTAACTTTACTATATATGTATATCATATATGTTATAAAATATGTATAATATTTTACGTGAAATAATGTCGTTTTATTTGTTAGACTACAGAAAAATAATTTGAAACATAACGACGTCCTTGAATTTAAATTTGCTCGTAAGTCACCTTATAAAGTCTAAATCTAAAGAATAGGAGACCGGCCACGAATTTAATATAACTTTGGTATGTGTACTGGTATTAAAACGAGGTACTATTGGAATATTTAACTCACAATTTCGAATTAAACTCTAATTGTACCCATGCACGTTATTAGTTGTATTTGACTCTATTAACAATCGAGCGATTCGATATTTGATGGGTACTCGCAAATTTCACCTAATGTCAAATACCAACCAAATGAACAATAGCCAGGAAAATTTAATGAGTTGTTTTTGTTTTGTTAACTAAATACCATTGGATACACACGGCGACATGGAAAAAAATGACATAAAATTAGGAAGATTATAAAATATGATAAATTAAAAAAATGGAGGAGGTTCTCAATTCGAATGTACTGTTTTTTTATGTTTATTTACATCGGAACTTTGGACTGGGTGAACCGATTTTGATGTTTTTTATTTTATTGCAAAGCTAGTACTTCCCGTGTGGTCCCATCGATTTCAAATACATCTCGAGATAGCGCAAATATTCATATGTTTTATTTATTTATATATTTATTTATTTACACATGGATAAAGCAACAGTCGACAATCAAAAGTAATAATACAATAGCAATAATAAAAAAAAACTAATTTGAAGACCTAAAACGCTTTATCACATAGAAAATTAACTTACACTAATGATAATAAGGAAATAATAAATTGTTTTAATAGAATAGAAACATTGGATTAAAAAAACTATATATAAAAGAATAAACGAAAAAGTTCAAATGAATTCAATTATGAAAACTAAAATTACCACATGGAAGAAAAAAAAAAGAACAGGTTGGCAAACCTAAATAATGAATATTAAAATATAATATAGTAACTGTTGTTGAGATGGTCATGGATATAAAATGTGTTTAACTGTTTTTTTGAATTTGAATGCCCGATGGTCAAATATGTCTAATGAAATGTGTTTGCTTGCAAGCTCATTATATATACGAGTCATACGTACAATTGGGTTGAAATAAGAAGTATTATTCATATAAGTTTTAAGAATAAATGTTTTAGGAAAACGATAACTGAAATTGGTGTTAAAATTAAGAGACTCTAGCAAGGAGGGAGATGAAATATAATTGTGCAGCAATTTATGAAGAAATACTAGATCATGTTGAATTCTACGAACATGTAATGGTATAATGTTATATCTATTTAATCTGTCACAGTAAGAAGAGACACTGCGAGCATGACCATACCTGTAACATAGAATTTTTGAAAATTTTCTTTGACCTGCCTCAATAGATTTAGAATGTATGGTGTAACAAGGTGGTTATTGAATTTAGTAAATTTAATAAACTATTTATTTTCCGCTTTTTATTGCCTTATGGGTTTTTGATTAATATTCAAGGCACTTCATTTTTTTTTTTGAAAATTTTATGTTGGTCATTTCACAAACGAGGTTTCTTTATAATGTACTTTGTTACTATCTTATTCCCTTACATCATTCCATTGCACTGTTTTAATTGCACGTCCGCTTTCTATTTTGTTCGTTGGTAAATAAACATTCGCTGACTACTCCACGTTGTACTCTTTTCCTTTAACTTACTCAAATGAGGAGCACAACTGCGAAACGTACAATTTATCTGTGCCTGAACTTTATTCAACCTCATTCAGTTATTCTCAATCCAACATTATGGCTCTTAGATTACAAAGCTACCGCGTAGTAGGTCATGCCAAGTCATTTTATACTACTGACGCTGGTGCAACGCTCATAAATCATATATTGGGAGCCTGGGAGTATTCGCAGGATGCAATTGGTGTGTTCTGCGATTTATCTAAGGCATTTGATTGCGTTGACCATAGTACGCTTATTCTTAAATTAAAACACTATGGTATTTGTGGATCTTCTCTCGACCTTCTAGTCTCTTATTTAAAAGATCGCTGTCAAAAAGTTAACATACATGGGGTAACCTCAGCGGGATCATTTGCGCGAATTGGTGTACCACAGGGGTCTACTTTAGGGCCGTTCTTGTTTTTAATATATATAAACGATCTACCGCTAGTGGTTAACAACTCTGCTGACATGGTGCTTTTTGTGGATGATACTTTTCTAATATTTAAAGTGAAAAGGATAGATTCAGAGATTGGGCATCTGAATAATACTTTAAATGAAATTTGTCATTGGTTTGCGTCGAATAATTTATTGTTAAATGCAGATAAAACAAAATGTATAAGATTTACTTTACCCAATGTTAGACAGGTTGATAGTAGAATCAAGATCGAAGGGAATCTAGTAGGGTTATTTGACAATACTGTATTCTTGGGAATTACATTAGATTCCAAATTACAATGGGGCCCTCACATTAAAAAAATGGCGAGCAGATTAAGTTCTGCTGCATTCGCAATACGCAAAATTCGCCAGCTTACAGATATTGCCACTGCTAGGTTAGTCTACTTCGCTTACTTCCATAGCATAATGTCTTACGGTATTCTGCTGTGGGGTACGGCTGCTGAGGTAGACACCATATTTTTATTACAAAAACGGGCAGTTCGAGCAATATATAATATGGGACCTCGCGAATCATTAAAAACGAAATTCCAGGAATTCGGTATCTTAACTCTACCCTCCCAATACATTCTTGATAATTTAATGTATGTCCGTAAAAACTTTGAAAAACTGAATTTAGTAAAAGATCGGCATAATGTAAATACTAGAAACTGTAATAAACTGGTCGTCCCATGTTTCAGACTTAGTAAAACCAGTAATAGTTTCTTAGGAAACAGTGTTAGGTTTTACAATAAAGTCCCAAAACATGTTACCGATTTGCCGGACTGCAAATTTAAAAGCCATGTCAAGCGGGCGTTAGTGTCAAAAGGATATTATAGAATGGATCAGTATATGAACGATAGTGATGTCTGGAATTGACTCCTCTCTGTGCATCCACTATAAGCTATATGATGTATTTAAATGTATGTAAAAAAAATATACCCGGTCGAGTTTCTTGCCGGTTCTTCTCGATGGCTGGGTTGTCTCCGAACCGGTGGTAGTTTTTGAGGTTCATAAGCGCCTTATTAGGGCCTAAACTGAATAAAGAATTTTTGATTTGATTTGATTTGATTTATAAAATATTACAAAAAAATTATTATTTAAGATTTGTCCGAGAGAGAGAGAGAAGTACTAAATCGATTAAAAAATGTTGATATCCGCGATATTCACAATTCTTAAGAATCACTGATAAAAAAACTACTGGCGGACGACTTGATAGATATGATGAAAAAATTATTGGCACAATCCTTGCCAAACATTTTGACCGCTCTAAAGATAGGTGCGCAGAACAGAAATTTAGAAATAAATTTTGTATTATATTGTATGTATAGCATAAAGGGACATTTAGGATAAAAAATACTAGTTTTTAATTCCTATAATAATATTTTAACTCTGTTTTATATTAAACTCTTGGCGGTATATGTGCAAACGCAAACTTTCGGAAATGATTGACGAGGACTGTATTTCACTTTTCAGAATCAAATATTACTTATTGTACTTAGTTACGTAACAATCATTTGCCTATTTTCTACTATTACCATAGTAATATCAGATAAAATAACGCCAAAGAGTATAATGCACTTACTAACAAATACATTGGAATTATTTAACCAAGTCTGCATAAAAACTGAATGCATTTCTAAGCCGAACAGCTCGGGGCCGCTCACGTCACTGTCGTCCAACAAATCAATAAACTAGAGAACAGTTTCATAAATTCTCGTATATAAAAATGTTCTATTAACAGCGAGTGATGTATTCAAACGTTAGTGAATACTGAAGCGCGCGTGATTGATAGCTACCCTTAATGTAACATTTCACTTTTGCTAAGGCTATATGGGGTGGCAGATATTATTATAACATAGTTTCAAAACAAGCCTTGACCTAGTTTTTTTGTTATAAAGATTAGAGAAACAACAAAACTTAGCATTTATTCTTTGGCTTCCTCGGCGATAATTTTATACAGAGCTGAATATAAATTACATAACGCATTTGTAGTAAGGGGCTACCGCATCATGAGCCAAGAATAGTCGCGAATATTATTTTCTACAATATCAAAAGAAATTCTAGATATAGTGTAATAATTATGTTACTGAAATATCGTAACGTCATGGATTAGACTATTCTAAGGTGTTGAAATAATTAAGTTGATGTTTCCATGTAATTCTCGTAATTGATCTACATTTGTAGTATAATCCATATACTTATAGTATCTGACGACATCTATAGAACTTTTATAAATCACTTTACATAACAGTATTCATAAAAATATTATTATTTAAGTTATTTGTATACAAAGTTCTTAATTACATAAACGAAGAAATGAAACGTTAGCGACAGGAAAAAACACATATTTTCATATGAGTAATGCCACTTACATTTAAAATTATTTTTATATAAATGTTGCTAATGACAGTGGAAAAACTATCTTTCTAATTATCCACCCAATTACAATGAATAAAACTATATATAGGTACATTTTAAAATGAAGAATAGAAAAGGTACATAAATACTCCACAAGTTCATGTATAATATTCAAGAAAATTTCAATAAAAATAAAATCGACCTCAAAAAATGTACTCTAGAATAAGGTACCAGAAAATCTTCGACCATGGTCAAGTATTTATGTACTAAGAGGTGGTAAACTTACCAATTTCTCGATCACTATATATTACCTATTCGATTTTTGGGAGTTCCGTGCCATTTCTTCCATACGTAAGGTGCAATACTAATGGAATTAAAATAGGGCCATCTTGAAAATATCCTCTTTGCAAGAAGGTATTTTCCAAATCGATTTATCACGAAATACTGGGGTAACAAACATTTTAAAAAACACGGCCATGTTTAATAACTTCCTTCATTTTTGTAGTTAGATTTGAAGCTATGTTCAAACTTTCAGAATAGATGAATCAAGTTAGACGATAGTTTTACTGAGGTCTTTCAAAATGAGAGTATTAATTAAACTCGGGTGCAAACATTGCTATATACTCGAGCTAAATTCACAGATATATTTTGATTACAGCGTTAGTAGTATTCATATTTTTATAGTTTAACTATTTGTAATATCATTGAGTTTATCTATACTCGACGAATGAAATAGAAATCAATGATCAGTAGATATCATTCTAAACAATAATTGCAAGATGTATAGATAAAATTACTAATCAATCATCACGACTGAACTCGTAACATTTTCTCTTCATTTCCTGCTGTTATAAAACATAGAATTTTTTATCCACATAAATGCACAGATAAATTACGTAAATATCATTACGTCTCACTTTTGGAGGCTAAGCTGTACTGTTAAAAAGTTTAATATGGCAACAGAAAAAAAGAAACCCGAGTAACAGTAAAAGCATCTGAACGGGAACAAAATCGTGGGCATCAGTTATGAAGTAAATGAAAATTACACATAGATTAATTATGATAGTTGACTTGTTTAATGAAATTCTGCAATCAGTATTAATTTATTTTCATACATTTCCGTTACTACTCTCATAAAAATCTATATTTGCTACTATACAGTGGGTAACCGAGGATGTTTATATGTTATTATAACGTGGGAAAAATAATATAACTCCGGAAGCAATCAATAATCTTTCCAGAGTTTAAATATATATACGTCATACTATTCCGTGGACCGTAATCGTTTTTTTATATCATAGGAGGCGAGGTGGATCACCTTAGGTTAAGTGATCACAACCGTCCATGAACACTTGCAACACCAGGGGAATCGCAACTGCGTTGCCAACCTGTACTGGGGAAGGGTGGGAGTTGAGAGAGGTGGGCCTCCGGCGCTCTCACTGACCGAACTAAACACAACAATGCAAGCACTGTTACTTCATGCTGAAACTAGTAATAGCTTCAGCGTAGCTCTACCACTATAATCAATAATTGTATCATATCAAATCACTAAATAGATAAATAATCAAATCCCTACACTTAATATTACAAATGTGGAAGATTTTTTTTTTCGAAGTGACTAGCTGTTGGCCCATTCACCGTTTCACGGGACAAATGGGGAGTGTGCTTATGGCACTCAGCCGCTTGGCAACAAGCTCAAGGATGCCAAAGTGGCCGAACCTCGGCTAGTGTTTTGGCTTGAAGCAACGAGAATCTTACTTTAAACCAGCTAAGTTAATCATGCACATAAGAATTAGTGAGGCACACATATGGGTCACAAGAACTCAATCATACATCTTGTGTCTGTCGATTCGGTTATACTAAACTAACCAAATTCGAAAAACAAGCAAACAAATAATACTCTTAGTATATGAAGTATTCGTTGAAATTTAAAATGTATAATAGATCAGATTCTAAATATCTTTTCTAATATAACTATTAGGAAGTTAATTACAGGAATAGGAATATTTTGGTTTAGTTACATAGAATTATTAGACAACAGCGTCGCTTTACTTTATTATTAAATGTAATTAATACTCTAATCTTTACGCAAATATTACGATGAACTCAGAATACGACTCCAGCTTGTAAAATAAATTGCCTCTATGTTTTGCTTTAGTAAATCATATATGTACCTAATTATTATCTCTGTCTCTCTTCCTGATTATCTATCCCACATGGTAGTTTTTTTTCTTCTCAACTTCGCTTTGTTTTTTTATATCATAGGAGGCAAATGAACACGAGGGTCAGCTGATGTGATCACCACTGTCCATATAAACCAGCAAAGCCAGAAGAAGATTCACAAGTGCGTTGCCAGCCTATGTTGGTGGGGAAGAGGAAAAGAAGGAAGGAAGGAAGAGGGGGAGGTGGGCCTCCGGTACTCTAACTAACCGAACGAAACGCAATAATGCAAGCACTGTTACTTCACGTCGGTTCTCTGTGAAAGGGTGGTACTACCCCGGGTGAGCCGACCCATTCATGCTAAAATCTGTTATAGGTTCATAGCATTTAGAAATTTTAGTTCTTTCATATCCTTCAGCACTACAAACTACGAAATATATTTCAGGTCTGGGTCTTTGACCAGGAAGGGACAATATTAGCGCTAAATTCCCTACATACTCTGATGGCTTTCTCTTCACATAACCATATCATCGCAGCCTACTTTCTTGAATCTTATCGGCAATATGGGCCACTCCTAGGTTGCCTCAATAAAAAACTAATTATTATCATTTAAAAAATGTAAAAATAACAACTTTTAAGGAAATACATTTTATAACCCTATCTAACAACATGACGCATACAAAATAATGTATGTCAAGTACTGAAAATTAAGGTCGACTTGGTTTAACATTCACATGCAGATAAATTATTCGCTTGAAAGGTGAGTCTGAGTGTTTCGCCAAAGATAAATAGGCCGCGAGTCGGATTTAAAATACTTTCGCTATACGTTAAAAACATCGCCTAGATATAATATAAACTACATAAATAACTTTTTTTCAATTTTTTTACACTTTATCAGTATTATTATAAAAAAGTTCAATACGTATTGAATACTTTCTTTAAAAAGGTTTCGCCATCTTGCACTTTTGTCTCGCTTTGGTTAGGTTAGGTTAAACTTGCGAAAAGATAACGCGAAGTTTCCTCGGGCGAGCGCGTTTTGCATTTAATACGAAACCTTTTTATTTTTAAAACAAGTATTCAGTATATATTTAACTTTTTTGTAATAACACCGATTATGTTTTACAGAAACTTAGCTAAAAAAGAATAATATGATATTGATATGCCCAAGTTTTCGATTGTTAGTATATTTAATGAAACAATCCGTGCTGATGTTTCTTATGTTATTTTATGCAAAAATCATTTAATAATGAAAAAGATATATATAAAATAGATAGATGGATGTAAAATAAAATTCATATACGTGTTACATAAAAATGCAAATTTATATCAAGTTTAGTCTACTGAAAAAGGCCTTTATTTTTTTTGTTTGAAAAAGTTTGATCATCGTAACAACGATTTGATATTCTGTGATAAGCAGAGAGATGATTGTATACTTATTGTTTGTGTTGACAATTTAATCTGCAAACAATACATTTCGAGAAACTTTTTGTTTTGTATATTCGTTCGAAATTACTTATTGGCAGGCAGCTTATGTTATAGAGCTCGTCGAAACATTTCTTTAAGTAACTGAGAACTTAATATTGATATTATTAGTTTAAGTTATATAGTGTGCATATATTAAGTAATAGAGGTTTTGGCATCTGAAAGGAAGAGATCAGCTTATTTTTTGAAATCATAGGGATTTTTTTACTTATCGAGGTTTGTGTTATCGGGGTTCTACTGTATATCGAATGATCGTGTTTTTAAAATTGTTTTGTGCGAAGATGTATAAATTGATTATTTTACGTCTTTATTTCACCTTAAAAATTTTCTTTACTCTCCCAAAAAAGGGGTACAACAAATTTTAATGATAAAATTTAATGTTCATAAAAAATTTTAATGTGAGGTTATAATCGCAAAAAAAAATGTAATGTATTATTGTTACAATATGCTCTATAAAAAGATAAACAACTTCTAGTTCTTTGCCGTTTTTTCTTGATTGATCTGTTCCGGTCGTTCTTTTGACATTCATAATAAAGCGCCTTCTCAGGGTATAAATGAAATATTTTTGGTTTTGCTATAGGTAAATGAATTAAAAAAAAGAATCACATTATTTATCGAAATTCGTTGCAAAATTTCATGCATCCGAATACACCATTTTACTCTTTATTTCATCGCGTTTATCTATCTGTATCGTCTTCGATTATGGTTTTAATGTTCTCTTACTGGCCAAATACCTATTTTCCTTAGAAACGTTGCGTTACACAAAAATCCGACGTTGAAATTTCACTCCCACTAGACTCAAAGAAATCCCGTTTCAAAGAATTAAACAAGATTGTTACGCTTTCATGTAACAAAAAGGCAAGAACATATACATCTCGAGAACGCTTTCCACGACAACACAACACAACCACACGAGTGTTCTTAAATGCTCTCTTGTTTGAAAAGGCTTCTTGATGTTATGCAAGTGGCAACGAGCACCGTAGCCCATTCAGAGGTCACTGAAAAAAGCATAATGTTATTTTTCGTACATCAAATAGAAGTAAAACAAGTTATATTACGACACTTTCACTTATATAATAAAATTTCAATCTTGTCAAAGGCATTAATAATATTTATACTTACAATGCACATGAAAGGCGTATTTACCTTTACTGCGAAACGAATTTTTCCCAGAATACCTTTGTACTAAATTGAACCTTTGCCCGTAATCTTAAAACGAATCAGAAGGTTCGAGACATGAAAACAACATATTATGTAGACACCAACAAGGGTTTCAATGTGTATAGGTGATTTAATATTAACTTTACTTTCAAATAGAAACTGTTAATCTATACTATAATATTATAAAGAGGTAAAATTTGTAAGTTTGTGACGTTGTGATGTTGTGGCATTGTAGGGGGTAATCTCAGGAACTACTGGTCCGATTTGAATAATTCTTTCAATGTTATATAGCTCACTCATCGGTAATGGTTATATGCTATATATCATCACGCTAAGATCATTAGGAGCGGAGCACAGATGAAAAATGTTTCAAAATCGGGATGTTTTTTTCCTTTTGAGAGCTGCTGCGTGTTAGTGTTGGTGTTAGTGTATCTATTCCACGCGAACGAAGTCGCGGGCAGAGGCTAGTAATTTATAAGTTTATAATATACAAGTTCCAATGATATTCATTTTTTTATTTAATATGTATAAATACTAATATCATAAATTTGACAGTCAGTTCGTTTTTTGCTACACTTTCACTACGTCTTAACTACTCAATCAATCATTATGGAGTTTAGCATACACCTTTTCAGGTGTACGTCGAAGAATATATTGTATATTTTATCCAGAAAAGGGATGCTATTGCCTGGGAATAGATAAAACCCATTTTAATGCGAGCGAAAACGCAAGCAAAATGTAGTTGTAAATATTAGTAACACTATCTGCGAGAATACTTTTATCTGTTTCTACGAAATACGTATATTAGTGGCTGATGGAAAATGTACATATACAGAATTTATTAACAATTTTCCATAAGAAAAATAGGAAAACTCTATTGAATGTCGGAAACGCTGCGATTATCTTGTGATGGATAACGCTCATAAATATTACTTGAATTTATCACTGACTTGTAAAGCTGAGCTGATACATCGAATTCATATATTCTTACTAATATTATGAATGCGAATGTAGTTGGTTTGTTACGATATCAAGTTCAAAAAAATATGCATATATACATACATATCATACAGATAAAATGTACGGTTCCCGAGAGATATATCAAATGTACACTAATAAGAGCATAGCTACGAGCAAAAGCTAGTTAGTCATAATTAAAAGAACACGGGAAATGATAAAAGAAAAATATACTTGTAGATTTTTTTATATCATAGGAGGCAAGGAACAGGTGGGTCACCTGATGTTAAGTGATCATCACCGTCCATGGACACTAGCAACACCAGAGGAGTCGCGAGTGCATCGCCAGCCTGTGTTGGAGGGGTAAAGCGGGAAGGGGAAAAATGGGAAGGGAGAGGGAGAGAGATAGGCCTTCGGCACTCTCACTGACCGAACGAAACGCAACAATGTGAGCACTGTTACTTCACGTCGGTTTTCTGTGAGATGGTGGTATTACCCGGGACGAGTCGACCCATTAATGCTAACACCAGTTATAGCATCAGCGTAGCTCTACCACGTACAAAAAGGTTAGTGTGGTTTACTTAATAAAGAGTATAAAAACGATTTTATACAAATTACTTATCCCCGTAGACTGTCCAAAATGGTTTAAGCATGTATTCAAACGAATGTAGATATTATGTTGCACTTATTAATAGTGTTGACAGCATAAGTTTAAAAAACATACCGTATTTATTACAAAATTTAAAAAACTTGAACAATCAAAAATTACGTAATGTAAAATTATAATTTTAAAAAATTGGCTAGTTTTAAAAAATATGATCCGCTATTTTAAGATCTGGGTCTTGAAAAATCAGCCGAGAGGTTAATTCGTTAAATCATATTATAATCAAAATGTAGCTGATGTAGGCAATAATTTCAACTGTTCAACTGTTCGCGTTAATTTCGAAATACGTACTCGTGATATTAACGTTTGACTTTCACAGTCAAATACATTTAACCTAAGTATATGCTCAACCGACTCCTTTGTGCGGTGGAACCGATCAATACAGAAGTAAACGGTAGACGTAGTTATCGTAGAAACATTCGCGATATTAGGACACGGCCAATGAACCTCACTCGAACTTGTATACTGACCTTTTATTTAACAGCTCTATTTATTTCTAGGTACGTTACAGATATATAAAATCAATTTGAACCTTCACGGAGTCATGAAAAAAAACGCAATTAAAAATATGAGAAAGGTTGTTAGCAAATTTTATATATCTAGGTTTTACCTATGAAATTGCCGCTTTGTATGAAGAAATTGAAACGAATTTTTTCCATGTATTTTTTATTTGTATTAATCGAAGTAATCACCCATGAAATCAATGCATCTTTGACAAACCAGGGGCAGTTTATTGATAACCCTTCTTAAAGAAATCCGCTGGATAGAAGGCAACAAATTCTTCAAAGGCATTTTTTAATAATAATAATAATCTTTATTTCAGACATTTAGAGTCCATACAAATTGTGTTAGTAAAGATGTTTCTTAAAACCTATGTTAGTACATTCATATTTGAGACCTTAAACTAAATTTGTTTTTACAAAATACAATAATTTATAATTTATTAATCTATTTATAACACATTCTACCTTCTTATGTGTGTTGCTACACAATGTTTCAGCCATGGACTGTCTGGTTTCTTTGCAATGACACAGAGTATACTGTTGGTGCTGTCCCGTACGTGGTGAATCAGGGAAGCTGTCTTTTTTCTAACGATAGCTGGGAAGCTATCGACTTGGGTCGCTGCGAACATTCCTGATGCACTAAAGTAACGGGGCAGCCCCAACAGCATACAAAATCCATTATTATATTGTATACGGAGAGCACTGTAGGATTTTTGTGTATATCTGACCCACAGGTTGCACGTATAAAAAAACTGACAGTAAGCTTTAAATAAAGTTATTTTAACTTGTTCTGTGCAACGTTTGAACCTGCGTATTACACCTTACAGCCAACGCTTTTCGATCCCTCTCTATATCCATGTCATCTTTGAGGTCTTCTGTTACCCAATGTCCTAAGTATTTAAAGTCAGTAACCCTTTTTAAGGGAGTCCCACAAACAACTACTGGTGGAAACTCAGAATAGGATTTGTTTCCCGCTTTAAAAACCAATAGCTCAGTTTTTTTTTTAATTTTATCCTAGTCTGTGTGTTGACGCCTTCACAAATTTTCGTAAGCTTTCTCAAAGCGCTTGTCGAGGGGCTCAACAGCACCATGTCATCCACATAACTAACGTTGTTAACAATTTTACCGTCCACGGAGCAACCTACACCGGTACTGCTGAGCTCGACAAGCAACTGATTCATATATATATATTAAAAAGTTTTGGTGAGGTAAGATCACCCTGTCTTACCCCACAAGTCTGCCTGTAGACATCGGAGTACGTATTTGCCCACCTCACAGTGTTCTCCTGATACCGGTACCAGTAATCAAAAATGGCCACCAACTCTTTTGGAAAACCGGTATTTCTCAATTTTTTCCACAGAATGTTATAGGAAACCAAATTGAAGGCCTTGGATAGGTCCAAAAAACATGCAAATATAAGTGTTTTTCTTGATGTATAGTACTGGACTGTATGCTTGAGACCAAGTATAGCAGCCTCGGCGGACAACCCGGGCTGGAAACCAAACTGAGCATGATGCAAATCTAGATACTTACTCAGGTGTTCGTCAAGCAAACCGTCCAGCAACTTTGCCACTGCTGTAGCCAAAGATATTGGTCTATAATTGGACCCATCCGAGGCATCTCCTGTCTTATTCTTGATCACCGGTACCACAACAGTCTTCATCAAATCATCAGGCAAACACGCATGGCCAACACAGAGCGAGAACAGCATTGCCAATACAGTAATGCCTCTCGGGTGTTGAATTTTTTTTCCGCCAAGGAGTTATCCAAATTCTGTAAAAGTAGTAGTGTATAGGCGCAAGGTCTGGTGAATAGGATGGATGACGGAGAATTTCCAACTACAGTTTTTGCAACTTGGAGATCGTCTACTGTGCAGTATGAGTTCGCTCGTTGTCGTGCAGGAGCAGCGGAGACGAGCGATTGACCAATGCTGGTTGGAGATGTGCCAGCTTTTCCATCATTGTATTCAGTTCTCCACAGTACACATCTGCAGTAATGCTCACCCCGTTTGGTACGAAGCTGTGATGAATCATACCGGTGCTAAACCACGAAACAGTGAACATCACTTTTCTAGGGGTAAGTTTTCGTTTAGGGCATTGCTTAGGTGCTGAACCAAGATCTAACCAACTTGCTGAGCGCTTGAGGTTATCAAACAGAATCAATTTTTCGTCGCAGGTAACAATGCGGTTCAAAATTTCTTCATTTGTGTGTCTGTTGAGCAGTGCAAGGTACGCCTTGACACGTACTTCGCGCTGGCGATCATTGAGTTCGTGGGGCACTCATTTGTCAAGCTTTTTTACCTTGCCAATTTGTCGTAAATGGACCAATATTGTTTTGACGCTAACATCGAAAGCTGCTGCTAATTCAGCCATAGATTGTGTATCCATACGCTTCCACAATCGCTTTTAATTCATCATTATCGACCAGACGCCTTCAGACGATTCCGAGGTTCATCTTTCAGCTTGAAATTCCCAGAACGGAAGCGAGCAAACCAATAACAGGTGGTGCATTGGTTTGTAGTGTTAGCTCCGTAAACGTTGTTTGATGTTGCGTGCCTCTTGTGCCACGTTGCTGCAACGACGGTACTCATATTCCATAATTACTCGAATTTTTAACGTATCCATGATGACAAAAAAGATTGAAATGCTATGAAAATGTACACTAATCAATAAACAAATGACTACTTTCGAAAAAAGAATTCCATGTTTTTAAAATAAAATTAATTAAATAAAATTATTTTGATTTGAAATGGCCAGTATTGCAGAACGGATATTTCATAGGTAAAGACCTATTATAACAAAGGCAACTTATATCTGCAATACTAACCTATAAAAGTAATTACTAATTCAGCAATTATATTGAAAACTAGTTTTTGCTCGTGGCTTTGCTCGCGTTGATATTGATTTCGAAAACAAAATACATCGTATGTTACTCGCTGATAAAGTAGCTTTCAGTCTGTGGATTTTTTAAAATCGATTAAGTATTTTTTGGGATATATCCATCACAAACAAAAAGTCAAACTTTTTCTCTTTGCAATAATAAGTATAGATATAATTACTGTGCTTTGTTTATCTGTTGTCCGCTATTAATATTGACAGTCGTACTAGTGAATTCGTACACGGCTGTAAAAACTCTTGCCTTCAGCTCCCAGGACAGGGAGCCGGCGAGCGTGAAGGTCGCCGTCTAGGACACCATATGGTACGCCCGGATCGCCGACCACTGTGGAACCCCTTTTTTCATTGCCCGGCGAATCATCCGCCCGTCGCCGTCCACGTAAGCGACCTCCTTATCTTCGAGGTACACCTCCAACAGTCGCCGCCATACGGGGCACTCCAAAATATCGGAGCGCATCCCGTATGACCCCGTGCGACAGGCTATAATATCAGGTGACCTGCCTGTAATCGTTTGTGTCCTATGATATAAAAAAAAATCTCCTCGATATGGTTTTGTTGTTTTTATGAAACCTACTTGTTTAATTGTAAGTTGCTCATCAATTTAATCGCGTCAATTCTTTTAATACCGATTATAAATCTCTAAACAAACTCTATTCAAAATGAATCCACGCATTTCGAAATTTAGTGTAGAGAAACAATAGATAAGAATATTATTTATATATGTCGTCTATAATAGAATTTTTTATATATTATCCATTACCAATTAACAGGACCTTGTTGATCTTTGTAATGAAACTTTAAAAATATCCCGTTTAATATAAAGTACGTTAAGGACCACCCGCATATAATATTAAAGTCTATTAACCACGACAATAATCCTGTCAAGATGATCTCACTCAGGATATTTAAAAGTGTATCTAATAATTAAACAACCTTAACAGAACTCAGAGAAGAATAGTACTTAATGCTACGAGATAAGAGTTAAATTTAAGAAAGAAAAACACTGTATTACACTTGATTTGGATGATCTTAGACTCTGTTTGTCTACGTTTCGTAATCCGCGTTAAGGTCGTAAAAATATGATCATTCGCTATTTCGATAGTCGTAAACTATTGAATATATAGAAAACGCGTGAAGTTTTGCACAAAATGATTCTTTATTGGAATGAAACTGAATTATTTCAAGTCCATTATATTTCTAGTGACTGAAACCATAGGTACAAAAGATAATTAGTTAAAGATTTCATTAAATATTTATAAGATTGTATTCTGTGATATATTCCAAAATCGTTTTCTTTCTTTTTGAGAGCTTTCGCTGTGTATTAGCCTTAGTCCAAAGTAATTATTCCACGCGGACGAAATCGCCAGAACACCTAGTGTATTATAAATTTGTATGTCAAAATGTTAATTTCATATTTTGTATACTAAAATTATTGTATACGTATATAGTCTAGTTCAGTAAAAAAGATATAAAAATTGGTCGTGTGCTTTCTAAACGGATAGTACAGATTTATAATAATATTTCCGGAACTGGCCGCTTGCATTAATAATATTTAAAAACTAATTACGATATTTGAAAACGGAACTCTTGGACTTAAAATTCAGTTCGTTTCGTCTATTTGTCTCTGTTTAATTTTTTAAAAAAGGAAAAACGTGGAAAATCCTTCGAACAGTCGCAATGTGACAACATCTTCTTCTTGTTGTAAAAGATTAAGATATTTACGCGGTCAACTATTTTCAACATAAAAGTTTGTTAAATAGCATAAAGCATGTTTTCGTCGTTACCAAGGAGGATCTCTAGGAGGAGGAAATCTATACTAATATTATAAAGAGGTAAAATTTGTGAGTTTGTGACGTTGTGACGTTGTAGGGGGTAATCTCAGGAACTACTGGTCCGATTTGAAAAATTCTTTCAGTTTTATATAGTTCATTTATCGAGGATGGTAATAAGTTCACGCTAAGACCATTAGCGGGCTGAGGCTAGTATTTTAAAAATTGGTTTATTCGTATGGAAAGTGCATTGAAGCTGAGTGAAAATTTTTCGAGAAAAAAATAAATTCATTTTTGACTAGTCATGGATTTTTTATTATTCATTTCAGACATTTTTATTGCATATGTATCATAGTAGTTATAATAATGGAAAAGTGTATATTTTTGAGGTTAATTACTGCACATAGCTACAGATTGTAGTGGTCACCTAATTTTAACTCGACTGCATGCCTATTATTTCATAAATATTAATAATAGTTAACAGCAATGTGGCTATATTCTTTAATATGCGAATTAAAATAATATTAATTTATCATTACCGATTTTTATTACGTATGAACGTACGTTACGTACGTACATACGAGTACACCAATATTTGAAGTAAAATGCACTCGCATAACCGCAAATGCCAACACAACCTAATTAATGTAGCCATCGGTCTGTGAACTGCCGGTACACAGACTGTTTGCACTCAGTAAATTTTTCACCAGTACGACTTTATAACAATCATTACCATATACAAGTTATATAATTTTACACTTTGAATTTCATTACATTAACTGTGATCAAATTAGAAGTAACCGATTAAAAACAATCTAAGCCTTATCAGATATATATCATTAGCTTCTGCTCCCGACTTCGTCCTCGTGGAATAGTGACTTTGGGCTAAATAACACAGCGAAAACTCTCAAAAGGAAACTATTTTGAAACATTTTTCATTGCTGCTCCGCTCCTATTAGTCTTAGCGTAATGATATATAGCCTTTCTTATATAGTACATTATATAATCTTCCTCCATGAATGATCTATTTAACATTGACAGAATTTTTCAAATCGAAGCGGAGCCGCAAGGTTCCGCTTTTTCTTAAAAGAATGTATCCCCTATTTCCTATTGTTATTTTAAACCCTTGAGGGTAAAACTTTTACAAACTTTGAATGTCATACTTATTTATATCCAATCAACAGCCTAAAAAATAATTTCTAACATGTCATCCCCCCGTTTAACCCCTTACAACGCTTTTTTCGCATCAAAAAGTAGCCAATGTCCTTTCTCAGGCTCTTAACTATCTGTGTACCGATTTTTATATGATTTATATGGTTCATTATTTTTGGCGTGAAAGCTCAACAGACAGACAGACAGGGCTACTTTCGAATTTATAATATTAGTAAGGATTATATATGTATAGAAAGCCAATATTTTATGCATATCAATTCTTTAGGTTATTTTTTTTTTTTTTTTTTATCGTAGC
The DNA here is from genome assembly GCA_014332785.1 of Antheraea mylitta. Lineage (NCBI taxonomy): Eukaryota > Metazoa > Arthropoda > Insecta > Lepidoptera > Saturniidae > Antheraea > Antheraea mylitta. Next base: position 3,792,613 of record JACEII010000010.1, read on the forward strand.
ACGACATAGTGACTGCACGATGCCTGATGTTAAGCATAGTACAATCCAAAAACATCGGCAACCACCGAAAGACAGATTATCCATCGCCGGTCGCCGCTGTCATGCCGGCCATAATGACGAAAGTCACCCGGTACTGGATATGCACAGGCTGATCCCGAAACGCGACGCGCAGAAGCGAGTCACTATGACGGGCTTTTTCGCCATATGCATGGTGGTTGCGACCCAGTCGGGCTGTAAAACCCTACCACCCCGCTTTCGCCATTGCCTCGTTCGTTATTCAGCAGAGTGCACTACGTGCAAGTGAGGTTGGCTTGGACGTCTCAAGTCTTAAGATGTTACTCGACACCCCTTACACCCCAAACATTCATATAAAATTTAATTCCTCTTTTGAAACTTTCTTACTAAATCTTGAGACATTAAAGATAAGTACCTGGACAACCGAGCCAGCTGTTAGGTTTAGATCACAAAATTACCATTTTTTATCAAAATCAAAACATAAAAAAAGGATTCTCTTTTGGTGTCACTCGGATTCGAACTGGAGTTAGACGGATTTTCGAAGCAGCCGATTTCCATCTGAGCTATTTCTGTCTTGACAGCGGCGGCAAAATTTAACTTTAGTAAATTGTAGCTATATTTTTCATTAACTGAAAACTCAGATAAAAAACGTTTTCTATGAATGAAATCTAGGTAGATCGATTTATCGTCCCCGAAACCACCTACACACTGAGTGTCACGGAAATCGCTGACGCCGCGCCGTTTCCGAAATCTTGAATATATAAAAATATACAAGAATTGCTCGTTTAAAGGTATAGATATAGATAGATACCGAATTATGTGATTTTGACCCGTATGACGGTATTGATTTTTCTCAGTCAGAGTTCATACTTTTAGGTTGAAACATTTGTTATCAGTCAGCTTCGACAAGCGATAAGTAAAGGGAAGGAACTTTCGATTCCACGACATAATCTATTTCTATGACAAATTTCGTTGGCATCCAGCCATGTAAAAGTGATTTAAAAATTTATGTTAATGAATATTTTCAGTTTACAGTATATACTAACCGGTTAGTGCTAAGGGTTTTGCTGTGAGGAAAATAGTTGTGCATTTCGATGGGACTAAAGATCGTAGCCGGATTATTTATGAGATCTCTTTTTGAATAGTTGATGCGATAATGGTGCAATTGTACCTAGCACTTTTAGGTATCGCAAACATAAACGTACCTGGGATTTCAATAAAATCATCGTTATGAAAATAAAACATGATAGTAGTCTAGACATGCACCTGGTTACCAATCAGACTTAATTTGTTAATCTCTCGCGAAGCACCTATAAGCTTGTTACGATAGCAGCCCTCGAGCCCTAGTTCTCTTTAGAGTTAGCGTGCTTCTATCTTAGGGTACAACGTCACATAAGTTTATTTGAAATAACATAAGACAAGCATTGAACCTATAAAGTACAAAAGAATCATATATGTAGAATATACGAGTATTATAATATACTAACAATTACAAGAGACTCCGCACGCGTTTTTTAAATTGTATTAAAGAAATATAAAATTGTAGGATAGGTACAATTACAGAAATGCTTTTTAAAACACAATTGTAAGTACGATACGCACGCTACCTTAATATATGATAATTTAAATAGCACTCATTAAACTCGATGCAATATTCTTATACATTGCTATAGTTGTTAAGTTGTGTAGACGAAAGCGCGGTAAATTAAAAAAATTACTTCCAAAATTCCAAACAAAAAATATAATTCAAATATCATACATACATACAAATATGTATATGAATTTCAATTTTATTCGTGCTTAGAGTCCAGTACAGGGCACGCCTCACGCAAATCTTTACGGTGATAATATTTTTTGTTAAATTTTATACGGACGAAGTCGCGGATAAGAGCTAGTCTGAAATAAAATAAAACTATTTCAGACTAAACTATTTAAACTATTTCTTATGAGGTCAACTATCTGCCAGTGAATCGGGGTGAAATCGGGGTAACGGTTTTTGAATGCATCCGAGAAATCCTTAGTTACTTACATATACATGTGTTCTACATACCATGATATTACAAGAGCATATCTCTTGTAGAAGTTTTCTGCTCATGATTTCTTATAATAATATAAATTTATGTTAGTAAACTGATACATTAGTAATTAATTCCGAAAAATGCGTCTGTTCAAGCCGAGGTTCAATCCTGCGGATATCGAATTGACATTTCACCTGATTAAGCGACTCATCTAGAAACTTTTAAATAACCTCAAAAGTATAAAAGGAAAATTAAGGGTAATCTTTATTTTATTGTAATTCAGTAATACAATATATTAGTGCATTTTATCGCACAATACTGATATTACAACAGAAGAATCAATGTTGTTACCTCTTTTTTTCTTCCAATAGTAAATAACCAAGTAATATCTCATAAACTATTACTGATTGGTAGGCGGGATCTTATCTTATTGGATAATATTTCTCTAACATATTGAGTACCGTATTGGATTGCGGTTTTAATCAAAACTTGTAAACATAATGTTTATCTTTGTTCTTCTTTGCACTGATTTAAGGAAATGAATTATTTGACTAGCTTTTGCACGTGACTTCGCTTGCGTTAATGTAGTTTTCGCAGATTCTTCAGTAATTGTACTTTTTCCTGGATGGACCTTATGACTTTTTCTGTTACCCTTGACAACGTGCATGGAAAATCATAGAGAAGTGGGCAAGTGGTGTGGTATTTATATTGAGTTCCTCTGTACATAAAATATATTGTTAAAATAATAAACGACGCAGACAAAGTCGCCGGCTTAAGCTAGTGTTATATAAATTTATTCACGTAGCCTTATAGAATCGTTATTTAAAAGAATATCGGCTTTTAGGAGAAAGTCACGAGTTACAATGCATCTAAAAGCCACCATGTTTCTCTCCAAGCGGTCCAATCTAGATTTTCCCTGTAACAAAGTCTAACGATTATAGGTTTTATATACTACTGGTTTTTAGATAGTGTTTTTATTTCAAATAATCTGATATTTTTTCTGTGAGTGACTAATTCGATTACTTTATGAGTTTCGAATATATAAACGAACATAAAATTGAAGAAATTGCTTTTTTGTGTGTTTGAACGTGAAACTACCAATTAGATTTGGAAATCTTGTAAAATGTATTATTTGGGTAAGGTTATTGTTATGCCTTTAGAGCGGAGTATTCACCACACAAAATCGACTAAAACCCAACATTAGCGTACAAAACCGAACTGTAAATGCCTATGTCACCGAGGTAACATGCTCCGCGTCTCAGTTGCATATTCGTTTTCGAAGATTGCTGTCGCTTATTTAAATACGATGGCAGTAATTAAAAAATTAAACGCGAATAAAATCGCGTGTCACTATCTATTTATTTTTATTTAAAAAAATATCACTTTCAAATATTTCATTTTATTCATATAATCACTATTTGAAATGATGTATTTATTTAGCTAAACTTTGTTAATAGCGGTTGTCTATTACAAGTAATTTTTCAAAGTGATATTCAATCTAGTTAACAGTTTTCAGTTAAACCGTAATCGAAGTCAAACGACCTCTTTTCAAAAGCTATTGAAAATTGAACTCCTTGATAAATGAAACTTTGGTGAAACTTTGTGAAATACGAGGAATAGAATTTCCTGTAGGTTTTATAGCTTGAAAAGGGTATCAAAGTATCGAGCCCAAAATGTATTTTATTTTAAATAGTTTTAAAATCAGATGCTGATATTAGCATTCCTATATGAATAAGTATTTTTATAAGATTTACATATCCACTTGATTTTACCTTAAAATATACTACACAAATAAATAAAGTTGACATTCATGCCATTTGTCCGGGCTAATTACAGAAACACCTCTATCGATTTTAACCAGTCTTTTACTAGCATATAGGAGATTTTTCAGAGTATTATTTGGGTTATAATACATATTATTAAGCTTCTACGTAGGAGCTGAGTTGAACTCACAATTTTATAGAATAGTATAATTTACAATTAATTAAAATAAACCGCATGACGACAAGAACGATGTCGGAGTAACAACTTGTATTTATAATAAATTATGTGTAAATCTAAATTACATAGGGTTCAAAATTATGAAAATAATAGGATGTAAGGATTTTACCAATAGTGCCCGAAACCTGTAAATCACATAATATAAAGTAAAATAATAAGTTTTGTTTTGTTAAATAATTCATATTCGCTAAGTATGTGTTTTATAACTAACATAAATTTTTATATAACGGTTTAAATATATAAAGAAGTGTCCAAAATAAAAATCACATCATAAATTATGGATAGTAACAAAGTTATCTTATTTAAATACCAAACCAGAAAGTCGTTTGTATAACACTCGAGAACGTAGTCACGTAGAGTCGCTACATCGCTACGGATTTACAGAACGGCTTAGTTCCAATTTTGCTACGTAATTTTATTAATAGACTGTAAAGTCACAGCTGCCTGAGAAATCTCAAAACAATGGCCTCAATTTTAATGAACAATACTTGTAATTAACGTTATTTTAAGCGTCAAAGTAAAAGTAGACGAAACAGACATATTCTAAAAAAATGAGCTCTCGCAAGACGCTTGGCAGATGTGAAACATCGAAATTGTTTTGTATACGTTATATAATTAAAAGATAAACTATGACAAATTTGTTCTATAAAATTATGACTGTTTATTTATTTTATTACAAAAATATTAATTTTTATTATATACAAAATACAAAAAATCAACTAGGCGCAAGCGCAGTGTTTTAGGCGGTATTTATCAGCGTAACAACATTAGAACGAGTGGCCTACAAAACAGTTTGAATCTTATATTTATACAGAAAAAGTTGTAAACGTTTTTGAGAATTTCGTTAATAGTGTAATGTTCGTGTTTTGCGACGCCACGCCAACAATCAGGTTTACACATTCGTATTACAACGTTACTAATAAGTAGTGTTAAACAACAACAATAAATCTGTAGACAACATGACAGTTGCATCGTTTTTTAATTAATCTTAGAGAATAGCAATATAACAGCTGAAAAGCTTAAGTTTCATGTACATAAAACAAATAACTATTAAAGACACAATTAATAATTATTTGAATACTAATATGCTCTTCATATAAAGACCGCTTTAAATTCCATAAATTATACGCCTTTTTTTATAGCGTCTAAATATTTTTATACAAAGTAGACTTCATCAATTTTCTTCTATTTCTATTACAGATATCGATAGCAAGTTAGCTTTCTTATACACTCATAATTAATTCAACACTTCTTTATATAATATTAATATTTACTTATATACTAGTAATATTTTCATACAATCTACAACAATCCTGTATATATCATAATGTCATAGACCTGACGCAATATTGATAGTATAGTAAAAAGATAGGCAGCGGTACATAGATAGTAACCAATAATACTTTATAAGTACGATATTTAAAATTTCAAATAAGTTTTAACACCCCCTTCATTTCAAAATTACAGTCAAATTCGTCTCTTTCAACACTTTCGTAGTACACAATTCGTATGTAGTTCTTGTTTACCCTGTAACGTAGAATGTGAACTACTTACTACTTAACTACACTACTACGTTAACTACACTCGATCTAATTCACATAATATTTTGAGAGACGCGCGAGTGCCTGCATCCAAAAAAAAAAGAAACTTACTCAGAAATAGCTTACTTGTATATTTAGTTTATTATGCTCTTATATTGGCTTTGTTTAGTACCTATCCCAGTAGAAATGAGATCGCTTAGCGTTCACAAACTCGACTGCAAACGTTTTTTACACTTTTAAATGTATCAAAGTCAATAACTTAAGAATGATTACTTTGAAATATACATGTAAGTGCGTTGTATTATTGTTATTATCAACATTAAAAAGCTAAGCTTATAGTCCTTTTCAAGCTATATATATCTTTCGTTCGACGTAAAACAATATGTTTATTTATTTCATCATGTTGGTCGCGGCTGACTTAATTAAGCTCTAGAGGGCGACTGGATTAAAAGGTTTTGTACTGCTGAAAATTACAAAAACGAGGCTGTTGATTACGGGTATGGTAAATTAAACTCTAAAATGAAAACACCTACGACAAGCGTATTCATTTGACCGACGCACCATGTACGTGTAATAATACGACAAACACCTACATATTTTTGTTACGAAGGTTGGTATATAAATATAGCAATAAAGTGAATATTATAAATATATGTTCTTTTAATTCTAATATTAAGTTTCTGCTTAGTTAAATAAACAAAATATTTGATTGATAAAGGCATTACTTTGCGGAAATCCATCATTAGACATAGTAGACGTTACTTTGCACGTCCGCTTGGTTGTAGTCCGGTGAAGCTATGAAGGCCAGTAAGGCCAATAGCGTAGTCAGTTCGAAAAAAAAACGTCCGCTTGGTATTTATTTATTGGCCAATCAAACGGTTTTTGTTACAGTGAGACTTAGCAGCGGCCAATCAATTCCAGGCGGAAGTGCAAAGTAACAGCAACTATGATATTGAAACGAAATATTATATAGAAATTGTACCAACCTTTTATTACTAATAGTCTTTTTTGCGAAGTAAAATTTACTATCTCCTAGCATTATGAGTAATAGTTGTCATGAAAATCATGTGTAAATACATTATGAAAAGGATAGACTATTCTAGTTATATCTCAAATGTATTGATGCAGAAAATAAGATTTTATTTCTACACAAACAAAAGCGACAGCTGTTCTTTTGTACATAAATTATAATCTCACACATGTTTATAAATAATATAATAAAGGTTTCTTACAGATATACGCGAAATGCCGAGAAGGGCTGGATGAAAGATATTTGATTCAGCGCTCCCTATGCCGAAAACACTGTGCAGTCAGCAGAAAGGTAACTTTTTATGTCTGACCAATATATTAGTGGGATCTTTTCTTTCATATCTACGGATATATGTTAAGCTAATTAACTGCTTAACTAAATTTACCAAGACCAACATTTTACTGGATCTAAAGGCAAGTTTTCGTGTTTGCATGTCTGTTAAATACATTAGGACAAAATGATTATCCCCTCAGATAATGTTGTTATAATATGTTAGTGTACATAAAATTATAATTTGCACACAAATCATACCTATACAACTGTTACAATTATTTCTAAACTAGTTTCTGCCTGTGGTTACGCTCGCTTACATGTAGATTTGACATATCCTCTGGAACGTATTTTTTTCTCTGAAGATATGTCCTTTTCTGTACTCCGTATATGCACAATTTCATGATAATCGGTTGAGTAGCTAATGCGTAAAAGCGTGACAAACAGACAATCACAATTTCGCATTTATAGTGTTAGTATATTATACGATAAAATACTCCGCGTAGGTCATATTAAGTTTGTTATTGACGTCATGACATAAATTTTGAAAGTAGGTCACATATTCATTCTATCAGAAAAAAATTATATCCTACTGTCGGCCTTGCAACATGCTATTTGTTAGGTATAGAAATGCATATTATACTGTTAACATATTTAATATTCCGAGCCATGCTTAGGGGATAGAGGTATTTATGGACACTTCAAAATTTTCTTCAATAACACCAAAAGTACTAGATTTAATCAAAATGTTTTACTAATTATTAAAGGTTGGTTCATAGTTTTCAAAATATATATTTAAAACTCCCGATTTTCCGGTATTAAATTGGTAAATATTAAACAGGGATAACCTGTGAGGTACTGCGACCATCCTGGAATAAATACTAGTTCCCCTTAAAAAATCGAAAATAAAACCTCGGGTTATGACTATATTTATGTAATTGTTATGTATATAATTCTAGCATACATCCATTATTCACCCAATATTCTGAGGTGATTTTATTAAATATACTGAAATATTCTTCATCCGTTTCGTTATTATCAAAATTTCAAATATTACTCGTCTTTTAATGCTACTCTTCATTTTATGTTCTGTTTTACTGTTATTTACAGACTATAGAATATTAAGATATAACATAGCTACTCTTTATAAAACATTAATTCAAAAAAATCCACGTCTTTTTATGCTTAGAGGAATTTTAACCACATACACATTACTGCCACCCCAACAACATTAAGTAGGCTATAGCTATACATGTGAAACTCTATAAGATAGATTCAAATCATTTCAGATGTCCTAATATGGGTTGGTCATGCGTCGTGGCGCGCGCCGTGGCAATATTCCTCATGCTAAGCAGAGTATCTGCCCTCACATCCGATATGTAAGTACATATTAATTATACCAAAGATAATTAATTAATTATACCTGTGGCTTATGAGCCACATATAGCTCTTTGAAGTTTCCCTTGAAAAGAATTCAAGTAACAAGAAAATTTGGACTGGAACTTAAATTAAACTGGACTTAAAGACTAATCATTGCTTATATTGATTTTTAATGCTTACATAAATAACAACTGATAATATTAATTAAATGTATCTGATACCATCTATTTATATTAATTTATCTGGTGAAGCTGTTAAGACCTTGCTAGGTCAATAGCGTAGTCATTTCGAAGAAGAAAAAATCTAATACCGATTAAAACAAGTGTTAAAGCAGAAACCAAAATTCGTAGTCCTTCATCATTCATGAAAAACAATATATTTTTCAATGGTGGCTCTTTCTACTTATAATTTCCCGGTACTAGATTATATATACAATTACTAATATGATTAGGTCCTAATAAATGAATGTAAAAGAGTATGATTGTCGAGCAGGACGCAACGAATTGTTAATAATACGATAGTCGATGCATGAGCATTGTAGCGTGAAATTTAATGTTCCGATGTCTATACATAAAATTTTATCACTTTGTACGGAAAGGTAACGTGATGTACGTTCCGATTTATGCTGAAAATGATTTAATAATTGTTATGCATCATTAAGATGGTTAATTGTTAAATAATATATAGTAAGTAAATATACTTGCAGAACCACAAAGTCCAGGACGAGCGTTAGTTTTTTTTTTATAAATCTATATTAACATTTAGTTTTTTTAATAGTTCTTACATATTATTATTTCCATATGTAATATAGGAATGTATTTGAAGTAATTTTAATATAATTTACTTTACGAAAATTACAGTTGGTGTAAAACTAATAAATCTAACATAATAATAGTATTTATCTCGACAAGGCTAACTTTCGACTTCATTAACATGAGCCATATACCATATACTTGTATACCAAAGTTGTACTTCGGCGTTAGTATAATTATTTGAAACTTTGGTAAAATTTCACACGTTACCTCTGAATTGAATTTCAAATTCATGTTGCGAATAATCAGTGCCAGTACTGCATTAAATAACAATGTTCCAACAAAAGCTCATAGTTATAAATTCTGGACCTTATTTATGTATTAGTCTGTAATATTTTAACGTATTTTCAGTAGAAGCACACATGTTTACATCATAATTACGCATCAAAACACACTACAATTTATTTTCAGTTTTGCAGCGGGAAAATCCGACAAGGAGATATTAGACAATCTGCTAAAAAATACACGCTATGACAAAAGACTGTTACCACCCGTAGATGGTAAGTGTTACAATGATGTACATACAGATCAATAATAAAAACAAGAAAGACTTTGCTAAAATTATACATGTGCTTTATTTAAAAACGAGCATAAAAAGGAGAAGGACTTTTCTACTGCCAATACAAATATAGCTATGTCCGTTAAATGTGGCAAATTTGCACCGATTGCAGATCCAGAATTCTGTTGTGGTCTTACTTCGCCCAATGATTCTTTGGCTCAAAATAAGATCGGATTTTCATCGCTTCGGCCGCGGTCGCACAATCGCGGTGCGTTGTGTTTTGTTTTTGAAAAGAGAAATCCTTTTTGTATATACAACCTACTTTAATTCATGATGTAGAGCGATTGGTGCATGTAATAAAAATCTCTTTCACGCAATTCCTGATAATTTCCTTATGCTTGAGTTATTTACATATAAACACCTTTTTATTTATGTCTTCATTTATATTATTTTTTTAGATCAATGCACTTTCATGTAATTGCCGTAGTACACGACACAAATTTAATATAGAGTATCTCAAAAGTCAAATAGATAATAAAACTGTTGTACACATATCTCTTTTATTAATTGTAATTTTGTTATGGAAAGTGCCTTATTAAAACAACACTTAATTGTAATTATTATTTTATAACTTTTGAACATTTTTTCTTTCACTGTAGTTAGATAAAAAGATTTTCTCTTTTCACAAACATTAAACACAAATCTATTTTCTTTCTATTATTTGGATTTAACTATTGGGATCTTAATATTTTTCTGAATACCTACAATTTCTTTAAATTTACCTTTGAATTCTTGAAATTAGTTTTATTATTTATATAGCCCGAAATTATCCAATTTAAGTTATGAATAATTTATTTTAAATATATATGGTATAATGAGATCTTTTATTACAAATTGAACAAAATTTGAATTAATTACAGTTTTACATAAACAAACATGAACAACCCTCAGGACTCTGCACAATTTTTAATTGGCATGTCATTATAGTGTAGTTCATACGAGTGGAATTTAAAAAGCGTTAACTCTACTTTCAATTTCAAAACATTTACGATCACAATAAATTATACAAGAAATGGATATGTTTTCTTAAATTTCACTTTATCCACTCGTCTGTCTATACCCCTGCTATATTTTTGTATTATATGTTATGTATGTTTCTTTAGCTATTCTAAACTTACTTTTTATTGTAAATCTTTCTTTATTTGATGTGATTTTCAGGTGTCCTCACCGTAAATGTTAGCGTTCTACTTCTTAGTTTAGCATCACCAGATGAATCTAGTCTTGTAAGTATATTATTGTCATTCAGTGAAATCATTTCATTTCTATACCTATAGAATACTTTATGTAGTCATAATGAATAATACGATTTAAAAAACGCGTTAGAAGTTATACTTCTCTGGCGTAACAGGATAAAAATATTTTCAAAAATTTTATCTTTCGCCTTATTCTACGTTTGTAGAAAAAACTACATTAACAATAGAAAAAAGGTATTTGATACAATGAATGTTTTAAGTTATATATATATATATATATATATATATATATATATATATATATATATATATAATATCTAAAAATATAAAATTTATTCTCATCATTTTTCCCTAACGCGCCAAAAGAAGTATAACTTTAATAATCTTATCTTATTTCTAATTTTTAACTACCGCGTGTTATTATTATTCTAAAAGGTAGTTATACAGGTTTATAATACCGAGTCCAATTAAATTTTCGTAGATACTCCACACGAATCAAGCCTTAGTTCTATAACCTTTTATTGATTGGCAAGTGATTGAACTTCTTCCAGGAGTGACACATGCTCGTCCAAAATCCAGCTGTATTTAGGTTTTATTAAATTATATTCACACAAGAGGTGCTTTAATGTTTCGTCGGCATTATTATTGAATATTCAATCTTTTGTATCTCGGCAATTCTGTTTCCAATCAATACATCCGAGTGCATAAATACTATACATATATTCAAGTTTGTTTACAAACGTTTGATACGCTTACTGACTGACCACTGATACATATTATAGAACAAAGTCGTCTGCCACGTCTGTCTGTCTGTTCGTGATAAACCCAAAGACTATTTAACGGATTTTCACCAATAGATAGAGTGATTCATGAGAAAGATTTATGTATATAATTTGTTTTTTTTTTTTTATTATCAGGGCGATACAACGTCTCCCGGACCCGCTAGAGTATTATAAAACCATTGTATGGAATATTGTAAATGCTCTTAAATTAAGAGGTGTCTTACTTTTACAGAAATACGAAGTAGAATTTCTACTTCAGCAACAGTGGTACGACCCTCGGTTACGTTATTCCAACCAATCTCATTACGATTATTTGAACGCAATTCACCATCACGAAGATATCTGGCTGCCAGACACATACTTTATTATGCACGGAGATTTTAAGGTTTGTGTCTAAACTTAATTTATTTTTGATTACTACATGATACATCTAATTTTATACAAAATTGTTTCCGTCATGCTTTCAATTGAAGGAGTATTCTGAGCACTCACGGGTAATTGCGTAAAACTACTTGCTCAACTTATATGGACCATATCAGCTGGCACTTTCACATTTGCTATTTTCATGTATAATTTTTTTTGTTATAGAATTAGCCTTCCATTTGAAGGCGTTGGTAAACAAGTAATGTAACAGATATATTCATAGACGTATTTTTAATTAGGATTATAGATGCCGTAGATGCTTTTGGTAAGGTCCTTTCTTTGTTTACAATATTAAAACAATAATTATTTACAGGATCCGATAATACCTATGCATTTTGCATTGCGTATTTATCGTAATGGGACAATCAACTATTTAATGCGGCGACATCTTATACTATCCTGCCAAGGACGGCTCAATATTTTCCCATTTGATGACCCATTGTGTTCATTTGCCTTAGAAAGTAGTAAGTTACTTTGTATTCTTGTAATTCAAAAATTAAAGTCCTAATAAGAGATATTAAAACTACTATCACAATTGTAGAATAGCTGTAATTCAAAGAAACAAATTGTAATCGTGGCCCATAAATTATTGCTCTGATTATTGCTACAACTAAATCTTAATGATTTCAGTTTCTTATGAGCAGTCAGCAATCACATATGTGTGGAAGAATGATGAAGATACTCTTCGAAAGTCACCTTCTTTAACAACACTAAATGCTTATCTTATCCAGAATCAAACGATCCCGTGCCCTATCAAAGCAAGTTGGAGAGGTAACAAACGTTTAACTTTGTTGACATGCCTTAGCCACAACGCGCGCAGCTTACCGTCGTGAAAAAATCGTGAAAACCTTTTAATTTACGCCGTTTCAAATTTTACATTAGATTAGAAGTCAGATACATTTTTTCTAAACACATCCTTATACTTTGCACTAAACTGTCCACAATCATTTCGTAAATAAAGGAAATTCTGAATAACTCTTTTCAGCTTGGTCTTGATTTTCGTCAACTGTTGTTTTTTGATGAGTTTGTTTTATGTCTTTGTTATTAATAGTGTTATAGAAGCTTTTATAGATAGTAAAAATTGACTTTAGTGCGTCGCCAGTTTAGCATGCTCACTAGCTATTTGTGTGATACTCAAGTAAATATAACAGATACTTCGTTTTACTAGAATATAGATAAATGTTATGGAATGTTTTCTGTGTTAATCAACGTAGTATGTAAGAGTTTGTTAACGTCTTTGCAAGCAGCTGAGGGTAATTCACTTTACGAAGAAGACGAAGAGCTGACATGTAATCTTTGCCAGAGACGCTTTGAGGAGCAAGGTATTTTAGTTGCACCGGACGCAGCAGAGTCCGGTGATATCGTACTTGAAATATTTTCCACTTATGTGTGAGTAAATGCGTCATTGTGTTATACAATATTCGTTGTATAAAGTCAGCCGTCAGAAATTACTTCGAAGGTGTATTTCCTAAAGATCATTATCACTTACCATAACAAATTAGGTATTTATAATTATCGTTCATTTTTCAGTTCCATGCATGTATTGTTGTATGTGATATGGCACGTAAACATTAGGTTATTATGTGTTCATCTTGATAGAAACGATAACACAACACGCAATACTCATACATACTGGACTGTAGTTAGTTAAACTATCTCGTGTATATATTTCACAAGGCCTCTGAATGGAGTTACTTGGAATTTTGTATCCACACCTTCACCCTATCACCTTGATTCCAATTTATTTTTTCGTAGCAAATTTTTAATACAAGTTTATATTCAACTGTCACGTGTGGTGTTTCAACGATTACTTAACAGTACTTAATTCGCAGGAAACTACAGCTGTTTAAAGGTCGACTTAATCTTTACTAGAGACCGAGCGTTCTACTTTACGACAGTATTTATACCTGGAATAATTCTGGTGACATCTTCATTCATCACGTTTTGGCTGGAATGGAACGCTGTGCCAGCACGTTCCATGATAGGTAAAAATATGGCTGGCAAGGAATGCTCTCGGTCTTGCAAATTTAATTTTTTTATGTTACAAAGTTAGCTGCCGCTGATGATGCAACACGCTGATCTCTGTTTTAGGTGTCGCTTATTCGATTTGTAAATAACACATTAATTTTTATGTTACCATAGTATAAGTTGTCATTCATAAAAATGCGTCGATGCACGGAAATTATTTTTATTTTATCAATATTTTTCTGCTTATTATTTTTAGGTAATTACAGCTGCTTAAAAGTGGATCTTATCTTTACACGGGATAGATCATTTTACTTCACCACAGTGTTTATACCTGGCATAATCTTGGTGACATCATCATTTATTACTTTTTGGCTGGAATGGAATGCAGTGCCTGCTAGAGTAATGATAGGTTCGTGTTATTATTTGCTACCTAAAATAATTGTAATAATTTTGTAAAATCCAAAATTTGTATAGATACATTCTTTGACTCAAATGTTACTTAAAGAAGAAAGTCTTGTAAGTAATTTGGCATTTAGTGTTATAATGATGTTTGTAGTATTAGCATCTTATTTATATTTTAAACGCATGTAGTATTTTGTTTTAAGGCTGAACACAATTATTGTTTTCAATTTGATAATGACAGCTAACAAGTAGGTAAACTCTCTGTGTATTCTTTTTTAAAGTTATATAGCTTATAAATAAATTAATTGCTTTGTCTCCAAATAGAAATTAGTGAACTTGCTTCGAAAAATACCCTTATATATGTAAGTATTACTTCGGGTTTACCATACTAGCTTATTATAATAGAAAATGTGTTTTTGTGGCCATTAATTAAAAACATACTGCCTTAAATATTTGTTTGTGTGATATAGGCGATATTATTAATTAGCATATCATATAGAAGTAAATTTCTTTAATTTATTACCCCTTTACAAAATTCTATGAGAAAAAATAGATATTTCCACGTTTAAACGTTACAGACAGACAGTTAGTAACGCTGGTAGTACTTCTAAAATTAACTAGTGATCGACCGGAGTTTTGTTTTCGTTTCGGGTTCGGCTAGTTTGGGCAATACGTCACTAAATAATTACTTACTAAAAGAACATCGATACAACATTAAAAAACTAACGCTATTACTAAAATAAATTATAGTGGTTGATAAATTAATTAACGATTAAACTAGGTAACGAGTAACAAACTCACACTAAGCTGAATTTTGCTTGCCATGAATAGAATGGAAATGATGATACCGAAAGTTATCTAACGATTTTAACTATGTTACTAAACTGGTTACCTTGCCATTTGCGAATATATTCGCAAATTCAATGATCACAAAAATGATAAATCCAAATCCTTTGCGTAAAGAATTTTCGTGGATTATGGCAATTTTAATTAACCCCGGCAAATAATTTCTTATAAAGGCAGGACCACTTTATTTCAGAATATAAGAAAATTTAACTGAATAACTGAAATATATATATATCGTTCTCTGTTACAATTTTAGCCGAAAGCTAGACCCTATCCGATTATTCGGTTTTAGTTGAAACTCGTATTTCAGTCAAGCACTACAATTAAGGAATTCACTCTCGGTCTTTAGTCTTGCAGTCATATAGAATTATTATGATATTATAACTTCAAAGTACTATCAAGAGTTTACTATAGGTAGGCAAATTCGTACGCGACCGTCTTGGGTTGCGACAAACGTTAGCGAAGTGAGGCAGTACGTCGTTTGCCCTTCCCCCTACATCAACGGCCCCCGTTAAGATCTAGAGTACCTCGTCCCCGCCAACGTCTCGCGCCCCGTAGGATGATCACGAAAAAAATTGTGGAACTATAAATAATTATATTAACTAAATAATATTAATACGCAGGTGTAACAACAATGTTGAACTTTTTCACAACATCGAACGGTTTTCGATCAACCTTACCAGTAGTCTCAAACCTGACAGCTATGAACGTATGGGACGGGGTATGCATGTGCTTTATATACGCATCACTCCTGGAATTCGTCTGCGTCAACTACGTGGGAAGGAAACGTCCCCTACACAACGTTGTTTACAGGCCAGGCGAGAATCCAGTCACACAGGTGATTATAATATTTATTATTAACATTTCTCAACAAAGCTCTTTAAAACGCCGACATTATATTATATTACTTTATATTATATTGTCAGCGTTTTAACAGCGCCATTTGAGATTATTACCATACTCAGTACGTTTGTTTGGTGTTGTTTCTCATAGTTCAATTATATAAATTGCACCACATAATAAAAGACCTTCCCATTTATTCTGTTCTAAATAATATGTTTTAAAGTATTTATGTCTAAATAGTTGTCTAGTAATGTGTGACAAATTTGTATAGTATAAAGTATATGTAAATACGCTGTCATTAAAAAAATCCTTTTCCTCTTTGTTGTGGCTTTACTTCATAGTAACTTTTAATATAGACCATATGTTTGTGGTTTTAAGTCAGATATATCGTAAAATATTTACAAAGGTCACTGAAGCCTTTTATTACAGTTAGTTATTAATACTATAATTATGTAAAATAAATAAAAATAATAAATATGCCCATACTTAAAATCGTAGATGGTAATCTTTTGCAATGTTTTCTATGTTATTTAACAACAGGAAAGTGTAGTGTAAAGTATCTCGTGTCAGCCCCAAATGCGGTGTCATGTTCAAATGCGGTGTCATATTTTTTTTTTTTCTTCCTACAGCATGCCTCACCTTTTTCCAATTTATCAATCTACTACTGCATGTATTTGTCTCTTTGTATAATGTAATGGGTAAGTCAGAATTCATCACATCATAATTATAATCATTTTATACTCACTACATTAAGACTATTTTGTGTGGCCATTTATAACTTATTACCCACTTATAGGTATTATTTTGTAAAATTGACTATGAAATTTAACAGTGTTGCTTATTATTTTAACTGCAAGTTAAATATACATTTGTATACTAATTACATGTGAATAGAAAACATTGCAAAGGTTGTGTTATTGTTGTAAAACAAATATTTTTATTATTTAAAACATATTAGCCTAAAATCATGTTATTTAATGTATGGCCACAACAACCTAGTCTACGCTCATGATAGCACTTCGTTAGACCATCTGTCACGAGTGAACAAATTGTGTGTGTGATGTGTTCGCAGCGACTGCCCGCAGTTCTCAGCAGAATTGGCATTATACTGGCCAGCCCCTTGGTAAGAACATTCGCCACGTTCATTGGCATTGATCCAAGCATTATGCTGTTAATATTTTTTTTTTCATTGTTTTGTAAGATTTTCACATATTGTTTTAATAATTGTAATGGGCCTTAAGTTAATAAAGTTCCAAACAATTTAACTAAAGATACTGTGGTCTTTATTAACTTTTTTGTAATACAACATGTGCTTTGGGAATAGTCATTATTTCCATTTGCTTTTCGAAAATTTAGTAGTGTAATTTATCCTAAATAGTACTTAATATAAAATGCACGGCACAAATGTATAACGGCACAGTTTTACTAGCATGTTAGTTATTAGTAGAATATAAAAGAAACTTACTTAACACTACATTAAAGCTTCAGCGATATTTTAGAACAAACAATGTAGTATATAAAACAGCATTTCATTAACAATTTTCTCATATTTGTCTAAAATTAGATACGCAATTAAAATAAAATAATGTTAAGGGATTTTACATTTGGTTTCATAATGTAAGACACAACAAACAGTTTGTAATCGTCATTTAATATATTAAATAAATCATAAAGTTTATTAAAAGTAAGTATGTTAAATTTCACTAACCAAATCATGTAAAACTGTATACATGATGATAACATAAGTAAATATTGTACATCTTTCTTATTTTATCAATTTATTTCCTATTAATTATGTAAATGTTAATTGAGGAATTGAAATCAATTACCAATTTTTCTGTTGTACATATCTGAATATTAATTGTATATATTGTAACAATAGCTACTTTATTTTTAAGAATTTAAAGTATTGTCATTACGAGAAGACAAATAAATGCTTGTAGATTATTACATATTTAGGTGTGTAATATCGTTTGGTTGTGGTGTAGACCCATGAGGCTTATCATATTTCTACTATATTAACGTCACGCTTCGGCTAAATGAGAAATTAATTTATGTAGGAGGCGTTGGCATTTCTCCAATGGGCAAAATCAGAAAATCCTCAACCGGAGCGTAGCGGCGCTGTAAGTGATGTCAATGAAACATCCAAACCATTTGACCGCACATCTTCATAAATACGTTTACGATATCATGTCAACTAATGTATCATTTTATTTAATGCTGCTTCGGACTACTTCAGCCTGTGAGTATATTAAACAATTTGGCGATCATTTCATCACTATGTATATATATTATCATTACCTACTTCTATTTAGCTTAGATGATTTAGAGACACACCTGCATTATTATGTCTTATTGACTAAACTAATACTCAATCCTATTAATTTTAAGATCTTAATATTATAACATTTTACATTTTAATGGTGTTCAGGGTGACAAAAAGCGTGAATCAACGGCCGCAGCAGATTTAGTCTCATGTACTGCATGTACCGGAGCTCCTGGTTCGTGTACTCATACCACCAACAACGGTGGTGTATCCGATGTAATTATTCTCTTTATTACCTTTCTTGGAACAGTACATTACTTTTAACTTTATAGTAGAATTAAATAAACGCTTGCATAGTTTCTACTCATCGTAATTTTGCAATATCGTACATGCTGTTTAGCACATCGGCACAAATTTGTTTTAACCAATTTTCTAACTTTTCATTTTTTATCCTAATTTAAAAACAATATAAGGTTGATTTTCTCGTATACATCAGTACTCTTTCACATTACATTAAAACTAAAACCAACGATCTTAAAACATCAGAAACATGTATTAGCTTTCCGAAATCATCATTCATTTGCCAAATAATTTCTTTCAGCCATGTTTCGTCCAGGTTCGCAAAAAAGAACCCCCGCACCCGATCCGAGTGGCGAAGACCATCGACGTCATAGCCAGAATCACATTTCCTACAGCCTACGCCATATTTCTTATCTTCTTCTTCATTCACTACAAGGCGTTTTCTTAATACTCCTACATCTTAAGTGCTGCAGCTGCTTTGTGTGAATACACAAATATTTGATCTTTTTTACATCCTGTATTTTCTAATTACATCACAAATATGTAAAGATTTTAGTATTTCACACTTTGATATTTTTGATGAGTGTTAAGTTTTGTAAAATATTATGATTATATATTGTTAGTTACCATAATTAAGTATTTTGAAATAAGATGTTGGCACTAGCGATTAAACTGGCGGTGCTTAATGCAAACTATTAAGATCACTGTAATTGGGGTTTTGAAATAGTTTTCCAATAAACATTTGTATTTGTATACTAAGACTAAATTCTTATAAATATTTGGTATTGTAGGACCGAGGGATCAATGAATGCGTGATTAAATCATGTACCTATATACCTTTAGAAGAGTTAAAACATTTTGTCCTAATAGGTACATATTTAATGTCAGTAAGAGATATAATAGTCGTCTTTGGACTTATGGATACTATTTCAAACCTTAAATCTTAAACCAGTCGTATTTGTTGCTTTTAATTTTAATAAATAAACATGAGAAGTATAAAGAATAATAAAAATATAGAAAAGACAACACCTTGGCATTACTATTTTTATAATATACTTAAGTTTAATTAAGCCACCATTTCAAGCTAATCAACTATTGTAAATACTGGTATAAGTTGTGATATTATAGATAATTTTACCATTTCATATACTTGCTTCGAACCTAAGTAAAACGTAGATACCTAATAATATGATTCGAATTTAAATATTTAAGTTTCGTGTTGGTATGAGAATTAGAACTAGATGCATAAACAAAGCTCAAGTCGGTATTATCTATAAATTCTAATATTATAACAGATAATTTGAAACTAATTTGAGATTAGGTAGTATATATAATTTGAAAAAAAAGTATATTGTTTATTTTACCTGTTAACTTGTGTTGATATTATACCATGAACATGCCTTCTACATCTTGGAGAGTTATTTTCGCCTGATATTGTAATATTATTAATATCTAATTATACATAACTAATAATTAAAGGAAACATATGATTATATATATGATAAAATTTTTGTAATAATTGCACCGTAGTATATGGCTGGTTATTTCACTGTTTATTTTCTCAAAGCATAAAGAATCCTAAAATTATCCTGCATAGTCCTGTATATCACTGAGATAAATAAGTTTTTGATTGTAATTAAAAAGAAAAATTTATCACTTATAGCCATATTATTTTAAATGAAAAGAAATATGAATTGTTTATATTCATATGAACATCATTAATCTCTAAATATAGAGATTCCATAAACTTATGCTATACCCAAGGTTTCCAAAGGCAAAAGAAATACTAAAAAGATAAGTATGGTAACTATACCATAAAAAACATTACGTGACAGTGAATGTAAATATTTATGATTAGTTAAGTAAGATAAATTAATAAATAACTGTGAATACTTATTAAAAGTATCGAAATATTGTGCTGTGAATACCGTCACTTTATTTGTTGCATAAATAGAGTTATTAAGGCTATAATAATTATTATAAAGGGAATTATTCCATTGCGTCACTATTTCTAGATATAGTATTGGTATAAGATTAACTGCAATATATTATAATTTATTAGATATTTAGTACAAACACTATATTGGTACCTATAACTATAATAATATGCTTATATTTTATACAACGCCACATCTATTTACTTTTGTTTCATTATCTCATTGTCATCATGCCTTTTGCTTATTAAAATGCGGACCAAAGAGTCAACAGTTTTGAAAATTAGATTTTATAACATAATATATAAGAAATATACGCCTTTGCTGTATTTATAAGGTAAAATTATCTAATATCGCATATATATGTTCCGTTATTATTTCCAATAATTATTGTTATAATATATAACTATAAAATGATGGCTTAGAAAATAAAATCATATTAATGAGTATATTATGTTATGTGTAGGTGTACCTAGATTCTAAAGTAGAGAAGTTAGAGAACATAATAGAAGCGATTATCACTGTTATCAAAAGAGTGGTATGTATATTTGACGCCACCTATCTACCGATATGTATTTCGACCCGCTAAATCCGAAACCGGAGTGAGTTCGGACCGTACACTCTTAAAATTTCGAGTAAACAGCAAAATTCTGCTAAAAATAGGGTGTTTTGGGTATGAAATTTTGTAACCCTAGATCTAGCATAATTTTCACGTATTTCGACCCGCTGAATTCGAATTTGAAGTTTATTTGGATCATAAGGACTTTTAAATATAAGTAGAATGCAAAAAATCCTTAAGAAATGTCAACAATTTCAAAAAATTACATTTCAAGTAATAAGGAAAGGAAATTTTAAATTTTCTCACAATTTTGTATTTTAAACTTGGACGTCATGCATCAGAAATATAAGAAACGTATTTAATCGTGTTTAATAAAAAAAAAACTTTTTTTGCAATTTTATCCGTTTTATACAATTACTTACATTAGAGGGTTAGTAGTCCAAGTAAACTTCAGCTTCGGAATGAGCAAATAAATACATAAAAATCCTACTCGATTCAGGTCTACAATTTACATTAATATAATCGCAATTTTTTTCAATTTTTGGCAATCTTCAAGGATTTTTTTAAACAGTTTTGGACCATATACATGTCATACTCGGATTTAACGGATTTAAATATGTATGTGAAAATCCTTCGTCTTCCACAAAAAAATTCTCATGACCAAATTACCCAATTTTCGCTCTTTTTTACGGTTTTTTGCTATTTACTCGAAACTTTGCGAGTGTACGGTCCAGATTGACTCCAGATTCGGATTCAGCGAGTTGAAATACATTTCGCTAGGTAGATGGTGTCAAATGTACAAACCACTTTTTTGTGTGCAGGAATTATTTAAAAAACTTTACGATAATTGAAGAATGCTGTATTGTATTGTTGATAACAAATAAATACTCATGTTGTTTTAATCAAATATGAGAGATATTGTTACAAATCTATTACAAAAAGTATATTTGAAAAGGGATATCCATTTATGTATTATAATTATTAAATATTTATACAGAGTTTTATTTAAATATGCAAAAAAAAAAACGTTAACAAAAATATATTCTAACAAATAAAATGTATTTTGAGTTTATCTATGATTAGGTATATTAAAAAATGAATAAATACATATATAGCTATATATATATAAGTTTGACGTTATTATAAGCTTCTAAGTAAACTATACCAATTATGTTAACACTTATTTTTCTTCTATAGTGAATTAAGATAAAAAGTTATTATTAGTTTAAAAAAATGTTGTAACTTAGTCCTTGGTTAATCCATTATAATAGGTACGTGGAACGGTACGTATACAGTATAAACTGTAGTTTTGGTTAATTCCCGAGTGAATTTTCATTTACCTCCTAAAATTTACTGTTAATTAAATGTCATTAATAGAAAAATAATAGTTCCATACCTATTATTTTCATATTATAAAGACTTTATCATATTTACATTATAGAAGGGATTAATAAATTGTACATTATGAAGAATAATAACCAAAATAATATGTTGTATTATATTAAATTTGCCACACTCATGTAGAATGAAATCATAAGAAATGAAGGTGAATGTTCTTGGCGTTTTCGAACCGATATTCAAAGTTAACGGTTATGTTTGTTAGATAAATGCAAGCAATTTAACCACCAGTAAATTGGTAATATTCAAATTGTGGTTAAAGAGTAAGCGTGATTTCGTATACCTATGTATATACGAATATTCTATCTCGTGAGATACCGAATATTCCCGGGTTTAAAGATATGTATTCCAGAAATGCTACGCTAAAAAATAATTCTAACTATCCAAATATTGCTATAAATATCGTATAGATCTGTATATGAAAACAACAAATGAGAATTTTCTTTGGTAATGCCTAAAGATCAAGTTATGATCTTCATTTTTATATTATTTTGCATTATATAAATATACTAAATATCTGAATAGTAACAGTACCTATTCGTCTATCTTCTATATATGAATAGACTGGGATAAATCAATTTAGTACAATTATCTCCTTTGTTTCTCAACCGATTTTCTTTTTAATTGAATAGCTAGTGATGAGGTTTAGTGTTATCAATAAAAATATGGGAAATTATTTTCGTTACACATTATCAACGTCTACAATACTGAATACAAATAATAAATAATATCGATACATTAACACGTCAAGGAAGATTTTATTTGTATGGTCGAATTTCAACCATTGCACGACCACTAGTACTTTTAAATGCTTGATGACTTTTATGACGTTTTAGCATGGTAGAGTTAAATTGTGATATAAGAATAAAAACCTAAACAAAAAGTGCTCCGTATAAAGTTAGGATAGCATAAGCATAATCTTTTCCTATGTATAAATATAGAGAATGTACTCTAATAAACACACCAATAACTCATACTTAATTAGAATGCATTATAAGTACTTTTGTCTGTACAACACGTACAGTATGTGTCTGTAACAATACACGATAGAAAAGTACGTAGTTTTCCAAAAACATCTCTACATAATATTATTAAACTTAATATAAAATTTAATAGCCAAAATTACGAACGAAATATTGAAACCTTATCAATTATTTGCTCACTGAGTTAGAGCCAGGACAATTTTAATATAGTTTATATTTGAAAATATGCGCTAGAATGTTACATTTCTTATTACTTTGCTTACTAGTGAATTTTAATGAAAATATTCTTCATATGAATAAATAGATAGAGAATGATAAATTTTCATAACTTCCAAACAACTTCAATCATAATAGCCCTTCATTTTTTAACAAATAGCAATATAATTGTATTATCCGATAACATTTTTTCATATTTTCTTTTCCTTTTGAAATCTACATTAGTGTCACTAATTTTCCAGAAAGTTTTCAGTATTCTTATATTTATTATAGCATACAATATTTTAAAATTAACCCTTTATAATTTTAAGAACAACTTTGCGACATATATATTAAATGTTGAAATTAAAAACTTAATATTGTATATTTTACTTTTGACAGTTAGGTTTTTTTTTTTCGAAATGTCTACGCTATTGAACCAGCAAGGTCTTAACAGCTTCACCGGACTATTAAGGCGAGCGCTTAAGGCACTCAGCCGATTTTATTTTGGCAACCAGCTCAAGGGTGCACGGCACACCTCGGCTTGGCTATTGACTGTTGCATGCAAAATCGCGACCTATCTTAGCTAACCTAGCCAACTATTCATATATGTATGAGGACAGTTACGTGTTTGTATGATTCTCCATGTTTTAACATCGCTTTATTTTAAGTTCCTTCTATATAATGCTATATCTAATTTAAATATTATATATACTGAAATTAATATTTGGATATTTCCATTCATTTAAATACATATATGTATATTTGTCAAATTATATAGAAACATCTTTAAATATAAATAGTTGCCAATTAAATTGTTCAATTATGATCTCATATTTATATTATTAGATCTGTTTTTATATATCTTATTAAATTTTATAAATAAATTTTAAATACGGTTAATTCATTCCTTATACTTTTAAATATTCATGAAGTGATACTAATATAAATTTGCGAGGGTTTATACTATTTAATGTATAAATGGGTGCATTAAGTAACATATCATTCGCTTTATAAGGAACAACCTTGTTTGTTACAAAGATTTAATTTATCTGTTGTTATATTTTATATGACATTACTTCTTTATTAAAACAAAATATTTTATCTTAAGCTGCCAATTTTGTTAGTACTGTGAGTAAATTAAGCAGCTTTGTTTTTCTTATTTAATTAAGTTGGGATGAAATTACGAACACCTACAGAAAGTTACGTTGCCTGTATAACAGAAAAATAAGGATCCCACGAAAACCTTTCACGAGAGGCCTTTTAGTTATAGAAACAGGTACCCCCTGTTAATGTCAGATACTGCGGAGTGGTTGACAGTAGTAATTATTTAGTATAGTATTCATTTTACAACGTAAGTTTTATGTAAAAAATATTTAACTCAAATCATTATAATTCTTCAGGTTATCTATTTAATTATCTTTGCTTATATTCTGTATCACTCACACCACCATAACATCAATATAAAAATATGTGTTATCTACAAATACATTTGATTCTAATAAAATTTCCCTCAAATGTACTCTAGATCGTGTTCATTTTTCTATGTTATATATTTCTGAACGTAAACTACAAATTACAAATAATGCTTGAATTTTTACCTTTAACAAATATTGGTACATTACATTACAATAATTTACTGTATCAGTAAATTAATGAAAGTTTAAGCGTTATAGGTGGTTGGCTCGCTCGGGTTAGTCTAACAGAAAACCGACGTGAAGTAAGAGTTGTTGCGTTTCGTTCGGTCAGGGAGTGCGCCGGAGGCCGAATCCTCTTTCCTTCTCCTAATTCTCCTCCCTCCTTCCTTCCCGAAACACAGGCTGGCAATGCACTTGCGACTCCCCTGGTGTTGCCAGTGTCTATGGACGGCGATGATCACTTAACATCAGGTGATCCGCCTGTTTGTTTACCTCCTACGATATAAAAAAAAAATCCTTCTTAATGCCTCTTTAAAATATGTTAAATATTGTGACGATGCAGATCTCTACTAAAAGCAAATGTATCTGATGATTAAATGTTTATAAGAAAATGTATATTTCTCATGAAATTGATAAAAGTGAGTACAACTTGTTTCTGAATGTGCCTATTTAATGTGTTTGTTAGTTACTTTAATTAATTTGAGACCTTATTTTCTTAGGCCTCTTTGTGCGATCACCAAAGTCTTGTTAGCTCCTCATATATAGACATGTATTCTGCGCTGTTAGTTATCTAGTTGAGATCATGTCATATGGTATTAGATAGATCGCCGCACCGCGCCTCCCAATGTTATGGGCTATGGGTTATAATATATGGGCAATAACTTAGGTACCTGACAATTATATAGTATTGAACCCGTTATTGAGGTTACATCAATAACAAATATTAATCAATAGTTATATTGTTTTACACCCATAAACATCTTTGTTTTAAATAAAAACTTAAAGAAAAAAAACAATTTAAATAAAATACATGTATATATATACATATATATAACAGGCATGTTGCTAATGCTATGCTAGAAAACTTAACTTTTGAAAAATATCTTTTATAAAAAAATTAACTAGGTTATAGATAGTTTTATGCAATTAATAACTTAGCCAATATTGATAATTTTATCCTTTAGGAAATCCGTCGAAAAACGCATTATAGACATTTATTGTTTTGATAAATTAGATTTACGAAAATCTTTAAAATTAGCAACGTAATTTTTATTTTAAATCTAGATTCAATATGAAACATGAGCGCAGTAGAGTACGCAATAACTTTGAATATAACGTCTAGCTAAGTAAATGATAAATAATTAACTACTTAAATACCGATTCCAAATATAATTAAGGTCCACTTAAAATTGAATCCATTCGTCGTTTAATTTATATAGAGCGAAAATAATTTTAAATTGATTTTGTATAATGTAATTCATTTTCTTTGTAAATACTTAATTGTATTGTCGGAGCATTGACCGCCCGTTCGTGATATATTATGCCATTGTAAATATTTTTATTGTAATATTTACGAATTACCTAAATTTTGATCAAATAAAACACAAATCAAGTAATAATGTTTTATTTTATTAACTCATACCTTTATAATCACAGTTTAAAAAGGTTGGAGGATTGAATTACAATTGTTTCCAACAAGTAAAAGCAACATATTCTTATGTTCGTTAGGGTGACGAAATTGATGGAGTTATTTACATCTTATTTCACTTCTTTCAAAATGTAGGTAAATTGATCTTAGTTTCTTAGTTATAATTTGTGACAAACCGTAACTATCTAAAGCTTAGAAGACAAGATTACAGATCAAATCTAATTTTGAAGTCCAACATTAATTTTAGATCATTCAACCATCTAAAAATATTCCAGTCAATTTTTTAAAAGGCTGTTTTTAAAGGTAAAATAATACACTATTGTGCAACATTGTGTAATGTCCCTTTTTTTTACGTGGGGAAATCCCTTATGGCTGCCCACCCTCCCGGGGGAGAGGATGGGTTATGTCCGACTCGCACGGACTAAAACCCCACGGTGTACCGACAGACCGTGATGTTGGGGCGGCAAGGGATCGTTCTACGCTATTCCCCTTGAATAGCCGCCCCAACGGTCGACCCGGCGGAAGGTTGCCGCCGGGCTCCTACCTATAGAGAGGCAGCTGGGTACACGCCAGTTGCCTCCCCCCGTCCGCCAGACCTGTGCAATGAGGGGATGAGTCCCCCGACTACATCCCCTCAGGTCCGGCTACGGGGGCAGGAGGAGTTGGGCAAAGCGCCGCCTCCTCCTGCCGGTCCTCCGATGGTGAAGACGGCCGCTGAGGGGGTCCGCCTCGGGGGCCCTCTCCGCTGCCTCCTTTTGCGAGATGACTTCCTCGCAAAAGGAGGCCACTGCTCGCCACGCCTGTTGGCAGCGACAAATCCTCTCCTACCACCGCCACCAGAGTGCGGCGCTCCACCTCCCACGCAGCACACTCAGAGAGAGTGTGCTGCGCGGTATCTTCCTCAGCGCCGCACTCATGGCAGGCGGCGGTCGGCTCCCTGCGAGCAATCCGGTGCAGGTACCACCCGAAACAACCGTGTCCGGTCAGCACCTGCACCAGCCTGGACGACAGGGAGCCCCATCTCCTCCCAATCCACTCCCGCAGGACCGGGCGGACAGCGTCGACGGTGTGCCTCCCGAAGCGCGCGTCCGAGACATACATTATCCTATGATAACAATAGCTATCTAGACACATAAAATTTGCGCTCTGAAGTTGAATCTTATTGTATCAGATGAGAGCATAATTTCTTATAGACCAGGTGAGTACCTGTATGAAGATAACAGAATTTTGGTACTGATAATCGCTATAAATATCAACTTTGCGGTCAGAGGTCTAGTCTCATAGAGTCAGTGTTTTATTAATGTTTTATTCTTTATGGACTAGGTGAGTAACTATATCGCGATAAGTGAATTTTAGTACATATAGATATTACCTACAAACATTGAGTATGTGCTCAGAGATTTAGATAGGAGAATTTTTAAATTAGCGTTTGCTTCTATGTCAAAAATAATTCTGTGAACAACATACCACAAAACACCTGAATTGTAAGTTGTAATACCTGTAACCTAATTCCACCGACAAACTTTGCATTTCTAGCTTAGATACACTTTTAACCAAATAATTCGTTACAAACAAGACAAGAGACCATGATAAACAATAAGCCTTATAATTGATTTTTTTAAAGATTACATGTGTTTGTAAATTCTGCAGCGTGTTTATCATATTATTGTATATATTCTGAATGAATAATAAAAATAATTAATAAAGAAAATGCGAATACGACATATCTATTTCTACCCATGAAGGAGCTAGCTCCCTAGCCGTTTCTAAAAGTACATTATGAGGTCATTTTGTTATTACCTAACGAAAGGAGTACAAACAAAACATATCTGTCTCTATCCATCAATGAGTTCCATAATAGTTTTTGAAGTGGGTCGTCATCAGATCATTTTGTTCAGTCCTGTGGAAAGGTTTTGTACTTACTTGTAGCTCACTAGTAAGAAAAGGACTACAAAAACGACATATATATTTCTACCCGTGAAGTTCCATAACAGTACCTCAAATCCAACTACAGTCAAACCGTAAAAAGGACTATCGTAATAAAAACCAAACTTAGAAATTTTATTTCCAACCTAATTACAGTGTATGTTACTACTAGAAATACAAATCACAATAAAAATTGGTTATTTTTCGAAATGATCAAAGCCTTTTGTGAAGTGTATACATATTTCTATAGCGATGTTTTTTTTTCTAATCGAGTACAAAGCGACGTAGACCATAGATAAGAATAGTATTGACGTAGACGTCCACATGTTATGGCGGTAGAGCGCGGTCTTACGCAACGTGAATCTTTACTTTACTTATACTTTTGATTCAATCGAATCTAATTAAAGAAATAAAGTGGACCTTATTCAATAGGAGTTAAAGTCTACGTAATTAACGTAAATGGTGAAATTTTGTTCACAACTAAATAATTTTTTTCTCGTAGTATATATAACTTGGATTTTATTTCATGTTATTTAAACTTGATTATATATAGCATAGGCAGAAATTTTATTTTATTAAGAAAAACGTAAATTTACTAAGATTTTCATATCGAAAATCAGGCTGTTGCGCGAGGAGACTACGGAGAATTTTTTTTGAATGGAAACTTAATAATTTAAAAAAAAAACAATCATCTGTACATTATTGTTAAAGGTTCAATGTATCTGTAGTTAGTCATTATGTTTACCAAAATTGAGTAGTTTTGTTGTAATTCTTACCGAAAAACAGCCGCGAAAACCACGCCGCTTTTAGATGTTTTACGATTAAAGGACACTTTTATTGTTTGCTAAAGACTATATCATCTCACTCTTAACTTGTAAATAATAATAAACTAACTCCGAGATTTTTTCATGCGTCGCATAAATGGCGCTGTTCATGAAAAAGCTATTTAAACGTGCAATTTTTATAATCAATCTATTAAAAATCAATTAATTTTGTTATACGAATCGATTATACAAAAACGATTATTAGAAAATAATAATAGATTTAAATAAAATTCGAATACTTTTTAACTTGCCTATTTGACAGTTACGACTTTAATCGGCGGAGTGCCTTAAGCGCTCGCCTTAGTAGTCCGGTGAAACTGTTAAGACCTTGCTAGGTCAATAAAGTAGTCAGTTCGAGAAAAAAAAAACAATTACAACAGATAAACTGACAACTGAATTTGTAAATTTTGTATTGAGTTTGTTCTAATTGATTTAAATAAAAATCGATTATTTTTTACATCCCTTTTTGTATGCCTAATATCTTGGTCTAGGACTGTTGATATTTTTTAAAATATCGGATTTTCGATATATCGATATTTATGAATATATCAATATCGGAACTCGATATATTGGAAAAAAATATCGATATTTCGATATATCGGCTATGGTAAAAAAAATGTAATTCAGCTTAACATTGATTTACAGTTTTTAATCCAGTATATTTGTACAGTTTATACCATATATGTTTTAAAATATAACAGTACAGTTCTAAGAACCACTTGCACAAACGTCATTCAATCATATTGATAATCGTCATCATTATTGTTTTATCTAAATAAGATAATTATGTGTACCAATATTTTTCAGTCCATCAATACCAAGTTTTTTAAATAGTGGTAGTCTACTAGTTTCACTAGTAGAATAACATTTCGATGTCTGCTGGTTCGAACCCCGGTGTGTAATAATGAATTTTACGAAATTCGCGTACACTTACTAATTTAAATTGGTAACAGTATCGTCTGACGGTCAAGGAAAACCCCGTGAGAAAAGCTGAGCCTGAGAAATGTTCTGGTAGTATTACTATATGTGAGAAAACGTACAATTGTGGTTTTCTCAGAGTTTGAAATTGCCAATACGCCGTGGGCTAGTGTAGTGATTATGTCCATACCTTCTTTCAGGAAAAGGTCTGTAGCCCTGCAGTGGCTCTCTTACAGGCTGATGGTAATGAATATTTTTCAGCAAGAGATTTTTTAAATACTATTTACTTCATATGTTCAGCTGTTTCACTAGGTACTACGATTACTAATAGCCTGCTTCATATTCATTAATCCAAAACGTGGCAGCGTAGACAATAACGGAAGGAATAGGATAAATGCAGGATGCACGACATGGAGAAAGATGTTCAGGTTATGCGATCCACGAATGCCCTTGTAACTCACGGGGAAGGCGTATAAAATGGTTATGTTACAAAAGAAACGGATGGGAAAAAACTGTACGCGGCAGAGCTGCGATTGTTAAGATGTATGGTGTAACTAGAAGTGATAGAATAAAAACGTATCAGATAAAGTTTGAAAACATCACCAGTGACTGAGAAGTTGAGAAATAATGGTTAGCATGATACAGGCATGTCATAAAGAGAGATGAAAGACTTATAACTAGAATAGTTTTAAGTATGAAAGTGAATAGATATAAAAGTAAAGGAAACCGAAAAAAGTATGGATAAAGTATGTAAAAATAACATATGTAATAGGTGTGAATTCTGAGATTATATCTGACTGAGGAGACTGGAAAAGAAAAACATAATGTATCGATTCAACCTAGGTAGAATAAAGTTAAGAAAATGATTATTAATAAAAAAATATCGACCGTCGATATCCAAATTATAATATCAAAATATCGATATATCGCCCAAAAAATATTATTAAAAAATATCGATATTTTCAGATAAAAATATCGATATTTCGATATATCGATATTTTATCAACAGTCCTATCTTGGTCTGTGACAGTCTGACCCTGTTCCTGTTGTCAGTTGTCAAATCCGTGGTCATGACAACCAAAATAGACATGATCGTAAATTAATTGGTAAAATGTTATTTTTTAACGTTTGGTCTTTTCTACAGTGGTATTTACGACCTTTTATTAAATGGTTTTTAAGAAAGACAACAAGATTATGTGAACTGCAACGAATATGTTATGGAGATAAACCTGGCGCTCATAGGACGTGCAATGTAGAGAAATCGTTAATGTTATCTCGTACCAAGGACGTGATAGAAGTTGTATCGTTTTTGGATAATATGGTTTTTGAAAGAAGATTCGTTCTACAAAACTTCCATGATATAATTGACCCAGCAGTAGCCATTATAGTCAGAGCAAAAAGAATCAATTTAAAACTACACAGTCGCTTTGCAGTGTCTTTTAGGAGATGCCTGGAACAAATTTGGTGTTATAAAAACCTGGTTAATGAAGTGGAAGAGTTACGTAGAACACAGTTTGACAGTACTAATCCAGTACATGAAGAGAAATTGCTTAAGTTGTGGACTCTCTTAATGCCTGAAGAAGTATTGGAATCTCGATTGACAAAGCAATGGCAAACTATTGGCTTTCAGGTAATTATAATGATGGATGTATATTATCACCAGCAATATTTTACAGGATAATCATTAGCCAATTCTATATGCTGTACAATCCCGCTCCCTGCTGTCTTCCTTTTTGTCCAACCGTGCGGCGTTCCGACGATAAGCAGTTACATAATGATTAACCTTCAACAGCATTCCTGTAATGTTGTTTATTAAACCTAAATGTGATTTTTTACATTTAAAAGTATTATTCCCATACTTTTAAAAGTTTTAGGACAAATGTTAACTAAACTTCTCTTTGCTGTTTTCATATTTATTAGGATATCATTTTTTATATGTTAAAATGTGACCACAAACTACCAAGGATTGAAGGGTGTTAAATTTTAAACAGTCACCTGGTATATAGTGAAAGAAGAATTCGTTTAAGACCCAATTACATTAAAACTACTGAATATGACTATAACCATTTGATGCGAAGTTTTTCATAGATAGTGTCACTGATTTTTTTTATTTTATTCACCCTTTGCCATTTCTTTTAATTTACTTTATATACATCTTTTCTCTCGCCCATTTCATCTGATTATTTATCTTTTTTAATTCTTAATATAAGGGAGATGTTCTATTTAATTACTTTTATATTCATTACATACATCACAAAATGGCAGATATCTGCTAATTCACAATAAGTGTAAACATTCTAATTTCCTTACTTAAATATTTGTTTATATTTCAGGGTGATGATCCAAAAACTGACTTTCGAGGTATGGGACTGCTGGGGTTAGATAATCTTTTATTCTTCGCATCTGAATATCCTCAAGTCTCAAGACATGTATTGAGTCACTCATGTCATCCAAAATATGGCTACACATTTGCTATTGTAGGCATAAATCTTACTTCAATGGCATATTATCTGCTGAAAGATGGTTCTGCTAAAACCTACATGTTTAATGCTAAAGATCACTTGCCTAGCATAAATTTATTTCATAGATTTTACTGTTATCTTTTTTATGAATTTGACAAAATGTGGATCGAATCAAAACCACAGAATATAATGGAATTTTCAATTATTTTCAAAAATTTTGAAAATGCAGTCAGACTTATATTAGCTGATCCTGCATCAGTTTTTAGAATAAATTTAATAGTAGATACTATTTAATTTTCTTAGATAATATATCTAATATATTTCTGCACTGCTAAATATGTAACAGAAGCATGTTAGCTTTTACCATGACAGATTAAATAAAAAAATAATTACATACTTTCTAAGAAACTGCTTGACTAGTGGAATATGTCATGTATACATTTGGTTACTAATAGTTTTAATACTATTTCCAAATTGAAAATGTCTGCAAATTTTATGAAATTAATTTAATAAAAATAAACAGTTTTGTTTGATATATTGTTAATATGTTTTTGTGATTTTTTTAAAATCACTATATGTAAAATTATTGTCTATGTAGTTATCTTTTCAAGTTATAAAAATTAAAAGAATTTTTAGTTTAGACTTATACATTATTAATATAACTATTTTAATTTACTTTAGAATAACTGTATGAATAATGTATCAGTAAATTTCACTCAGTATTAGCTCTCATACTTAAAAAAAGTTAATTTAAAATTATATGGTAATGTTATAGTGTATCTTAGAAGACTCCTGAAATGAATGTAGTTTTGTAAAAGTTTAGTTAATGAAGTGGAAGAGTTATAAGTAGACAAGTTTGTTTGGAACCATCCAGGGTTACGACAGATGTATGGCAGAAGAGATAGCATATATTTTTCCTTTTCCCATATAATCATCCTACCCTGTTAACACCTAGAGTACCTAACCCCTCCGACGTCAGGAGCTCCTTAGGACAACACGCACGAAATTGTATATAGCTTTCACTGTACACGATCCTATTTATATATTAATCTAAGTAATATTATACGAAAATGGGGATAAATTTAAGTATAACTTATTCAATAGTACAATTATTATTTATTAGAAACTCCAAGCCTATATTATTGTAGATGGTTATTAACATTAAACTTTAAAAAGCTTAATTACACTTTGTATGTTTATACTTGTAAAAAAAATTATATGCACATTGAGAACCATTCTTATGACCAAACATTTAAAATGATTTGATGTTTGATATAAAACCTACTTATATGATTATTATTAAGACTTAAATTCATTAGGCCCTAGAATTTTTAAGTGTTGCATAACCCAGACATAGAATTCACTATGGGCATCAAGTATTATATATTTGTAATAGACACATTTAAATATTTGTGTTCATTAGAATTTTATTACATTTTTCTATTATTTAATTAGGCCTATTTAATTAAAGGACCCTCTGAGACTTAGCTAATTTTACTTTTTTATAATTATTATAGGGATACCACAATGAGTACTCCACACTTTGAAAAAATTATAGCACTACCCCTTATTTAAAACAAAAGTAGGGAAATATAAAAAAAATTATTCCTTCACATTTCTTTATTGCTTACAAAAATACCTGTAATAAAAACATGTAAAAATAAAATCGATTTTTTTTAATAAAATAACCTAATTATTTCTCATTTTGCACTTCAATATTACACCAATATTCTTCCAGTATATAGACATGTGAAGAACATATTTCATTTACTTTTTTTATCTTTCTTAGAATCTTTAACTGGTCGTGACCTACCAGCTTTAACTATAGCAATAAAAGCAGTTAAGACTACTAAACCAAATCCAGCTACACCTATTTGCCAAAGCCATGGATGTTCAGCAAGAGTTTGTACACCAAAGTCGATACTCCATTTAATCATTTCAACAGACCAATCCACAATATCATCACTGAAACAAAATAATAATTACAATAATGGAAAATATGAATCTTTACATAGAATATTCAGATCATACATACAATGGTGATGCCAGAGATGGAACAGGTTCTCCTTTCACATTCTTATACCAATCTTGAGCAAATGCCACAAAAGTTTTCACATCATATTTAGACAAGTCATATCTATAGACTTTACCAAGTCGGAAGCTGCAAAATAAAAATGTTCTTGTAAGAATGGAAACAATATAATTTGTTTGTTAACAGAATTATATGGTAATGCAATGTTTTTGGAAATAAAACAATGGTGACTATTATAACTGAATGGACAAGTCCTAATTCTGATCCCTACATAATAGAGATTTGAATGAGGAGTATAATCTGCCTTGATGATAAATGTATGTGTATATCATGTATATATCAGCTGTTTAGGTAGTTGGAAATTAAACAAATATAAAAAAAACTTGTGTCGAAATAAGTTATCAATTTTGTTTTTCATTTGTACAATATGAATAGCCTATGAAATAAATTCAAGTTTTGATTTTTCTGTATCTTAGAAACAAAGACAAGTGTTTTCTGACTTATCTCCTTATGCTTCTAAGGTGCAGAGACTTGACTATTTCATATATAGACAATACATTTATACTCACAACATTATAGACAAATAAGATCGAAATACTTACAAAAGGAAAGTCGGTAATTTAGTTACTTGAAATCTCTTAGCAGTATTCAAACCAGCTAGATTTGCATCGATTCGAGCAACATTTATGCGACCTCGGAGACTTGCACCTACACTTTCCCATACTCCATGCAACCTCTGACAATCAACACAAGAAGCTCCATAACTGAAATAAATAAAAATAGGTATGAGGATGAAGATTTTGTAAGTAATTTTAACCACTAAATTTTTATGTAAGAAAATCTATAAATACACTGTACTCAGATGTGAATAAATATCTCATTATTAATTCTTGTAAATTACATAACTCATTAGTATGTGAGGTTACACAGGTGTATGAAAATTATTAATATAAAGACACGTCAGACTCTGAAGAATCTATTTTTCACTATAATTGGTACATGGACCCAAATCATTTTATAATGTAAAATTTTGAGGGTATACAAAAATATATTTATAAGAAATAAAATCCAGTCTCCGATTGATGATAATAGGAAATTAACAGAGGATGATGATCATCAAAGAGTGAAGAAGTATACTTACAACATAACAAACCAATCTCCTGTAGTTGCACCAGTAGCAGCTTGTGTTATATGTTCAAATATTTTATCAGTAAGTTCTTTAACAGCAGGTGATTGGTTTTTCTCAAAGAAACCATATATTTCATTGTCATCTAATTCACCTGTAATTTGTAACAGATTCTTTTTTAATTCTGTTTTGTTGAATTTATATATTTTACTAGCCCAAACCAGCATATCCTTTGCACTCTAAGGGCTCCAAAGCATGGCCATTTAAATTTTATCTTCAAGTGTGAGGGCTCCACTAAGGAGACTAATAATTATCAGTTTTAAACATAAGAAAAACAAATCGAAATAAATTATAGGGTGTTACGCTGTTGGTGACAGATGATGGTTGAGACTCACAGATTGTTATGGTCTCAATAACAGTAGACAATTGCAGTTTCGAGTCTCTGGTAATATAAATGAAAAAATAAATTGAGTGCAAAGAATGCATCTTAACAGTATATTTTATGTACTCCAGATGCATACTGCTTGTGAAAATTTTAGTTTTTTAATACTGTTACAACTTTATATGAAAGAAAGATGTGATATTTTTTTAAATACGAACCGTTTTTCTCTCTTTAATGTAAAAAAAATTGATCACCATGCATCTACTAATTTTCTAGTGATCTGTGCATAAGTGCAGAACTCAAGCATGTAATTTATAGAAATACCCACAATTCATTTAAAAAATGTCATCATTACATTACCTATATTTCAAGATACACACTATAGCAAATTTTTCAAAGCTTTTTCTTACCACTATACAAAAGTGGAATGCCATGTCTAAAGAAGACAAGCGCAGGTTCTTTAGCTGGATTATAGAGTCTTGCCAGATGGCTATTGGTAGCTTTCACACTTAAAGCATTTAGCTCTTTCTTGAAATCTTCATGTAAATTATCAAAATGTTTCTCAAATTCTTTACACGGATCACAGTTTGGCTTTGCTGAAATAATTTTAGATATACATAAATGTAAAAACATTGGAAGAGTATATTATATTTATACATATATAACATAAAATATCAATTTACCGGTAGCTGTATTTGGAATGTGTGCATTTGTAAAAATCAACAGATTGCTATTACTGTAAAATATTTATTTGAAGAAACGAACACGTAAAAATAGATATACTTACTAAATAAAACAATAAGTTTCTCTTCGTCTCTTATAAGTTCTAAAAGATCGTCATCATTTACACTTTGTAAAGTTTGACTTTTAAGTTCTTTACATGCTACTAAAAGAAGAATGATACAAATTTTAAAACACATTTTAAATGTTAAATTATCTTATGTTTACAATTGTAATAAATTTTAACATAAATATATATTTTAACAGCGGACATTCGTAAATAAACACGTTTACTTTTACATCCGAACAAAGAGTATAATAATAAGCACAGACTACTAATACCATACAATACAATACAATACCATAGATAAGACACAGTATAATGAGACTTACAACGTCTCAATAATTATTATAGTGTATCTGGTATCTGTGTACTACGTAGTAACAAGAACCTATTACAAAAAACTTCACGTCCGATAAAGCTGCAAAAACCTTACCAGGTCAATAGCATAGTCAGGTCGTAAAAAAGGAACATAGATATGATACTATATACGAAATAGATGGGCAACTCTAACAATTTTTTTTAAGACAAAAAATCGTAATTTCTGTAGCGTCCTATAAGATGACATTGGACAGTTACAATTTTGATACACTAGATAGAGCTTAATCATATTAGGTAGCTTAGTACTAGATCTTTTTTTAATTAAAAAACACTAAGGTTCTATTTTTGAAATACAACATCAGAAATATTTTTGTTTTATTATTTCAACCTTTTTAAAAATCTTACAAATTCTATTAAAAGAGACCTATGTAGCTGACAAGGGATTATATTTAAATTAATGTCGAGATCTATATAGAACAT
The DNA here is from genome assembly GCA_014332785.1 of Antheraea mylitta. Taxonomy (NCBI): domain Eukaryota; kingdom Metazoa; phylum Arthropoda; class Insecta; order Lepidoptera; family Saturniidae; genus Antheraea; species Antheraea mylitta. Next base: position 3,830,649 of record JACEII010000010.1, read on the forward strand.
GATCTTTTCTTTTAAATTTTTATCGTGTGGGGAACTACGCAAACATAATATTATAACATCATATATTTTTTTTGTAATGTCAATAAATTCTGTACTAGCATATAACAAAGATTTTTTGTATAGTCCCTAAAATATATATATGTATGTCGCAGGGTCAATATCATTATTTATTAATGTAGTTTTACAAACTTTGCAGTTTTTGAATATTTTTGTTTGACATTGTTTTATTATATACCCTGCGACAAACCGTTTTGATTCCTCATGTATTTTTATTTACATGTTCATCCCCACATTTTGAATCACTTGACAGTATTTCTAAATATCTGTCGACATTAAAAGTAACAGGTGTTTCATGTAGGTCATTGTCTCTGAGATTTTAAAAGACTTTTTAAAGATTGTAGGCATTTGTTGTCATCTGCTTCACATTTCGCATTTACAGAGTGGGGTGAACTTAAGTTATTCAACAAAAGCGTCTTGTATGCACTTACAAACTGTCCACAGGTAGGCTTAGTATTTCAGACACCATTGCTTCGGAAACCACAAAAGAAATTTTCCAAGGGATCCTGATTAAAATTCCTGGTTAGGATGCTGGTTATATTGTGTTCTTTTTTTAGCATTTCCTACATCTCTAATCAGGTTTCTATATTTAAGATCCAATTTGAAATTAACGGCACTTTTTCAAATTTTACCTTCTCGGTGCCGTCTTTACCTTTTGTTACTGATTTAAATTTAATAGATTATAAAATCGGAAGACATTTTTTCCAGAAACTGATATGGGCAGATGATGCTTTTAGACACCCTGTTAGTCTTTTTGCGGTATCCGAATATGTATGTATATTAAATGTATCAAATAATTGATCAAATAATAACAGCATCTTTGCTGTGCCTTGACATTCCCTGAGTAATATATTGTGTCCTGAAAAAGAAAAATATCATATTATCAAAAAATATACTACATAAACATAATATGTAACATACACTCAATGATACAAGTGATATTTCAAAATGAATACAGTCCACAATAGCAGCCTCTGGTACAATCATCTTATCTTATCCAATTCAATATAATTTTGTTAGTTTACTTATTTTGCAGTCTTTTCGTCCCAATAATTTTATTTTACTAAATTAAGTAAATTGTTATGAAAAAAAAAAATTTGCAGAAATTAAAAAGTTAAAATATCTATGGCATAAAAATAGGAATAATATTTTTAAAATAAGTTTTTTATGTACGGAAAGAAAAGAAATAATTACATCGAAATTATCGCGCGTTATACACACTGAGCGACTGGAGTTTGACAGAAAGAAGTGTAATAAGACTTTTTCTGACATTTTTTTTCCTTATGACTAACTTAATCATCACAGATTATTCAATGTTTGATTTATCATTATTTATTTTAGGAGGAAGGAACTTACTTGCCAAAAATCCTATTGCAAATGAAACTATCTGGTTAAAAACTTGGGCAACATATTTCACTTTCATTTTAGGTATTTTATTTTCATAAATGTGGGATGCCATAAATTTATTTACCAGTCTTATTTCCTGGTCACCAACATCTGTATTGTACAGCATTATAATATGTTACCATTTTGCAAAATGTTTTTGACCGTTTTCAACAGATTTTGCATCCTTTTTTAATAAATTATTTCGCACTCCTTTTAAAGGGTGCAGCGTGTTGAAAAGAGGAAATATTTTTGCCTCTTCTATTTCAAATAAATGTGATTAGTAAGTCCCTTTAGTAAATATTTAATTCTTGTGTCCTCTTTTAGGCTTTTTATGACACTCATATTTGTTTGTGACTGGTCACACATTGTAGCTACTACTTTAGGACCAGTATTGTGGATTTCTTTTATCATTACGATAATTAAATGTTTTAAATCATATTTTTGGTGCAACTTTTGCAAAATGTGAAACATATTGGCTGCTTAAATTTTCCTTTTATGCTTTTAATCATGAATACTCAGGCATGGTCGGCAACTTGATTAGTTGTTTTATGCCTATAGTCTTCAATACCGGTAATATTTCCAGAATTAAAATGTAGCCCTGGCTCTATTGAAACCTCATCAAATATAAGAGTGCACAGTCTTTTCTCTTTGGGCAATTTTTTAACTGCCCTTTTTAGGTGGTAAATACTTGAGCATTCACTCCAGGTTCAAGACGTATTAAGCTTAATTCCTGTTGTAAACACCTTTTTGACGGAAGGACAAACATTTTTTTAAACATATTTTATGCCTTTGGGCTCTGTTTTAATATAGATAGTGCCGATATCTTTTCATCTGTAGTATACCTTCGTCCTCTTGGTTTCTTTTTTATTTTCATTTCCATTTTAGTAAAAATCTGCACGGGCTCAGGCAGACTTTCTACATATTTTAGAAATATTTTTGATTTTCACAAATTGCTGGCACTCTTGCTGTTTCTGTGTTTTACATTTGGCACTCAGGCTCTTTAGCTTACTCTCAAGTTTATAAGTATTTCTTAGTAATTGTCTTTTAGTGACATCACTTGTATCTGAAAAATACCAAAATATTATAAAAACATCCAGGTGAATAAGTGTGGACAAAATATATTTAATTATATATTATATATATATATAGGAACCGGAGGAAAAGTATACTATATATATATACGAAGGAGTTCCGATCGGGCTGCCAAAGCGAGCGGTTGCCTGTTGCGCGCTTCGACTTCAATATTCGTGATTTAGTGACGCTAGTTATTACTTCGGGAGTGTTCGTTGTCATTGCTCCGATCGGGCACAGGTGCACTGCACAGCTGCGCTCTTTTTCCAGAAACTGAGTGAGACCTTTCCTTTGTATTTATTTATTGCTTTATTTAATTCTTAGTATAATTATTGGTTTACTCAGTTATTTATTTACGTATTTCTTTAGTTCTTTTGTTATTTTCTTATACAGTTTACTCTTCAATTATTTATTTAATTATCTATTTACTTATTTGTTGTCTGTTTACACAGTTTATTTACTTGTCTCGCTCACGTATTTTTTGTATTATTTTTATCTTTTATTTAATTTTAAACAACTCTCTTGACCCGTACTCGGGATAGCCCCATAACTTACGTTTGGCGTTCCCCCCTGCCCTTAAAGCAGGGAGGTTGGTTTACATTCTAAGCCCTCCCAATCTACTGAAATGGCCGAGCATTATCGCAATTATTTACTAGAACAGGGTCCAAACGTGGACGTCGCGACCGCTTATAATAATTATTGTTACGGACAGCTGAGCCTCATTAAAATTTATCGAATAAGATACATAAAAATGTCTTAGGTAGAGCAGGCATTATGACGTAAAAGTCTTGCGAGGCTTAACAACGTTAAGTATTATAAATAGTCATTATTTTTCATGTAAAGTTTTTGTATGTTTGAATGTAGATAAGTAATTATGTTTGGAATATTATTAGAGAGTCTTACGTCGTTTATTATAATGTCTTATATATTAATAAAGTTCTTATGTCGATGATAATGTGTTCTATGTAGTATTAATGAGAATTATGTCGCTTAATGTCTCGTACATAGAATATCTCACGATGAAACCGTATGTATTAATATGTAATGTTTATGTTAGTGTAACTTGAGGCATAATGTTTTATAAAGGGTAAACAATGTGTTCTTATGTATATTGCTCAAGTAAATAGCCTTATGTAACGATTAAAAGTATCGTTAACCATATTTGAATTTAACCGCCATACCGATTATTATTATTATTTGAGAGAAATTGTACTGAAACACCACGTAAAATGTATCGTCGTTTAATATAAATCGTAAATGTGTATGGTAAATGGCGGCGTCCTTAGGACCTAATCAATGTACTAGTTGTAAGTATTTAATCGTGTACATATATAGCGAAAAAATGTATGTAACCACCGGCTCTCAAGACACAATTGAAGAAATGTAACAGTATTCTTTTAAAATATACTGTCCACTGAAGTCCTGAAGTTTTACTGCCTACTCAAAGCCGGAAGGGGACCTTGACCTCAATAATTATGTAGCGTTGTTCTCAGAGAACACACAGTATGTGCCCCGCGTGGCTACCGCAAACTCCTTCGCGATCCTCTCACCGCAGGCTGCGCTGAATGTCACCGATAAGAGTTCGATAGAAGCCCCATACCGAACTCCAGCTCGAAGTCCGGCTCCGATATGGAGCTGGACGTGCCGCCCGCGACTTCCGTGACACCCGCGAGCCACGCGTCCTCCGCGCACCCCGCGACTCCAGCGCCAACTGCGCTCGAAGAGGAAGGTTTCAAACCGTCTCGCACCAAAGACGCTCCCGTCGTGGGTCGCGTTCCTTTGATTCTGATTCGGGTTCCGCACGTCCGATCGGAAAGTTCGCCAACGTAAATGACTTTCGGGTACCAGCTCCAGCCCCGGCTATACCGGTAGTTGTAAAACCAAGTTCGATTGGAGCCAACTCTGTCTCCATCCCACCCCCCCAAGGCGATGCTACGGGTTCCGTAGTATCTAAGAAGCACCGCCCATCGCCCCCTATAACCATTCAGGATAAAGCAAAGTGGATCTCTATCTCCACGGCGATTAATAAATTAGGTGTTAGGTATACGTCCGCCCTTAACACTCCGGCGGGTATACAGGTTAAGGTGATTAGCACCTCAGACCACCGAGCGCTGACAAAATTCCTTCGGGAACAAAAATTAGCATACTTCATTTACACCCTCGAGGAGGAACGTCTCCTCCGTGTAGTGCTCCGTCGCGTTCCGACAGAGATCTCTTCTGAGGACGTGATTGCCTCCCTTAAGGAGGACATTCTCCCAATTTTTGAGGTACACCGGATGTACCATCCACGTACTAGAAAGCCATATAACATGGTTCTTGCCATCCTGAACCGCACTCAGGAGGGCAAAGCCATTTTCAACTTGACATCAGTCTGTAAGCTCACTGGCCTCACCGTTGAGCCTCCCCGTAAGACTCATACCCCGTCGCAGTGTCATAACTGCCAAAGTTATGGTCACTCGGCGCGAAACTGTCATCTCCGCCCCAGGTGCGTCAAGTGCCTGGGAGATCACGTCACAAAGGGGTGCGGGCACACACCCGACACTCCAGAACCTCCTAGTTGCGTACTGTGCGGCAATGCGGGTCACCCCTATCGCTGCTGCCCAGGGTGCCTGTGGCCACCGCCCGCCCTCCGCCTCCACCTCTCATGTCCGTGAAGGCCTTTCCGGGCCTTCCAGGCGCCTCTCACACTCCGGTAGCACCCGCGCCCATACCGCGCACGTCACCCTCTGCACCCCGCGCGCCTCAATCCGGGCGGGCACCTATGGCCCCCTGGGCACCACGCTCCCCGCCTCAGGCTCAACCCTCTCAGGCATTGCTGCCACAGGTAACTACCGCTTGTCCCTCCGTTATAGACGGGTGCAGATGGCTTAGCCAGCTGATCCTAGAACACGACATTCAGGAAGTCCTCGGTTTCTATGCGATCCTCGCGGCAGAGAAGGATCTAGGCTTACTCAACGCGGTCGCGCGTTATCCAGGCATTGCCGCAACAGTGCAACGCCTCGTCCATGCTTCTCATATCCAGCAGAAATAAAATTCGCGGCTATGAACAAAATAAAACCGCGCGGTCTATCACTTTCGTTCTTTAACGCGAGATCTCTAACTAAGGACACAGCGCGATTTAGTAGCTGCCTTCTTACGCGATAGACAGATAGACGTTTTCCTCATCCAGGAAACGCTTTTAAAACCTAACATGCGGAGTCCTAGAATCGCGAACTATAACATAATCAAAAACGACCGTGTCACCCGCAGGGGTGGCACCTTAATCTATTATAGGCGTTCGTTATATTGCATGCCAGTAAATCCACCTGCGCTAACCCATATGGAGGTGTCAGTGTGTCAGCTCGAGATGACAGGTCACTCAAATATTATTTTAGTCTCCGCGTATTTGCCACGAATAAAGAATTGCTCAGATCCGATTTGCACGCTCCTTAATTTAGATGATTCAGTTATTATAGCGGGGGATCTCAATAGCGGGAACGTTATCTGGAATAGTCCGTGTACCTCTCGTAACGGAAGAATACTCGACGAACTAGGTAGGGTTCTCGCTTCTGACGTCATAGCCCCTCTGGAACCCACGCATTATCAAGATCATTGCCGACCCACAGTGTTAGACATAGCTCTCTTAAAAAATATCACGCTTCCTATATGACTCATACAATTCGTACACAAACTTGATTCAGATCATTGCCCGGTTGTTTTACTGTTAGGTCACAATTCAGACTTCACCTCGCCGTCGGTTAGGGTGGCTGATTACGCGAAACTCGTTCAATATTTTAAAGAAAATCCGTCGTCTAGTAGTTTAAACAGGATTTCGAACGTGTTGGTGTCTAAAGCCGACGCGGATTCGGCCATCGATTCCCTTGTTAATTATCTCCAGACCGCCGTCAGGGTGACCTCAAAAGAGGTACAAGCGGCGATCGATCGCCGTTTTATACTCCCTGAAGACGTGAGAGCATTGATCACGGAAAAGAATGCCGCGACCCGAGCTTACGACGCTTAACAGTCTGTAGAGAATCGCGATCGTTTACGTTCGTTACGAAAACCAGTCAAGTATCGTATTTTTACGATCCGGGGTGACAGGTGGGACAGACTCCTGGAGGGTCTCCAGCCGTCTCACCTGCCGTACTGGACTCTAGCGCGAACTCTTAAATCAGATATGGTCACTCCAATGCCTCCTCTCGACAGAGACCCCGGGTTACCTCCCACGTTCGATAGCATAGATAAAGCGGAATGCCTTGCCGCAAGCTTAGAGAAACAGTGTTCGCCAAACACCGATATCACTGAACCTTTCCATAACGGATTAATCGAATCAGCTGCGGAGCATGTACTCGCGTCCCCTCCGGTGGATACCGTAACCGCGATCACTTTCGATGAAGTTGCAGGCGCAATCAAGCGTCTCAAGCCTAGGAAGTCCCCAGGTCCCGATGGGATCAGGAACGAGGTTCTGAAACTCTTTCCTGATCGCATCATAGCTCTATTGGTCTGCGTCTTCAATGCGGGCATGTCCCAGGGTCACTTTCCGGCCGTCTGGAAAAAGGCCGTAGTGATAGGTAGTCACAAGTCCGGCAACAAAGCTAGGCTTCCCGTTAGCTATCGCCCCATTAGTCTGTTAGATACCTTACGAAAATTTTACGAGCGGCTCCTTCTGAACCGTCTCCAGTTCTCGATTACAGATTTAAAAGTAATACCACCTAAGCAATAGCGGAAGACGTTCACCGTGGGGTTTTAGTCCGTGCGAGTCGGACATAACCCACCCTCTCCCCAGGGAGGGTGGTTATCCATAAGGGATCTCCCCACGTAAAAAAAAGGGTTAGGTAGGATAGGGGTAGGAATTTAGGAGGGGGGGGGGGTAGTGTAGGCTAGATTAGGCTGGAAGGTCCTTCAGGAAGGTTGAGGTAGATGAGGAGTAAACCTCGATAAAAAAAACCAATGGGGGCGGGCGGCGGAGGGGCCTGTTCTCTCCACCGCTGTTGGCTGAACCCAGGGGGAAAGGGTTGGGGAGCCTGGACTCCCATTGCACGGGTTCGGAGGGTTTGTAGGCAGCCTAGCAACCGGGATGCCTCAGCCGGGTATGGCGTGAGAAGCGCCTGCCGCCGGGGGTATTGCGGAGCTTGCTCGCGCAACCGCGGGACACTCCCATAGTGCGGCGTAGGTTTTCATGGAGTTTTAGCCGGTTAGAGTCGCCAAAAGGCACCACCCCTGCGTGACTAGCACATAGGTGGTGGCCGGCTCAAGTCTGGCTTCCCCCTGGGAGCTTGATAGTCCATGAGGATATTCTCTCCACGTTAAAAAAAAAAGTTTTATTACGCTGACGATACCGTTATTTACACTTCCGGCTGGCGGTCGGACTTTCTTAGGAAGCGCATCGAAAAAGCCGTTTATACTCTCGGTGAATGGTTTCATCGATGGCGCATAGAAGTTAATCCCGATAAGAGTGCGGCAATACTGTTCGATATTCACCCGATTAGGCCTCCCACGGCAACGGCTCAAGCCTAGGTTCGATCCCTCGACAGGGAGCCCTTGAGTGCGTTACTTGCGCGATACGGTGACACACCAACCAATACATCACTGCTACAACACTACACGATCACCCCCACACACGTGCACGCCTTATCGAACTGAAAAAACTCTCAATTTTTCGATAAAAATATATGGAGGAATTGTCGAGGCGTATATGCTTGGTACACATATACGTCTCGACAACTCAAATATATATGAGTAGTTAGCTAGGTTTGCTAAGATAGGTCGCGATTTTGCATGCAACGGGCAACAGCCAAGCCGAGGTGTGCCGTGCACCCTTGAGCTGGTTGCCAATATAAAATCGGCTGAGTCCCTTAAGCGCTCGCCTTAGTAGTTCGGTGAAGCTGTTAAAACCTTGCTAGGTCAATAGCGTAATCAGTTCGAGAAAAAAAAATCTCTACTTTTGTAAGACTTATAGGGTAATCGTAAGATTCAAATCTGAAATTATAAACAATTAAAATTTTCTATAACTTGTTTAGTCTTCTCTACTTCAAAAACTATTTTTTATTATGTTCTCATAAGCGATAAAAAGTATAAATAGCTAGTACTAACCAGAAGTACTTGTTAAATCAGAACTTCAGAAATGGGGAGGCACAGGCAAAGCTAATCACAGATGGTGCTAGCATCGCTATTCGCTGGTTTATGTCAACAGGTACTCTGTGGTTGGCAATGTCAAACAATTGTCATCGTGCTAATTTTTATCTATGCTAATTTAACCTTACCTTGTTCTAAGCTATTTTTATTAGTACGTTTTTTAATCATGTTTACTTTACATAACAGGAGTTGACCAGATTTGAGAAAAAAAATCCTTTCTGAAGCTGTCTTTTTCATTTTCCGCTTAGGAAATGCAAAGAAATAACGAATAAGTATGGCTTTCTTCGATTACGTTGATCAGTATCATTTTGTGTACAATACTTGAAATTAATAGTTATCTAATCCCTAGTTAGTAGATCCAACGCTAGACGGCTCTAAATAATATATTGACATTTTCGGTATTTCATTTTTATAACGTCGGTTATCGATATTATCGCAATGAAAACATTGATGTTACAATCCTACTCTGAACCACTGTTGCAATTTTAGCGACTTTGTCACTAGATCTAGCGGATTTTGGATACGTTTAACGACTTTTTTTAGGGCACTTAAAAAAAATTGCAAATTCTAGCGATTATTTCAATGTTCACTACATAAATATTTTGGTACTAATTTAAGTGTAAAAATAAAAAATAAATAAATAATAAATACTGGTAAAAATATGAATTGCTATTGTTCTTTTTGGACTATTCTACTTTTTGGAGGAGTTCTTCTCCCTACCAGAATGATATTCGATATCGGGGTTTAGTCGATTGGGTTCCACTCTGTCTATTAAATGATACTTTAGATATTGCTTTGTCTTCCACTTTTATGTCATTACACCGCCAAGAGAAATAAAAAATCAGTTAATATGTTACGTTTTCGCAAAACAAACCAGTCTTTTTTAATTTGTAGACATTGATATCAAAAACTATTTGTGGGAATGGTAATCCCTTTAAAAAAAACTTATGCTCAAAAGTAAAATAAAAAACATAGACTAGAATGGAATCATCAAGAAGATTTATAATGTTGCTAAAATTAGGGTTATAACTGATCCAACTAAAGCTTTTTGGTCGATCATCCATTATTCAAAATCTCGCGACTTTTTAATTGACATCTGGAGATTTTTTATTCCTTAAACGGCAACACTGCTCTGAAGGTTTTAAAAATAAATAACAATGACGACTCCTACTCCTGATACGCCAGAAAATTTTGACCAGGTATTTCTACTTTATATTTTACAAAACTTGAACTATGCTGACATGTTTTAACAAGTTGTCACTGTGTTTGAAAAACCTTACAATTTCGTTCGTAATTTTTTGTCAGTCTTCAGAGGCAAAGTGATGTTGTTATTTCTCATTAGTGTATCCACTTATAGTATTATTATATATGTATATGTTAAGTCTTTATGATTATTTTATATAAAGAAATTACAATTAAAAAGTTGACACAAACTATTCATGTCATCTATAGGCAGAGGGTAAACCCAATTGCTAGCATGGCGACACAAAACACGAACATTACACTATTAACGAAATACTCAAAAACATTTGCAACCCTAACTTGTAGGCCACTAGTTTTACTAGTGTTACGTGGTACGCGCCAACGACCTAGTGCCCTTTGATAAATGTGGCCAAACACAAGGCGCCAGCAACTAGTTGAATTTTTGTATTTAATAAATATGAATATTTAACTAATAAAATAAATAGTCATTATTTTATGGAACAAATTTGTAATGCTTTATGTTTTCAATACGCCATAGCTGATTCCTGTTGTAATCTGTTCTTTTAGACATATAACTTATAGAAAACAATTTCGATGTTTCACATCTGTCAGGTGTCCTGTGATAGCTTAATTTTTTATTATTACTAAAATGGTTCTGTAAATTTTGCACTCACTACTGAATGGATTATCATCTAATTGTTCTAAATTAAATTTTCAGTTTGATGAGGATACAGAAGAACAACAACTCGGTGGTTCTGCTTATGGTCGAAAAAGGCTTTTTAGCAAAGAATTAAGATGTATGATGTATGGATTTGGAGATGACCAAAACCCTTACACTGAAAGTGTTGATTTTCTTGAAGATTTAGTTATAGAGTTTATTACAGAAACTACCCACAGGTAATATTCAAGTGCACCATTTAGTTTTAAAAATGTATTGTTACAGGTATTGAAAACAATCAGCATTGGAACATAAATTAACTGGTTAATTTTTGGTGGTCTTATGACATTTTTTCTATTCATCTTATCTAGCTGTAATTTATATGCGTTTTTTATGCAATTTAATATATTTTAGTAAATGCATGTACATTTTTTTATACATTTACATAATAATCTGGAATTTGACATTTAACTACTATAAGAATTGTATATGTGAGATAAAATTTGTGGAAATTAAATCATTATTTATTGTTAATTATGATGACAAAATGTTTTGTAAATTATGTATTATCTGAAATTTAAAAGTACGCAGTTTTTAGAAAAAACATTAAAAAATAAAAATTTTAAAAAACAGTTTTTAATTATATTTTATTGACAAGAAGTAAGTTTGAAAATCATGAAGCTATAAAAAATAAATAAGAAATTTGAAAAAATAAAATGTCTTAACCAAATGAAATAAAAAAATGTCATTAAAACTTAGAAATCATCATTACAGCATTCTAAACTATGGAGAATTATATACTCTCAAAAAAAAAAAAAATTTATTAGTAAATACATAATACAAAAACAAGTTGTTTCATTTTGAAGAGAAAGAGAACAAAGTAACAAGCAAAAATAATGTATGTAAGTGTGAAAATTGTTTGAATATTTACCCATGAATAAAATTCGAAGTCCTGGGTAGATTTTGAATCATTTATTTGTAACTGTTATAATCTATACTAATATTATATAGCTGAAGAGTTTGTTTGTTTCTTTGGTTGAACCCGCTAATCTCAAAAACTACTGGTCCGATTTGAAAGTTTCTTTTAGTGTTAGGTAGCTCATTTATCGAGGATGGCTATAGGCTACATATCATCACGTTAAAACCAATAGGAGCGGAGCAATAATGAAGAATGTCTCAAAATCGGGCTATATTTAGAGCATCCGCTGCGTGTCAGTATTATATGCGTTGCCATGGTAACATGATAACATTCTATCGGAAATATTATTAGGGTTTATTTTGTGTTCCTGTTCAAAAGTTCATTCTACGTTATTTTTAATTCCAATTATTGATTATATGTAGTATGTTGCTATCGCAAACATTTTTAAAGTCTTATTTTGTGCTGCTATTCTAAAAGGTTAGTAGTAATAATATTCGTCCATCAAGACAGGCGAAGGAATTAATCCATACTTCCGATTCTGAAGCTGTCAATATAGGTAGTTCTTATGTATTCTCTACCCAGTTTTCTTCTATGTCAAGTTAATGTAAATATTATATATAGTATTACATTTCATAAATTTTTATCTTTTTAATTTTCAAGACTACAGAATTCATGCTTTGTGGTATTATGTTTCATTCATTTCACTTATGCACAATAAACAAACCATATTACATAAAACTACAACTATCAACATTTTTTTTAATTCTGTCGATATGTCTGTTTGTTTATTTGTTCCCTGTAATCCGCGTAATCTCCGAAACAACTGGAACTATTTGACCGGTTTTTTTTTTTCTTAGAAATGACTACGCTATTGACCTAGCAAGGTCTTAACAGCTTCAATGGACTACAAGTGATATTTGAATGGGAATTTTACGGGCAAATAACTAACTAATTAGCTGTTTTATTTTAAGCTAGCGGGTTCAGCAGACGATACCCGCCCTGATAATAAGACAAACTATACCAAAACTTGTCCAAGAGTCATTTTATATATTGGTAAAAATGGCATAAAGATGCGTTTTTGATCTTATCGCGAACAGATATACAGAGAGATGTGGAACACGACTTTGTTGACACTATGTTGTGGTGAATTATTATCCGTGTATTCGTATGTCTGAAATTGAACAAAAATATGTTGTTCCTTGTAAACATGCGCGTGTGACGTATATATGACTCCAAGAATAAATATAAGTTTATATGTGATTTAAATTATAGCAAGGTATATTAATAACTTAATTATATCAACAATGTGGACATATTATATTTATATAATAAAAGATTTAACACATATTGTTCAGTAATGTATAGCTTAATATTTTCATTACTTTCTTATTTAGTGTAAGTGAGCACTGATATATAGATAGTAGTTTAAAGTTCCAGCTATTTGGCTGATGATAAATCCCATCTCATTCGATACAATATTAGTATTCACATATATAATGTACATGTTACCTGTTGTAGATGATGTGCGTGTCATACTTACAAATATTTTTGAAAGAGTATTTTTGTTATCTACACATCTAATAACGATTTTAAATTTATTTAATATATTCAAAAAGCGCGTGCGAAGCCGCGGGTAGCAGCTAGTAATTTATAAAAATAATATGCCCATTAAATTGAGTGGAGCACCAGTCAGTATATATAACAGAATTAGCCTACAAGAGTATCATTGTTATAAATAAGAATATTTTTTCAATTTCAAACTATTTACAAAAATACTTTTTAGGGCAATGGAGGTAGGCAGAACAGGCAGAGTTCAAGTGGAAGATATAATATTTTTAGTACGTAAAGACCCTCGCAAATATGCTCGTGTAAAAGATCTGCTTACCATGAATGAAGAGCTCAAGAAAGCTAGAAAAGCTTTTGATGAAGTTAAATATGTCGGTGAGTAAACGGTTGCTGAATGGATTTGCATAATGTTCTTTAAATTACTGTTTGATATAAAATATTGATTTGATTGAACATTTAATTATTGAAGTTGCAATTTACTTGAATAATACTTTAATGATAATAATGTGTGTAATAAATAAAGTGTTTTGAAATTATAGAAGACCAACAATAACAATATGTGGCCAAAGCAAGGACTCCATGCTTCTAGACTGATGCAAGTAACATAATTTAATTTTGACACATTGCTTATTGTGTTTGCACTATGTACTAATTGTGGCCGATGTATCAATAATTTAGTGTAATTTGTGAGTCCATTGGATATATTAACTAACCTTCATTTAAACATATTTCACTTAATATAACCTTTCGATTTGTTTAACGGTTGATACATATAGTTAATGTGGCTGTGTTGTTTGTACACATATACAGGAACAATAAATGCATGAAAAAGATTTCATTATTAAAAGCATGTACCAAAGCTGCAGTTTAAAGTTATCAAAATGTATATTATTAAATTAAATGATTTCTTTGCAAATAAATATGTATTAAATTTGATAAAAATATCCCTCTAATGAATACTAATGACGTCATAAATTTGTATAATTTACAGTGGGTAGTATTAATCAATAGTTTGAGTTAAATATTATGTGAAATGGAGTATTAGGTTATAATGAATATTAATAAGAAGTAGTCTGGTGAAGCTGTTAAGACCTTGCTGAGTCAATAGCGTAGTCATTTCGAAAAAAATAAAATAAAAATAAGTGCTATAAATGCGGAGAGTCTTGTACCTCAATAAGTTTTGTTCTAATTCACCACTTTAATAGAAAAGTAATACAATCAAGTTTTATCTTGACATTCATAACTTATATGTAGTAACTATAACTAGTGTCAGTTTTCTACATAAGAATGCAGTGGCCTTAATTTTTTTTTAATATTTCTTGTGTTGTATAACTTTTCTATTGAATGGTGTGCTTGCAAGGAAATAATAAAAATATTTTTTTGTTTCTTGTGTTTCAGAATGAAATTTGATATTGTAAAAAGTTACAGAAGGATCATTATCATTTTGTTGATAAGTATGTAACAAAAAGCAGTTTTTTTTTAAACATTGGAACTACAATATGAATACATAATGCAGTAGTAATGTTGGTACAGAATAATAAACATCCATTTTGTTGCTATTTTGTCTTTTATTTCTTTTAGTAATATGTAGATTCCTAACATTCTTAAATAGGAAATTGTGGACAAGGGAAGAAAGTAATCTTTTTTATTTTCTTTTTTTTTGGCAACCAATCATTCAGATTACTACTGCCATTTTCGTGTAGTTAATAATATTATAAGCGTGTAATTTTTTCAATATTCTAACAAGATGGAGGCCTCCCTTGTTTGAATCTTCCAGGGAGTTTTTGTGGCATCACGGAATGTCATGCTCCGTGGGAATTATTTTACATTCATTTGACTTGTGCACAATGAACTAACTATATTACGTAAAACACCACCAAATTTACAAAATATAGAGTCAAATAACACAAGATTATGAATAAAACATAAAATCCCGACAAAAACTCTAACCTTTTTTTTTGGTTATGTCATTATTTGGAATTCAGATTATAGGATTTTTGACTAGAATCTTAAGTATAGCGAATATATATTGTTTTAAGAAAATATTGCAAAACTGAGTGATACATCATACTTTTCTTCTTTCTTTATGAAAAAAACAAATAGAGGCACTTTCAAATATATCTTATTAATAATATAATAATAATAATAATAAATAAATATATTTATATCTGAAAGGAATTTAGGGGCTTAGTTGTGTTTGGTATTGTAGTTGTTATAGAGTTCCCACATTTTCCATTTGTCATATTTTTATCCTGCCGTCTGCTATATGCACCTAGAAGTCTGAGCAAGTTTTTCATCTAATCTGTGATCTCCTATTTTATTTTTGGAAACCGATTTGAGTAACGATTCTACAAGTTTCTTGATATAATTTCAAAGAACTAACAAGATGGTGGCTGTCTTGTTAGAACTTTCCTGGGAGTTTTTGTGGCAAGTCAGAATTCATGCTCAGTGGTATTATTCCGATCCAATTCACTTGTGCACAATAACCAAACTATATTACGTAAAGCATTACCAACATTACATAATATAGAGCCAAATAACACAACATTATGGATAAAATATAAAGACCACTACATCCCAAATTCCCGCAAAAAACCCCCTGTGATCTCTTCGCCTAAAATTAAGGAATGATAATTGTTCCTAATTTAAAATTCATTACTATAACCTCTGGAAGTTTTTAGCTGAGACTTTTGATGATCTAGTCGCTGTTCAAATAGAGAGTATGAAAAATTATCGGCATTTCCATCTTTGACTTTTTCAAAAATACCCAAACATCAAAAATTTTATTTGCGGCATGTTGCCATTTTTTTCATAATTTAAGTCAAAATATCTAAAAAATGAAAGACCTTGTTCTAAGAACGCTTTTCTGTAATAAGTACGCTTAGGATGGGTACCTATCACATCTGAAAAATTCAACCTGTTTTAATAGATTTCTCACTAAGGTTGTGACGAAGCTTTACGTTAAGAAAATATCTTATAAATGGAAAGTATATACTTACGACGTACGAAAACATACCAACACCAAATAATTTATAATGTGTCATAACTTCTTTTAACAGAGGGCATAAAAATTTATAATTATTTTTTTTGGACTTAGAAGGAAACAAGAAAAATACGATTAAAAATTTATTTGTGCATAATATTAATTAAACGAATAAGGAGTAACATTTATTAATTATATAGAAACACTATAATTTGATAATATAGTTTATATAGAGTTAAGGCCACACTAGTAGTCACGTACTGACTAATAAGGTACTGTTTAACAAAAAGTTCTAATTAAGGGATTCCAAATTTATGTCTTTGTTTCTATTTACAAAGACGCTAATAACTAGATTTTTACAAAATAAATATATTTCTCAACAATATGTTTCACATTTAAGGCGACTAGACTTTTAGCATTTAAAAAACTGCCAAAGTCCATACTTTGGTTTCCATTATAATTCACAAAATTCAAGTAACTCTAATTTTTTTTATAGTAAGGTATATATTAAATATTATCTATATAAATAGGCCATTATTTGTGGCAGTGGATTCATAACATAATATATATCTAATTAACTATATTAATTATATTTGTGACTTATATAAACTAAATCAAAAAGTTTATTTATGGTGTGTATAAATAACAAATTGACAATCGCAAAGAATAAATATATCTTGTTTCACTTTACAACAATTTATTATGTTACCAATAACCGAAAAATTCCTAGATGGAGGGCAAAAAATGCAGTTATCTTTTTATCCTTCACAAACATCGATGTAAAATATAGATATATAATTTGAACAGTTTTTCAATATAACATTAACTTAAATTACAATGAAATAAATAGTACTAATTAATGTAATAAATAGCAACTAAGAACTGCTCACAGTTTCTAACGGGCAATTGGAGTCACTAACCAAATGGAAACATCTTATCCACTTAAATTGGCTATTTATATGGTCGTCGGATAGGAAGACGTTTATTAACCCCATAAAATCACTTATCACATTTTTAACTATAATCACTTAAAACACAAATATATGCAAGAAAGCATCAATACTAAGCAGTATATAAAAAAAGTTATATATTGAAAGACTATAATCATTTAAGCTATTTCTTGTAAAAAGAAAATTAACATGGAAACTCTTCATAACAGATGATATAAGGCAAGTAACACCTGTAAATCTAAACCAATGTCTCTTATAGGGACGTGCGTGAACCCTTGGTGATTTGCTTAGTAAGGGTTATTTGTTTCGTAGGGGTTCACCATTTGATCATAGAGGTTCACCATTTAATCGTAGGGATTCACCACTTGATCGTAAGGGGTTCACCATTTGATCGTAGGGGTTCACCATTTTCGTAGGGGTTAACCATTTGATCGTAAGGGATTAACCACTTGATCGTAAGGGGCTCACTATTTGATCGCGGGGGGTTCACCATTTGATCGTAGGGGTTCACCATATGATCGTAGGGATTCACCATTTGATCATATAGGGCTCACTATTTGATCGTAGAGGGTTCACCACTTGATCGTAAGGGGTTCACTATTTGATTGTAGGGGGTTCGGAGAGAATTTACACATGCCATTCGCTATTATCTTTCATTTTTATCTGTGTAATTCCTATAAAAATATGTGAAGTTACAAGTATAAAGTCTTAGCCATTTTATTGTTAGATGTCTTTTTAATAAATTTTTGTATTTAGTTCATTTTGTTTTTTTTTTTGTACTCACGACATTACTTATAATATGGCGTTTTGATAGGCTAATATAATTAGGAACGGAATAATCAAACAGGTAACAAAATAAGTGATAACAAAAATAATATAAAATATATTTTGACGTATAAAAACTTGGTCCATAGTTATATATTATTCCACTCTCATTAAAAAGTAATATACACAGTATCCAAAAGAATACATTTAAACAATTCTGACCTGTCTTTTTAGACAGTAATAAGTAAGACAAACTAATATTTTTAAATTGTTGGATTAAATTGCAAAATCCCAATTTTGTCCCTTTTAATATTTATGTAGATATAATATAGAAATCTACAAGATCGGACTGATTATTTTGTAAAATTTCAGTGGAACTTGGGAATATATCTTCATAAATGTTTATTTATTATTTTAATAATTGTTCTAGAAATGCAACTGATACTTTACACTTAGATTATATTGCATTTTACCCAAAGATTAAATCTAGATATTGTGCAATGTAAATGCGAAAATTTGTGACTAATTATATTTATGGTTAATTTCATTGAAATTTCAAATTTGACCTTGACATTTTAAACCTTAATTATTCCAGGAAAGTTATCGTTTTTAGAGAGTCGTGTAAAAGTGTTAAGGGAAAGCCTTACATCTTCTCTGGCCACTCCCCATTTCTTCTGCGTGCATTATAATGATCCTAAATTGTAACCACGATGACGATCATAAACAGCTGAAAATATATTATACCTTGCTAGAATGTTTATGAATTACGTATTTTCTTTTAGATCAGTTCATGATTCAGTATATTTTTGAAATTGTTCCTGCAAAATATCGATATAGTAGAGATATAAATCGACCTATCTGTGACATATGTCCAAGTAATGTCGTTAATATAGGTTTCCTTTTAATCGGTTGGTGGGTCCATGGCGGATATAATGGCTTTCATAACAGCTGCGGCACAAAGAGCAGCGTGAGGCTGCCATTCCTTGCCACGTGTACCATCACGATAGTCAGATATACCTGTAGACAAAAAAACAAACTGCGTAAGTAAAAGTCCTAATGATAACAATGAACTATCTGTTATAAAACAGTATAGTCGGTCAGTCAGGGAAGCCAATTAACACTCTGTAGGCACTGTGACTATTTTTCCGGGCAGAACTTCGCCTTACAGTAACTTGGAGATAGGAGTGCCTGCAGATATTTTTTTTCGAACTGGCTACGCTATTGGCCTAGCAAGGCCTTAACAGCTACACCGGACTACTAAGGCGAGCGCTTAAGGCACTTAGTTGATATTATTATGATAATTAGTTAAATCGTGCACGGTACACGGCTTGGGCTGTTACTTAGGTTAAGTAAAAATGCGATCTAAGCTACATATTCATACGTACATGAATTAGTGAAATATAGGTTTATATGTGTACCAAACATGTATATCCCAATAATTCGGTCACTGGCGAGGAGGCCCTAGTCTGATGTGCAGTAGCGAAATTTACCCCCTAGACCACGGCGGCGTAATTTATAGTTACGGCGTGCAGATCATCGACATCTTGTCGTTTATAAGCCGAGGTCTCTAATAGGGTGGCGTTATTGTTAATGTTCCGTTCGCGTCTCGGATGTGTTGCAGCGATACCGGAGGTAGATGATAACACATTCAAGTATGCTTTATAACGAAATAATTACCTAGTTTACATGAACATAGCTCTATTGAGATTCGAGATCATTTTTTTTTATAAATATACACAGGAAATTATATTACGCTATGATACTCGAGACTTCGTCTGCGTTGTTCATTGTGTTAATAAAATATTTTCTGTACTTGGGAAAAACGTAAGGAGGACACCGCTAGGCCCACTTCAACACGGCAAGAAAATACGTAACGCTGGACGCGTAGTGGTTAGAAAATTTTATAAAACTTTATATTAAAAGATGTACCGCTCTTTTGATAAGGACTAAATATTTAAAAATTAAAAAAAGAAACACTAAAATTCCATCCTAGCTTTTGGCTAATAGGCGTGCACAACGGCAGACTTGTATTTTATTTATACATACAGGAATCCTCAACGTAATAGAAATAATTTGAACATTATATCTACTTACTAATATAACAATAGACAGGGTTGATAATTCTTGGGTCTCACTAATCCGAAAACAAACTTGACATATCAATTAACTAACTTTAACAAAAGATATAAATGCCACCTTTGTGACCAAACAATCATAACGCAGCCAAACGTTATCAACGATAATTAACAGACTACATTGTCACTGTATAAATATGAGACACAGTACGGAAACTACGAACAAACGCTCGAAAACGGCACACAAACACGTGCATCGACGTGAAGTTTTGAAAGGAATTTTATGGACAGCACCGCGAAGTCCGCTTAGCGGTCGTGTCGATGCGCATGTTTGTGTGAGTGTGCCGCTGCGAGCGTTTATAGGAAATTTCCAAACTGTGTTATGTGAACTGTGACATTGTTGTTATAACATAAAAAAATAAGAGTATATTTGTTTGTATTTGGACACAATATTATTTACCAAGTGATTTATTGATACTAAGGACTTATTATTGTCTATTTACTGATAAACTGCATTAAATTATTAATGGTTCGTATTAGAGAACAATCTTAACAAAACTTTAGGCTAAATACCAAACATTAATATTAATTTATTCCTATTAGCTATTTTTAGGAAGTTACTGGGGTATTATTATCAAACGTTTGACGGTTCATATTTGTGCGGATACTGCATAACTATAGAAATTGCATTACCGTAGTTGCTGGTTACGGTATTAGTTTCACTATTAATATTCGATCGGTATTTGTTGATTAAATGATACAGATGGTGTCATAGTATTAATATTATGCTGTCGTTTTTGCACCGATATCGATATCTAAATATACAAAAATCCTGTATCATGATGTTTGTCCATGATTAACTATGAAACTACTCAAATTATCTTCATGAAAGTTTAATCCAACTTGAGAGACACAAGATAATTAATATTTCATTTAATAGCCTGGATATTTTTAATTATGATTTATGTTGATTATTGTCATGGATTGTAAGTGTCATTAATCTCTAACAGATGGCGCTTTAAACTAGATTGTTGACAGATAGTTAGTTGTAAGACCGATTGTTATAAGTATCTCATAGATGGCGTCACGTTTCAATTTTGAATTTATTTTTTAATATAAGTTTATTTTATTGTGCACGTGTTCTCATCTTAATTCAACGTGTAATATCTGAACCAAAGCAACTCGTGCGCGGGTCAGCTAGTCTATATATATCTATATACGAAACATTTAAGAGAATATATGAATACCAGTCTCTATTACTTAATTCAGCATCAATGGGTCGGCTCGCCTGAAGTAGTACCATCCGACCCACAGAAAACCGACGTAAAGTAGCAGTGCTTGCAACCCCACACATTAGATACCCACATCCCCTCCACCTTTCCCTTTCCCTCCTTTCTTTACCTTCCCCTGCCCCTTCCTCCATACACAGGCTGGCAACGCACTAGCGACTCCCCTGCTTGTATGCCTCCTTTGATATAAAGAAGGTGAAACTTTGATTTTATTGTCGTCTTCCTTGGGTACATAAAATTAATTATGAGAAGATAATGGAAACGTACCACGAATGGATATGAAGCAATCTTTGCAGTTGCCGACGACGCTGTCGAGCACGGCGTCGAGCTCGCAGTCGTACGCGAGAGCACGTGCGTGCGACGCGAACGCGGCCCGCGCCTCCCCCGCACTAGAGACCGCGCGTCCACCCGCCACCGGCGCGCACTGCACACGCAACGCTCCCCTGCCGCTGTCCCTGACACATACCCAATCCACAACCACAATATAAACATAAGAGACAGTACGGAAACTACCTATAAACTCTGGTACCGGCACACAACTAACTCAAGGGTGCACGGCACACCTCGGCTTGGGCTGTTGCCTGATACGTGCAATTCGCGACATATCTTAGCTAACAAACCTAAGCTAACTATTCATACATATATGAGTTGTTGGAACATATATGTGTACTAAGCATACATACATCAACAACTCTTATATATATTTCGTATCAAATAATTTTCTAAACTATATCAGTTCGATAAGGGAAAGAAACAAAACCCTTTCACTTACATGTGTAAGCGTATATGCGTGCACGTGTGTGGGGGTGATATGTGTAATTTTGTTGCAGTGATGTAAGATTTTGTGTCACTGTATCGCGCGAGCAGCGCACTCAAGGGCTCCACGCCGAGGGAACGGACCTAGGCTTGAACCGCTGCCGAGGGGGGCCTATCTGGTGTGCGGGGCCCCTAAGCGGTTTTCGCCGTGCTGTCCGTAGAGTAACTTTAAAACTTTTCGTCGATGCGCATGTTGCGTGAGTGCGCCGTGTAGGTGTTTCCGTACTGTTCCGTACGTTTGTACGAATAATTCCATATTACTTACTCGCATTTTTTAATAATGACGAACTTTGTTACTTTGTTTGTAAAACAGACGCTTAATAAAAAAATATATAACCTCAGATTTTATACACAAAATTGTATAACTGTAATTGAGTACTCAGCTGATACTCTTCGCAACCACGGCCGCTCCTATGACACATTGTCTCTTCTAAAATCACTCTCACAAAAATATCCAGCAAATTAAGGATTCGGTCACACGGCACTATTCTTTTGTTAGTAAAAGTTGAAAAGATTTTTTCGCTGGAGTCTATTATATAATTACATAGACATATAGTATATAGATGTTTATAAATATATAATTTAGAAATTAGTGCACGATATTAATTTTGTGTCCTAAAATTATACATTCCATAAATTTTAAGACTAACTGTACGTCACTATTGACAATACAGAACAATTTGCTCTTTTAAACATAGTTCATTTTCACGAAACTTCATGAGCGGACATACGTCAAAACGGCCATCATAGCGCGCCGCAACTATAGTGACCATTTTTTTTTTTGAATGTACTATGCTATTGACCTAGCAAGGTCTTAACAGTTTCACTAGACTACTAATGACCATATGATACTTACATTTGGTCCCCTTGCGGCGCAGGATGCGACACCTCTATGTACGCGCCATCCCCCAATTCGACGCAAAGTCGATCCGTTGCACTGGCGGGTGCTTCCCATCGTCCCGGGACACCGCGTAGACGATCCAAACCTATGTAGATTCAATTTATTATTACATCCTCACGTTACACAACCTTTCATAATAATATGTAAGACTTAATAATCTTAACTTACTAATGAATATAAAAAAATACAAAAGTGAATATGTTTCTTAATTTCGTTTTCACGATTTAAAATTTCAACCAATTGCCATTACTTATTATCATACACTTTAGCAAGACACCGGAACATAAAGTACCTTTCATAAAATAAAAATTTATTTTCCCGAGGGATAGACTAAATCTACATTAACGCAAGCGAAACCATGAGCAAATACTAGTGAAAAAAATGTTGTTTTAAGAAAAATAGGTTATATTCTCGTTGTTTGAAATCATATAAATAAGAGTGCATATTATAAAATATTTTTATCGGAATGATGTTATTATGTATAATGTAGCCTAGTGTATCTCCCTGTAAATGTTTGGATAGTTTTTTTAATTATTTAGTATAATTAATAAAAATGTGTTTAAAGTAACTTAAACATAAAGTAATTTTATAATTATACTTATATATGCTATTAACAACAACTGTTCACGATTTCATGTGTCTAAATTATATAATACGAAGATGAATAAAAATAAATATTATAACGCGAGGCAACAGGAATGTAGATACTTCCCGCACAAACTTACCAGATGGGCAAGATGTGGACGGTAACACTGCTAGAACTCTCTGCTGGGATGCGAGAGTAAGTGTACGGCCAGAGTGGATGCTCAAATCGAACATCGAGCGTGGCCGGACGTGCGGCGTTCGTTGCAAACGCATGAATTAACACGTAGGCACAGTATAAACATGAGAGACTGTACGGAAATTACGAACAAACGCTCGAAAACGGAACTCTCATACAAACATTGCATCTACCTACGAGAGGGTCTGAAAGGAATTCTATGGGCAGTACCGCGAAAACCGCTTAAACGTCTCGTCGATGCGCATGTTTGTGTCAGGGTGCCGGTGCATGCGTTTATAGGTAATTTCTATACTCTCTATTATGAGTACTGTGACATAGGTGTCCTGAAAGGCACGTGGGCGGCGTTCTTGGGCGCTGCACGCGGCCGCCGAACGCAGATTCACTCAGGCCGTACACTGACGCCCACCGATACGGTACCGACACTGAGCGAGACTGGCGCCAATGTTCAAAGTGTGTAAACTAATGAACAATAAAATATAGCTTATGCCAAGTATGAATAATATCGTTTCTTACAATTGAAAGAATCATCGAAACGGCAATGCCGAAAATTACCCTCAATAAAAAATATATAATTATAATACTTTCTTTATAAGTAATATATTATAATATTATTAACATGTCAATATGTTCACATTATACAGTAATCAGAGCGATCGGATGGCTAGTCTACTATCCTAAGAAATAGGATCAAATACAATCCGTTCAAATATTCCACGAGCGATGATAAATAATTACAAAACAATATGATTAAGTTACGCCCTTTTTAAATGGACAAACGTTGGTCCATCATCGTGTTCAATGCGCTGCCATTATAATCCTTGACCGACACTATTATGATCAATGATATTACAAGTATATTTATGATTTATGATTATAATCTCCATGATTCGCTGCAATATGCGCATTGCGCACCCTTCTTTCGGAATAAACCATCGTAATCCACGTTTGCTTACTTCCAAACTCTCGAATAAAAATAAAATCAATTAATAAAAATAACACGGTTTAGAATACCGTCTCAAACCACAAAAATATCAAACTTTATCAATATAATTTAATTTTTGTAAGTATATCAATACTCATAAGTAATAAATATGTATTAGCTTTTAGTGTTATAACGAAAGACGACTTTGTTGTTAAATGGAAGGAATTGTGGTTTTGGTACCAATATTAAAGAACGCCTATAAGCTCGATAATGTCGAAATCGCAATCAATCACCACATGTAATCTATACAAATAAAAAAAAATGAGGTGTCTTTTCGTCCGAGTAAATAGCTGAACCGATTTTAACGAGGTATTACTTAGAAGGTTATATTTGGAACTGCTAATCCATTATAAAAGTTCTCCAAGTAATAAAAAGCTATATGACTCCTATAAGTGATATATGTAGGCTGTTTTATTAGTTTAATAAAAAGCAGACCATAATTAATCCAAATATAACATATAGTACCTATGAAAGAGGTTAACACATTTTTACAATTCACAGACACAAGTTATCTATACTTAAAAGTATAAGTAATTCTGAGTCGTATAATTTATTTTTCCTATACAACTCGTTACAGAAAAAAAAAGAATAATACTAATACGTCACTACTACGTAAATTGGCTGCTTTCATGTTTATAATCAATTTCAATTAATAATGATTCACAGCACGTGATAATTGTGTCAGTCCTTTTAAGGTATATGATGAGGTTCCGGTCGTGTGACCACAACAACCCAACCTGAGATTCCTCTAGTTACTACGTAATATGACTGACTAACCTAGAGTTTATGACGTTTTTAAACTTTGTACACCACTTTACACACGTCGTCATAGTGGGTATTATTACCCAAAGTAATACAATTACATGACATAACCCAATGAAATTATATGGAGCAGGAATGAAAAATTACCAGAAGAAAGTAGACTGTTTTTTTTTTTCGAAATGACAACGCTGTTGACCTTGAAAAGTCTTTACAGCTTCACTGAAGTACTGAGGCGAGTGCTGAAGGCACTCAGCCGATTTGGGATGTTTGGGCGATTAACTAAAGGGTGCACGGCACACCTCAGCTTGGGCTGTCGCCTGATCTATGCAAAAATCACGACCTATCTGAGCTAACCTAAGCTAAGTCATCTAGATATACGTACATAAGTTATTGAAACATGCATGTGTACCAAGCATGCGTGCTTCAACAACTCCTATATGTATTTTGTGTCAGAAAAATTCCATTAAACTCTGAAAAAGAACAAACATGGTGTAAGCGTGTAGGCGTGCACGCGTGTATAGGAGATGTGTGTGATGTAGCAGTGATATAAAGTTTTGTGTCACTGTATCGCGTGAGCAACGTACTCAAGGGCTCCACGCCGAGTGAACGGACCTAGGCTTGAGCCGCTGCTGAGGGAGGCCTAATCTGGTGTGCGGGAACGAACTTTACCCCCTGACCACGGTGGCGTGATCTGTGGTTACGCAGGCGTGGGCGTGAACACGCTCTGTTTGAAGAGACAGGCTGGTACTGATCGTTCGCTGAATGTTTAATCAGGAGGGTCGGTAAAAATGTGTCGCGGTCGTCTTCTATACTGCGCAGCGTTAGGTACGGGCTCATTGTTCGCGGCGGATACTACTAACGGGCTGGGATGATTCACGGCTTTTTCAAAATAACTACTTGTGAGTGATTTTATATACGCCCAGACAGAAGGCATCTCCAGATCCCTATGGAGATCCTTATTCCGGACGTATTATGGGGTACCGGTGATTTTACGTAGGGCTCGGTTCTGAAGAACCTACAACTTATGAATACGATTTAAGGGCGTGCGCAAAGACCGGACTACTGTACGTCATAATCGGACGAAGAGTAGACTGTCTTGTATTAGAAAAGTATGAAAAGATTTTCTTTTAGCATTTATGTATACTAATGTTATAAAAAGATAAATTTGTGAGTTTATGAGGTTGTAGGGTGTAATCTCAGGGACTACTAACAACTTCTGAAAAGCGAATTTTGAAAACTCTTTTACCAATAGAAAGTCACGTTATTTACAAGTATCATAGGGTATATATTAACCCGACAAACGAAAAGATTTTTCTGTGGTAGTCGAATTTGCAAAATAAGTCGGAGAAAAAAAGATCGAACAAAAACGTTTCTTAAGATCGCTGCCTAACGATAAGAAATCTATGATTGAGTTCTAGACAAAGGTTGTAGAGTTTGATAATGCCTACAAAACATATGTCTAACTTATATTTAAGTCACAAAAAGTGGTTTTTATATTTAAAAAAAATCTTTAAGTTATGCGTATTGGTCATATTAATCAACTTCTTATACTTATCCCAACTAAGTAGGTTTGGCACAACATGTTATCTTTTTCCACTCTCACCTATCAGATGTCATCTCAGTATTCACAACTTTTACACACATCATTTTTCACACAATCCATTCATACCTATTTCGATCTTCCTCTACCCTTATAGCCATCGACGATCATACTCAAAACTTTTCTGGTTACATGGTCTTCATCTCTCCCATAACATGCCCATACCATGCTAACCTATTACTCCTCAACTTCTCTGTCACTGGTTCTATTTTCAAACTTCCTCTGATATATTCATTCCTAATCTTGTCCATTCTAGTTACACCACACATCCACCTTAACATTCGCATCTCTGCCAGATGTAGTTTTCTTTCATCTGTCTCTCTTTTGTCGCCCAGCACTCAGATGCGTACCACAGTCGTATCATAGTTTTATACACCTTCCCCTTGAGTTTCAAGGGCATTCGTGGTTGATCATATTATCAAGAACAATTATGATTTTTTATCAATATACATAGCACTCAATACTAACCGAATCACACTCATAACTTCATCACAAGTAAAAATGTTTACCGCCCAACGAAATGGGCACGGGTCAGCTAGTCATTTAATATATACTTTATTTTTTGGTATTAATAATAAATACATGATGCTTTTAGTAAACAATACACTTTTTACATGACGTGTGGGTTTTCTTAACTGTATTTTCCCTTCAACGTCTATAATGTATCAAGTTTGAAACACACATTTATACTTTATATTTATACTTCATACATTTCGCATCGGAATATAATTATATCTAATGTTAAGGTGGTAGTAGCTAATTAGATGTGTTTAGAAAAACCCCTACCATCATACTATAGGTCCATCGAGATATTTTCCTCCACCAAACCACCTCGTTGTAGATCATCCGCCGTTGTGATTGCACATTACCACGAAGCGATCATCAATTTAAGTCATCATCAAAATGTGAAAACAAATTCAAGAGTTGTGAAACTATGGCCGTTCCCATAAATAAGATCTCTCGATTTCATCGACATTAATTACATTGTCGTTTTACGAAGAAAACATTTTTTTTTTATCTAAAAATTAAATAATATTCAAAACATTTTATTGTCATTTAAGCCAAATGGAGTACCTTACTCCTCGATTACTGTGTAAACGTGTGTACACTCACTATGGTTAGTACTAAAAAAATTACTAGGTTAACTAGCTGATGCCCGCACCTTCGTCTGCGTAGTTTATATTATCTTATTCTATGTATAGAGGAAAAAGATAAGCACTACACAGTTTGCCCCATTTCTCCAAGGCACGAAATCACACGCCATTGAAGCATAGTGCTTATAAAATTAGCAGTTTCTTAAAACTTTAATAACTTTATATAACATTCATATATGCTAATATTTCCTTTTTTATATAAGAACCAAGTGACTAGCAAGTGACTAAGGAGGAAATCACAAATAATGTGATCAAAATCTATATAACATGCTTTATGCGCGCACAACGGTAGACTTATGTCATTTTATTTATATACATAATACTAACGAGCCCGACGGACGTTGTTCTTGATAATAAAAAAAAATCCTAAAATTGAACCGCAGCGCCACCTACCAGGTCCAATTGTGAATCTAACCATTCTTCAATCCACCTGAACATTCATAAAAAAAATCATCAAAATCTGTCTAGTCGTTTAGAAGAAGTTTAGTCACATACACACGGACAGAAGAACAATATATAAAAAATAAATAATAAACAATATAACAATAAGAAAAAAAAAAGATTATTTACCTTCACTAACGTAAGAGTCCCAAAGTGCCCTAGTTTTTGTGAGGCGAATCGCTATCTCTTGTAAGAGGAAGTTGGCTGGTTTGTAAGGTTTCACTTCATAATCCCAACCACCTTTGCTGTTCTTTTCCGCTTTCTCACAGAACACGTATACGTATCTGTTGAATAATAAAAGAAAAAAAAAAATAATTTTACGTCAAAAGGTCACCTCGGACAATTTAAAAGGTTAAATACATATATTTTTGTATCTATACGTGAATACTAAGGTGGTTGCTACTTAGCACTTCCGCCTGGTTCCACCTTAGTATTCAATGATGGATTTCCGCAAAGTAACGCCTTCTTCAATCAGGTATCTATATGTTTCTTATATATTGAAAAATAGTCTGCAACTATTCATTCGATTTAAGAAAAACAACTGTCACTGTGCATGAATGCTCTGTACAGATTACTAACAGTAATGTCATAAACGCGAATGTGACGCTTGTTGTTACGCATTGTTACGATTTCACACACAACCGATTAACATGATATTTACATAGACATTCTCAAGTGGACTGAAAAGAACATAGGGTACATTCAAATATACATTAATGCGAGGCAAGCCACGAGCTCCATTTCAAGGAGGTTCCATTTCTTCCAATATCTGTTATATTATGCATCTAGTCTAGTAATGTATAAAGTACATGATCTTCTTAGGGAGAATGATAACAAATAACAGCGCTAATTATATACTAACAGATAGTTGTGATTTTGTCTGCGTTATTTAATGTATTAACAATATATTATATTTTATGTAAAGAGGAAAAAAAATAGAAAGAAATATACTCTGCTTAAAAAAATCTTTCTAAACAATATTATCTGTTTAATTCCCCACTCCTGCGTGCTCGCACTACTTCGCTCGATTCCTTAAAATATTGCCAAATCCGTAGTGCTTATTAAAATTTATATTAAAATAATC
This sequence comes from Antheraea mylitta, assembly GCA_014332785.1. Lineage (NCBI taxonomy): Eukaryota > Metazoa > Arthropoda > Insecta > Lepidoptera > Saturniidae > Antheraea > Antheraea mylitta. The sequence goes on from JACEII010000010.1 coordinate 3,860,206, forward strand.
TATCGTGATGATTACATAAGGACCAAGAATAAGACTAAAAAAAATTGATCAAAATTTATCTAATAGTTTTTGAGTGATGGGCACATGAATTCGTCCGCGTGGAATAGTTACTTTGGGCTAACACTAACTTTTTTTTTCGAACTGACTACGCTATTGGCCTCGCAAGGCCTTTACAGCTTCACCGGGCTACTCCGCTAACACGCAGCAGAAGCTCTCAAGAGGAAAAATATTCCGAGTTCGAAATATTATTTAATGGTGCTCCGCTCCTATTTGTTTCGGCGTGATGATATATCTTCATCGATAAATGAGCTACTGAAAGAACACTGAAAAAATGTTTCAACCCGGACTATAGTTCTTGAGATTAACTCTACAACGTCACAAATTCACAAACTTTATCTCTATAATATTAGTATAGATTTTATACTAGGAACGTCTGTGAATTAAAAAAAAAAATCGTTTGAGTTCATCCCGTTAAAATGCATTAAGGTCTATAAAACACAATTTTTTCTCGATTATAAAGTAATGAACTGATCGTTTCTTCGAAACTCTGCATTTTGACATTATAACGATGACAACTATTCATACAGATAATTCACTTCTCTATAACTTTGTTCTGCACTTCTGTGGTAAAATGATCCATTCTCTTAATATTATGAAAAATATATGAAAAAAGTAAAAAAGAGATATTTATGGCTGATACAATTAATACAAGTCGAGTTACAGTAAAATTGTCATAGGATCTTTTGAAGAGAGTTAAATACACAACAAATAACTGTGCTCGTTACTACAATAGGTTAAAATCAGGCAATGTTATAGAATTATAAAAACGGGTTTGAAATAATGCTTTTTAAATTGGAAAAATTCAAAATAAAAAAATTATCACTCAAACGATTAAAATTTTGAGAGACTTTTTTTTTGGACATCCAGAACGAAACTTCGGGGTGTTAGCGAAAAAAAATTATCGTTTTAAATGAAATACCCTAGTATACAAGTTGTTATGCCCTTATAAAAGGGTTGACTGATAAATAATTTGAATTTATGATTTTCAAGTTAATATTTAGTCATTTCTGCTATACATTAGCTCTCGCGAAATACGTATTTTGGTGCCATTTTTCTTTTATTTTACTTTTCAGTATTGTTCCGTACATGTAGGCAATTTCGCCAACGTCACGTGTGACAAATACACACATATGGTGTACGTGAAAAATCTGAAATGACGTTTCATTCACATATATTGCATAAATTTCCAACAGTCACAGCCGAGTTTTAAATTGTGGTAGGATTCTGAATCATATCGTTAACCGACGTCAAAGAATCAACCACAAATCATCAGGCTTTCGACACGTGTCAATGCGATTGTTTTTTTACAAAAAATATTGTTATTCAATAGCATTACGTATTTGTTAAAGCTAATTTACAGGAAAACGACTCATTAATATCATCGGCTGAGTGCCTTAAGCGCTCGCCTTAGTAGTCCGGTGAAGCTGCTAAGACCTTGATGGGTCAATAGCGTAGTCATTTCGAGAAAAAAAAAGACTCATTGATATTCCTAAAAATAATGTTTATTTTTAGAAATGATATTTAATTTGTACTGTAAATTTACTATTCTATAAAATGTATACTTTTTCTTTTTTTTTGTTCATAAACAATAATGTATGGTTTAAGAATGTAATTGTGAGGTCAAATAAATAAATTTATGACACAACCATTTTCATAATTAATTATCAATCATAAACAAATATAAAAATTGATATATGAAGCGATTTTATTGCGAACTATACCATTTTTCCAACACTCTATTCCAGCTTTGGCTCGCGGTTTCTTTCAAATTATGGAGATTTGATTTTTGTGGAAAGAGCGATTTCCTTTTGTAGATGAATGAATACTCTATGTATTTTTCTGTACACGTAACAATAAATTTGCAAAAGATCATGCTGATCGGTTGAGTGTAAAAACGTAACAAGCAAACCGATATGCGCATTTGTAATGTTCGTAAGAATAACACCAGCCGACAAATGAAAAACTTTTTGAATGTTGTTTTGATTTCAGAAAAAAATCACTAATTTATAGTGTTTTGAACACAAAAATACCTACATAAATTACCCTAACACATCAGATTTTTTTTTACAAAAAATAAAAACCATTGGTTTTAAAATTTTAAGAAAAAGCAATTATTATATTATAAACTAGCTGACCCGTGCAACTTCGTTAGCACCAAATTGGTTATCACGCGAAAAAAAATGTTTTTTTTTTTTATCGTAGCACGGCAAAATGCCTGCACTATGCCTGATGGTAACCACAGTATAATCCAAAGACAATAGCGACCACTGAGTAACACACTATACATCGCTGGTTGCCATTATCATGCCGGCCTACAGAAAGCTGGATATGCACAGGCTGATCCCGAAACGCAACGCGCAGAAGCGAGTCACTATTACGGATTTTTTCGCCATGTACATGGTGGTTGTGACCCAGTCAGGCTGTAAAGCCCTACCACCCCGCAAATAAAACTAACACCCGATTGCAGCCACAACTACCATTTCCAATTGTGAATCCAAACTATCCACGGATTCACTCAAACATATACCCAGATTACATGTTTTTTTTTTTTTTAAATAAGCCTAATACCCGTTCGTAGCGTCATGTACCAGGATCAATTAAAATAAAAACTAACCTACATAAAACTGAATAAACATCTCTACCACTTACTTTATCATAAGTATCTTCAACTTGTATTAAACCTTTTTATACTCCATTGTATTAAAGAAAAATATATGAACACCGTATCGAAGCGTCAAACATCGCGCCGAAAGCGTCAAATGTCACTTGGTTGAAACTATTGTCTAAGAGTTATAAACTGTTTTGAAAACGTATTTGAAATATATTTCCAATATATTTTTATAAATAATCTCTGTACCACTCACAACATAGTACCTATCACCTTCAAACCAAGCCAGTTTTATACATCAGGTTCAATCCCTCGGTAGGGATCCCTTGAGTGCGTTGCTTGCGCGATACCGTGACACACAAATATACATCACTGCTACAACACTACACGATCACCCCCACACACGTGCACGCCTACACGCTTACACATGAAAGTGGAAGGGTTTACTTTTTTCCCTTATCGAACTGAAAAACTCTCAATTTTCTGATAATAAATATATGCAGGAGTTGTTGAGGCGTGTATGCTTGGTACACTTATACGTTTCAACAACTCATACATATATGAATAGTTAGTTAGGTTAGTTAAGATAGGTCGTGATTTTGCATGCAACAGGCAACAGCCAAGCCGAGGTGTGCCGTGCACCCTTGAGCTGGTTGCCAAAATAAAACCGGCTGAGTGCCTTAAGCGCTCGCCTTAGTAGTCCGGTAACTTATATACGTATATAAGTTATTGAAACATGCATGTGTACCAAGCATGCGTGCCTCAACAAATCCTATATGTATTTTGTGTAGGAAAAATTCCTCTAAACTATATAGGATAGGATAGGATAACGAAAAATAGGGGTAGAACTCTTGTGTCACTGTATTGTGTGAGCAGCGTACTCAAGGGCTCCACGCCGAGGGAACAGATCTAGGCTTGAGCCGTTGCCGAGGAGGGCCTAATTTAGTGTGCGGAAGCGAAATTTACTCCCAGACCACGACGGCGTGATCTGCGGTTATGTGGGTGTGGGCGAGAACACGCTCTGTTTGAAGAAACAGGCTGGTATTGATCGTTCGTGATTGAATCAGGAGGGTCGGTAAAAATGTGTCGCGGACGTCTTTTATACGCGCAGCGTTAGGTACGGGTTCATAGTTTGCGGCGGATACCACTAACGGACTGGGATGATTCGCAGCTTTTTCAAAATAACTAATCGTAAGTGATTTTATGTACGCCCAGATAGAAGGGATCTCTAGGTCTCTATGAAGATCGACTCTCCGGATGTACCACGGGGCACCGGTCACTTTACGTAAAAGACGATTTTGGAGAACCTGCAGCTTATCAAAGTTATCTTTGGACATATGCGCAAAAACGGGGAAGCTATATGTCATCACGGGACGGATACACGTCTTATACAAAGTGAGCTTGACATCTTACTCTTATGACAAAGCAACGGATGGAGGCGACCCAAGACCGTAGCGGCTTTGTTTCGCACTCTGTCTATATGTGAATTGAACTTTAAATGTCTATCTAATGTAACACCGAGATATTTGACCTCTTCGACCCAAGGGATATCGATTCCGTATAGCCTGATGGGCTCAAATGTATTAGCGCGTTTCGTGGGATCGAAGAGTATTGCGGCACTCTTATCGGGACTAACTTCTATGTGCCATCGACGAAACCATTCACCGAGAGTATGAACAGCGTTTTCGATGTGCTTCCTAAGAAAGTCCGACCGCCAGCCGAAAGTGTAAATAACGGTATCGTCAGCGTAACAACCTACCTCGACCCCCCCGAGACCGAGGTAGATCACTGATGAACAGATTGAAGAGCGTGGGCGCGAGTATGGAGCCCTGTGGCACACCTGAGCGTATCGGGTGGGGCAGCGATAGTTCATCATCCACTCTGAAGCGGAATGTCCTATCAGTGAGATAATCGCGGATAATATGAATTAACCTATCGGGTACGCGAGATTTACATAAGTTATGGATGAGCCTTCCGTGCCAGACCTTATCGAAGGCCTTGGCGACATCGAAGAAGACTGCAATTGCGCGTTTCGGTTTACGTTTCGGATCGGCGTTAAGTTTAGAGAAAATGTACTCCGTGAGGCGGTGTACTTGATTCGTGCAAGAGTGTTCGACGCGAAATCCGAACTGCTCTGGTGGTATTAATTTTAAATCTATAATCGAGAACTGGAGACGGTTCAGACTTTTGAGGTAACTCTGACGGCGGTCTGGAGATAATCAACCAGGGAATCGATGGACGAATCCGCGTCGGCTTTAGACACCAACACGTCCGGAATCCTGTCTAAACTACTAGACGACAGATTTTCTTTAAAATATTGAACGAGTTTCGCGTAATCAGTCGCCCTAACCGACGGCGAGGTGATGTCTGAATTGTGAACTAACACTGTAAAACAACCGGGCGATGATCTGAATCAAGTTCGTGTACGACTTGTATGAGTCGTACAGGAAGCGTGATATTTTTTAAGAGAGCTATGTCTAAAGCTGTGGGTCGGCAATGATCTTGATAATGCGTGGGTTCCAGAGGGGCTATGACGTCAAAAGCAAGAACCCTACCTATTTCGTCGAGTATTCTCCCGTTACGAGAGGTACACGGACTATTCCAGATAACGTTCCTGCTATTGAGGTCCCCCGCAATAATAACTGAATCTCCTAAATTAAGTAGCGCCTGCAAATCGGATCTTAACAATTCTTTATTCCGTGACAAATATGCGGAAACTAAAATAATATTCGCGTGACCGGTCATACCTATTTTACACACTGATACTTCCATATTGGATAGCGCGGGCAGATCTAACGGCATGCAATAGAACGAACGCCTAAAATAGATTAAAGTGCCGCCCCCGCGGGTGGCACAGTCGTTTGTTACTATGCAATAATTCGCGATTCTAGGATTAAGCATTTTCGGTTTTAAAAGCGTTTCCTGTATGAGAAGAACGTCTATCTGTCTATCGCGTCAAAAGTCAGCTACTAGATCGCGCTGTGTCCTGAGGTACGTCTGAGTGACATTTTTTTGTGAGAATCGTCAATAATATCACGTTTTATTGACCAGCAATAATAAGCCATCATATTCACATTCTATCGATCTTGGTACCTTATTTCCATAGTTTGTATATCGTAATGAAAACTTTCTCCCTATTCTTAACCATAATCACTAACATTATCAGGGGAAAGATCCAAATGTGAATGTAAAAAATGGAGTTTTACACGCATATTAACATCCCAATTTTTTATCATCATTTATGTAATATATGTAGGTAGTTTTATTTATTGTTATATTTAGCTAAGTGGTTTTTAACTTGTCATCCTTCATTATCTCCGATTATAGGCGTCTTACAGTACGGTTGCGTTTCATTAAACTCCGTAAAATATAACCCTTTGGACATTTATATCATTGGCGACGAGCTGGATACGGACTTACGTTAGTGCAGTGTTGCTTAAGCGTTTCCTGGAGTAAATATTTACGTGTTTTGTAAATAGTTTCAAAAAGAAAATATAAATGGCCGTTGGTAAAATACCTGGTCAGTGACAACTGGGATTTATATATTGATCGGCTGGAACAGTATTTTCTTGTCGATATTAAAAGCAAGGGCTAAAAGTGGATACATTGATCACGTTAATAGGGAGTGAGTGCTATGAACTTATGGTAAATTTGTGCGCACCCAACAAACCGTCATCTAAATCTTATGAACAGCTTGTGATAATTATGAAAAATCATTTGCAACCTCAACCTAGTAAGTTGGCAGAACGATTTAAGTTTCGACAACGAATGCAAACCGGTGAAGAAAGTATTGTCGAATTTGTTTCGATTTTAAAAAGGATGTCCAGAAATTGCGGATTCACAGCTGACAGTCTACAAGAAAATTTGCGGGATCAATTTATTTGTGGATTGAGAAACGAATTCATTAGACAACAGCTCTTTACAGAGGATGACATTACATTCGAAAAGTCGTTTAAACTGGCCGTGTCAATGGAAGCAGCTGAGAGGAACGCAGCGACAGTGGATGATTGCACTCGCGGGAGGAGTGGCATTACATCGGTACAAGAGGTGCTTGGAAATGTGCGAAAATTTTTGTCTTGTCTGTTTCTTTATAACTCCGGATTTAACTCTAAAAGGGTTATACATGGTTATGGAATTTCGTGCAAGAAAGATTATAGGACTGTGAATAATAATACTATAAAAGTCACAACAAAAACAATTACCAAAAATATTAACGTTTGATTAATTCTTACTACTAAAAATTTGTACATAAAAAGAATAGATCATTCCAAAATCGATTGTAGTATTTGAAATACTTGTTCACAGAAGCTATAAAAATTGAATTGTCAATGCATTTTTACAAATCCAAAAAAAGAAATGTCAACCGATTTTAATAAAGTATTGTACACAGCAACCATATTATGTCACTTAGCAACTGTGTAGTTATAGGGATTCTCGAGAATGGTCTTAAAATATTGTTATTTTCAACCGAATTACTTTATATACGTATTAATAGTATATATAAATTACCAATTTTATCATTAAAAATCACAATTGATACTCTTTTTCAATGATTTAAAGCAATAACTTGTAAATTATCACTGCACTGAAGACACGTACGACACTCAGTGCTGTTGCTAGTCTGAAGCTTATTAGTACAATTAGTACACTTTTTGTACCTATAAACCAAAGTTATTAACAGAATCCCTAATTTGTGAAAAAAAGTATTAATGGTAATCCACTGATGGTGAAATTCCCTAAAAATTTGCTCATACCTATATGGGTCAATTATTATGTATGGAACTTTAAAACATCTAAATTTCCATATTAAAATTTCTATAATTAAAAAAAAAAATCATAATCGCGGACAGTAGTACGTAACTTTATATTATCTATTAAAATTTTTAGCTCATGAAGATATAATCTGTATAATGTAGTTAACTTATTATCACAATGTCAATATTTAAAGATATTAAAAATCAAGAATACATTCTTATACGAGTACGGAATACCTTCACGACCGGTGACACGTCGAGAAAACATTATTTATTCCAGCACATGACTGTGAAGGATGAGTCCATATAGTTAATACAAAAATCATATAAGGGTCAAATCGCATACTTATCCGGTAAATCCGGTGCTGGTGTTGACACGACGACATCACCGAGACGCACGTGTTTCGCGTAGTCTGTGTAGTGAGGAACGCCACCACCCACGCCGACCAAGAATACGTACTCCACCTGTGAAAGAAAGGTCGGCACTATTTGTAATTGTACAAGTTTATAAGAAACTAAACTACTTCTGCCCGCGACTTTGTCCGCATGGAATAGTCACTTTGGGCTAACGCTAATTTTAACTTGCCACTTCGTTTACGTAGACAGTAAAGATATTTTTAAGTAATACGTACGTTGTCCCCGATTTTGAAACATTCTTCATTGTTGTTCCGCTCCTATTGGTCTTACCGTGATGATATATAAGCCTTATATAACCTTCCTCGATAAATGAGCTATCTTATACTGAAAGATTTTTCCTGAGGTTAGAACCTTCAACCAAACAAATAAGTGATCCAGTTTTGTGATATTAGTATATATGTGATATTTGTGATATAGTATTATATATACATTTTTATAAGTATACTATAAATTTTTTACTTTTTAATACAACAATGTTTTGATAAAAAATATGAGGTGATATTTAAATATACTTATTTATTTATTTAACACCTAATAAATATATATTTCAGCCGTGTGGTGTCGGCAGAGTAGAATAACACCACACCATATCTGCCCGTGAGTATCGTAAAAGGCGATTAAGGGAGTGTGAGATAGTACTGACCCCTTGTAACTTTCCCACCGTAATACTGTACCATCTATCTAAGTCCTTCTCCGGTCGTAACGGTTCCCGTTTCACTGGGTCCAGAAGAATAAGGACGAGTATGTGCACCTGTGTCTTGGGGGTACACTTGTGTACCGTCATATATCCTGCGCATCTGACCGCTTCCGTTACTTGACTCCGATTACCCAAAAGTCCTGTGGCGATGGGTATTCGCCGCGAAGATAGGCTACATAAACCATCTTCGAGCACACCAGCGCCATTTCTCTAATTAGAGGTCAAAGTGGTCGCCATGGCCAAAATCGGTCGGAGCCAACAATATCATCATATATTTTAATGAATCTCACAATAAATAAACTTTATTATTTATTCACTCACAGGACGGTTAGTTTTTTTTAAGTGGTGAGATAAATCAAAGCTTTGTATTATTCTCCAGAGACAGATTTATTATGTTTAAAAAAAGATCATAGAATGCTTGAAGCCGCAGACGGATGGGCACGGCATATGGCAACAAACTATCATATTGATATTTCCAGTGAGCTAAATTCGTCCATAATGTGCCTAACAAAACATACCGCTCTCATGCAATCATAGCTATTTCACGCATGGATACAAAATAGAACGCACTCAAGGGCATTTCATACAGAATACCAAATACATTAACACATATTATCTAAATCGATATATGTAACATTAGTCATCTATGAATTAAACGATTAAAATACTATTAATTTATACTCTTTGTTATTCCAAATAACAATTTGTTTGTATTATCGCCCTTAATACATTATGCAGTATTTCATAATGGTCAGATATACAGCCTCTATTAGATTACATATCATTTTATAATGATCAGAAATATCATAATAACCACAAAATGTTTCTTCTATTAACTAAGGTATAACGAGAAACAGGATCAAAATGTCTGTCCTAAATGACATGTAGAGCCATTCATAATGCCATTAACGTAGACGGTGAATGCCAACAAATAATTTAGTATTATGTATTTTAATTCTTTTTTTTTATATCGTAAATAAATATTTTCTTTAAAAATCGAGATGAAAATATCGCAGATATTATTACTGCACATATTTTAGTTAATATCAATACTCCCAGCTTACTTGTAGCTCATGTCATTCGCAAATATTCTATCAAAATTAAACTATTTTATTGATTACCTTACGAGTTTAAACTTTACCAGTTACAAAAATCATCATAGTGCTGCAAGAGAGAGCGTTGCCAGCAATTTTTATGCGGCTTCATTTACCATAGCATTTTTTTATATTATAGGCGGCAAACAAACAGGCGGGTCACCTGATATTAAGTGATCACCGCCGTCCTTAGACACTAGCAACACCAGGGGAGTCGTAAGTGCGTTGCCAGTCTGTGTTTGGGGGGAATGGGGGAAAGAGGGAAATGGTGAGGGGAGAGAAAAGAGAGAGGGGAAGTAGGCCTCCGGCGCTCTCACTGACCGAACAAAACGCAACAATGCAAGCACTGTTACTTCACGTGGATGTTTATGTGCGTCGGGTGGTACTACCCAGGGCGAGCCAACGCATTCATGCTGAAACCAACGATAGGTGTAGCGTGGCTCTACCCCTCCTATTGTCGTTATTGTTAAGGAGTATATTTACTTAAAGTATAAAAATATTATATTAAAACGCGGTCAAAGTACATAAGTGTATTAAACAGCGCAGTTGCTATATATGTTTACTTCAAGTATCAAAACATTATATTAAAAGATGGCCAATGTACATAGGTGTGTTAATACAGCGCAGTTGCTCGCTGTGTAAATAGCTGGAAAACACCAAGTGCGAGTAAAGCTAAAGGTAAGAGAGCATCTTCGTTAAAATTAGCGATCACAATTACAATTAATTGTTTAATTACAGAAATATACAATGTATCTCACAGGAAAATTGAATTATTCCTATATTATTTTGTTTTGATCTTATTTGCCATTGAAAATTACACGAATTTAAGGAAAACTACCATTAATTTATTGCACAAATGAAGAATTAATTTGTAGTAAAGATGAGCGCTTTGTTAAGTGACGGTATGAGCTAAGATCGTAGATACCCTAAACATAAGAGAAAACTGGCAAATGTAGCTGTCGTAGCATAACTATACGTGTTAGGCGATACAGCTACAGCTATATGGATAAGTAAGCTAATTCTAAGATGGTGAGACGAGAAGGAAAACATCGTGCGAAACTATAGTGCGGTGGTAAGTTTTTTTTTGATCGAACTGACTACGCTATTGACCTAGCAAGGTCTTAACAGTTTCACCGGACTACACGGTGGTAGGGGTTTTAGTAGCTGAATTTGCAAATTCTTCAAAAATGGTAAACACATTGAACCTAGAAGGATTGATTTTGACCACAAGCTGTCCTGATGTAAAATTTTGTTTTGGTTCAAAATGGTAAACACATTGAACCCAGAAGGATTCATTTTAACCACAAACTGACCTGATGTAAATGATGTTTTGGTTCAAATGGTAAACACATTGAACCTAGAAGAATTGATCAAATGCTGAAATGCATATAGAAAAAAAGATACGAAAATACAGCGACAGTTGGTTTTTTTAATTTACTAACAAAAACAAGGATAAAAGTCCAAGTTAACCTGATACTCGTATACACCGACTGTTTCCATGACCGATACGAGTCACTATGTCTCATCGTAGGTAAGGCAGTTACAATGTTCTATCTGGTCGTAGTCCGGTGAAGCTGTTAAGACCTTGCTGGGTCAATAGCGTAGACATTTCGAAAAAAAAAAGTTCTATTCGATCAGATTCGAATGCTTACCGTTCCAATGTTCGTATATTCACTCCCTTTTTGTCTTCCATTTGCTTTGCCTTTTAATCTTTTTACCAATATTTAAAAAAAAATGTTGACATACAAGTTGCGTAAAGTACGTTACAGATAAAGTTAATTAACATAATAAGTGACAAAGGAAATGTAGAGAATTTACAGAATTTTAGTGGTATCTAGTGTAAACATATTAATGTAATTAGGAATTTACTAATTTCAAAATTTTGACTTGATTACTAATTGTTTATTGTATTTTATTATAAGAGCTCGTTATAAAAAATTGACCAATATGTTGGGCTTTTTACAGTTACTAATTAATAATCATGCGATACGGCTATTAGTGAAAAAATGTTATATAACGCTGCAGAAAAAATATCAGCTAAGGATGCATTTACATATTTTAGTATTTCAAACAAAGTGATCAAAACCTAATCTACTAACAGTCTTTAGATATGATGATTTTCAGTAAATGTCTGTAATTTAAACCTTAAATAAAAAATCGATTGCACGTAAGTTAAGTTTAAGCAAATTTATGAAGTAAAAAGTGTAAAAGGCTTTTATGATACGCTATTTTAAATGCAATCAATTGGTTTCATATTCATTCATGAATTTTATGCCTATATTAAAAACTAATATGAATACTGAATTCATGAAATTATTCACATACACTTTGGGGACTTTTGACTTACCCATTGCTGAATTGATGACGTAGTACACCAACCTGTGTACCGTGTTGGTCATTCAATTCCATAATTCCATTTATGTGACTTCATGTAGGTCTACGTAACATTTCTTCGAACTCGAGTCAGAGATTTTACGGTCTTTTCAAACTTTTATAAAGCTTCCACATACGTGTCATAAAACGAGTTCTACTGGCGAACGGCCACTTTGTGGTAACAATCCTATTAGCGCCAAAAGTTCTAAATGTGTACACAGATTTTAATATCATACCTTCTGGAATATTCCGAGAAGCCAGTTGGTTGTGTTACCAGCAGCTGCCATCGCCTTTGAGTTCTACCGACGAATGGCTACTTTATGGTAACAATTCTATTAGCGTCAATAGTTCCAAAATTTTAATATCGTAGCTTCTGGGATATTCCGAGAAACCGGGTGGTTGTGTTACCGGCAGCTGTCATCGCCTCTTGAGTTCTACCGACGGACGGCAACTTTATGGTAACGACCCTGTGAGCGTTAATAGTTCCAAAGGTGTACACTAATTTTAATAACATACCTTCTGGAATATACCGAGAAGCCGGGTGGTTGTGTTACCAGCAGCTGTCATCGCCTCGCGAGTTCTACCAACGGACGGCAACTTTGTGGTAACGACCCTATGAGCGCCAATAGTTCCCAAGGTATACACATTTGATTCACCTACAAAAAAGAACTTTTTTAAATTAGTTAAGTCACACCAATAAATTTAAAAACAGCTAGCAGTAATTCCCAAGAAAAACATTCCATATATACAAGCCAATCTATTAATACAGCTGGCTTTCAAACATTATTATTTTTGAATTTGTTTTGCAACACGGAAAGGAAATAAACAATTTAATAATTAATAAACAGAATTATCCAAGCCGATGATATAAAGACATATTAAGTTACTAGGGAACTCCCAATGAGGATAACGCAAAATTATGAATGAATTTTATACACACAAGTAAATATATTGACGTAGTTTAGAAATATATCGTATATTGGTGATTCACTTTATAGTTTATAATAAAAGGGTAAGCGACATAACTCATTAGTATCATCTAAGTTCAAATTGGTATAGTCCTATTATTGGGACGACCAATATCAAACAACGTTTATTATAAAACAAGTTAAAAATCCATTAAAATTTGTGGTAAACTTAATTGAACTTGACCACGTACAAATACGTTCAGTTTCTTTGGGAATACCTTATACCATTTTTAATATCAAGATGTGTGCTAGGGTTCTCTTCTGTCTTGTGGTCGTTATAGTTTTCGTGAACATTGAAACTCGACCAACAAAGAGAGATGTAGGTGATAATAGGTAAGTCTACATTTAATTATTTCTATACGTCGAGGGATCTAATTGTTAAAAGCTTTTGCATAATTACATTAAACCAGGAGTTAATTAAAGATAGATCAAAAAATTGTCACCCTTAATACAATATAGAAAAAAATCACAATTACTAATAATATCCGCGTATAATAAATTAAATAAATCTTTATTCATTATTCCAGTGTGGACAATTCAGGTTTAGACGAACATACATTTAAGGTGCCTATGATGATAAGAGAGGGCCTCGTGATAACCGTTAAAGGCATTCTGAATGAGAATGATGCAACGTAAGTATACTCTTTAATATAATCCTACTATTTAAAAATTATTACAACATAATTTGGAATTGTTCTTTAATATTACTGAACGATTTTTATTTTTCGCGTATAATACAACTGTATATTATTTTACAGGTTCAACGCTTACTTGTCATCTGCTACCGACGGAGATAACTGTGAGATAGTGTATAATTTTGAGAAACAAACGCTTGTAGTAATGCCGTCTACTTCTTCCGATAATGAACCATCGCCATATACCCTTGAAATGGAATCTACAGGTAATTTAGTACTTTAAATGGAGTATTCACATATCCTACTTTAAAATTAATATGTCAGAAGTTATATCTAAGTAGCAATCAAACATATTGATTCAATAGTTTTTTAAAGTATATGAGAAACATGAAAATATTTGCCCAGATATTTGCAATCACAAAAAGCGGGGTGGTAGGGTTTTATAGCCTGACTGTGTCGCAACCACCATGTATAAAGCGGGGTGGTAGGGTTTTACAGCCTGACTGGGTCGCAACCACCATGTATATGGCGAAAAAGCCCGTAATAGTGATTCGTTTTTACGGGTCACGTTTCGGGATCAGCCTGTGCATATTCAGCTTCTTTGCAGGCCGGCATGATAGTGGCGACCGGCGATGGGTAGTGTGTCAATCAGTGGTCGCTATTATTTTTGGATTGTACTGTGCTTACCATCAGGCATAGAGCTGTCACTTTGCCGTGCTACAATAAAAAAAAATCACATTTGTTGCTAGTTATTCAATTTTTATTTATCAATGCATTAGTAAAATTGTGATATTAGATTATTACATTTTGGAAAATATCAAGCGTGAACTAAATATAGTTTTTATTTTATTTCAGGAAGGAATACATTTATTCTAAAGTTCAAAGCTCGAATCGCTAATGGTAATCCAATCTTCGATTTAACATTTGAAGGAAACGAACATTTAAAAACCGGCCCGAGTGATATACTACCTTGTAAAATCAAAAGTTTCGAAGATATTTCTTACATAGTCTTAAAGGAAGGTGTACAAAGCGTAACAAGTTTACTGTTCGAATTTCCCAAATGACGAACAATATAACCATACATGGTTATGAGAAATTGTTAAACGGGATCAGTAATTGGAAGTCACTATTTTTAGTGCTATGAAACCACCAATAGAATAAATTGCATTCATATATATTTTACGATCGGTTGGTGGTTCTATGCGAGGTGAACATATAATGTAATTGTTTGTTATCTAGTCATTTTGTTAAGTATTTATAAACCGACTGTACCTTTTATATAATTTATTTGCGAATCAGTATTATTAATTCATAATAAAATAATTATATAAAATTGTGTTTCTGTTATTACCAGCTTATTTAAGAACTTTTTATGACATACAATGTCATAACACATCATACATTAATTACGAATGGCAATACCAATGAATGAAAGAGTAATTAGATCGACCAATAAATTAATATGTAGGCGTCATAATTATATAGAGACAGTGCGTTATAGCTAAGTGCAACTTTTAGTGGAACGGCCGTGTCCATTGGTAATAGTGATTTCAATTCAAATACATCTTATATTTACGTATGTAAATTCGTTTAACGTGTATATAAATATAATTCAGCATTAATTCAATCTTATAATTTTGCATTTATTTTGTTTTTGTTAAAAGTTGTAGTGTTACGGCGTGGTAACATTTTTTGAATGTAAATATTTTTTATTGAGAAGCAGAACGACTCTACTAGGCAGACATTAATTATTAAACAGGTACCTTGTTTAATATTTCTGATATCAAGTTTTTTATAAATTTAAAGCGTAACGGAACAGTATAATGTATTTTTACAAACTTTTTTTATACTTTTAATAATACCAGGGTTTAATATCAAATATACGAACAATGTTTAGATACTTGATATTAGAATAGGAAAAAAAATCTATATAAATAATTATGAAACGACACCCATGAGACCGTCCGATCACTGACTGACACCGTATCGTACTATGATCGGACCGACAGCGAATACCAAAAAATACATCTTTATATATAAAAATCAATGCTTGTATATTTGTCCTCAATGCATGTCGAAACTACTGATCAGATTATGATAATAACTTAATAGGGTGTTCTGGGGACGCCCGAGAGGGTTGCTGGTTCAAAAAATCTATAGGTATATATATATTTTTTTAATATATTAATAAAATTGTTTACCTTAAGAAAAATGGTTTTTTGTTGTTATTGGAACTTTTGGCATAACATTTTAATATTATTTTGACATAGGTAATCAAAATATTTCAATTTATTTTTTTATTAGATAATTATTTTATCTCTCGGCTTCCGAATTAGCCATATTAGGTTAAACTGGCTTACGGTATTTTTTTTTATTATTTCGCTGCATTCGGCAATGACGTTTATGTACCCGTATGCTTGCAATAATACATTTATTTATATGACAATGTAAATCATTATATATGTGTATCATTTTTATTACACAAATATTATACAGAGATAATAAATATACCTCTTTATTCTCACATACACAGCTAAAGTAATCGTTATATTAGAAGTTATCAAATATGTATGTACTATCACATAAATTAGATCAAACTATCTTATTGACAGATTCTCTAAGTTTCTTACAAACTATTTACAATATAATCTGATTTTTCTAAAGTAAAGTCTCTAGTTATCATAATTATTAAATTCCATTTGTATCAATGTCATTGTTTAGGAATTTATGTGGTTCTGGCATGGGTACCAGGATATAGTGGTTATCCAATGAAATTATGTTGTTGAGCTTCTTGCTTTTTTTTCGGGTCAAACAAGTTGTTTGCATCATAGAACTTAAATTGGAATGTCTCGAATCAAATTAAAGGCAAATCATGCTTCCGGATATATTCAGGATAACATTCCGGGTACGCGATATCTTTATAAGTTTCGTGACTGTTGCAAACATGCTGCGTCTACTATCTGTAGACTAACGATCTACCTGTAGAGATGTTCTCTCCAGTCATCTTGAAGAGCTTAGAATTAGGGTCAACTGAATATGTGAACGTGGGTCGGATGATGGTACGCAAGAACACATTTATTTCAATTGCTCTAATTTAGTATTGTATTGCATATTTTAAACTTAACAATATACTACGCACGATGGTGTGCATTTTTTTCTTTTGTCTATACTCTGACTAATTTCATAAGTTGTAACAAAATTATCTTTAACATAACACAATAACTAACAGTTAATATTATGTAAATATATATTTATTTCAAACATGATATCTGTAAGTGTTGTTTGTCTTTGTGTATTTCAGTGGCCTAACCGGGAAGAACTGAAAATTTAATACTACCTATAAGTGCCTTTCCCATGACTGACTTGACACTGATAGAATTCGTATCTAGGAAACTCCAATATAAAAAAAAGTTGAATTTGTTTGTTGAATTCTTTCAATATTAGAAAGGTATATTGGATTACTTTTTAACTTGACAAATATACATTCTCAATAATTGGTCACAATAAACGTAATTCAAATTATCAAAGTTCTGTAATATGGCGTGCGTTGCCACGAAAAGTCATTTTTTGCCAATATATATAAGACAATTTGGTATCACAACTGGATTCGGTAGATGTCACTATAATCGAGTTCTAGGTTTTTTAAGATTTTTCGCCCCTGTAAATAAAATTGGAACCGGTAATAACCGATATGGCGCAGATGAGGTTGCGCGGATCAGCTAGTAAAGTGACAAGTCACAGCGGGTATACTAATCTACGTGTAGTATATTTATTTTTAAACCTGATATTATGTCCATAACACGTTCATAGTATGGATCGGTATAGTGAACGTTGACTTCATAAAGTGTCATTTCCCGTAAATGCATTATACATTTTGATACACGTGTTCATTAGGTATACATATTTAAGAATTACTAGTCATTCGATTCTTTTAAATCACGTTTATTTTAACGTATTGCACATCACGTAGCTCTGTGTTAAATATAGTAGAGAATTCATTTTTGAGCCTAGATTAATCATAGACATGATTGACTAGTACTTCTTGGACTTGAGTTGTCCAGTTACTTTGGCTTCTTTCAGTATATTTCATGCATGCAATGGTGAAATCTAATTACCGGTTGGCTGTTGAAAGTATACACTCTATTTATTTGGAAGACTAATAGCTCTAAAACACAATGTGAATGATTGGTATAGACAGTAGACACATCAAGTAATTTACTAGTCTACGACGATAAAATGCTATACATACATAATATAACGAAAAACCCTCTAACCCTAGTACAAATGACCTCAAAAACGATTCAACCGTTTCATAAACTAACCCAAACAGACACTTAAATTTTATCTCCACATATATATATATATATATACTTATATTTGAATAATAGCGTGCAAACCTACTTTATATATATTTTATTGACTCAAATGTTTCACTAATGATGTTAACATTTTGATCGCCACGTTGATCATTATGAGCGGCCACGGTGCACAGTGGTTTGTCTCCCCTCCCTACTGGAAGTCGAACCTAGCACACTAAAAATATTAAGGTAATCATTTTACAAAAGCTTAAATGCTCTTCGATTCCTGTAATAAAAACAATATAAACGCAACAACGCACTTTTTAAATTGGACTTATAGTTTAAGAGTAAATTAGATTAAACTGTTTTTAATGTATTGGCAGCAACCTAAGATTATGGATATCTCGTGGTTTTCGCTAGTTTTCGTTCTGATAATTTCACACTAGCATCTTATCATTATATGCCACGAGTACCCAAAGGATAATAATGCACATACTTATTTGCATTTTTTATAATCTCTAAAAGTTTTAATGATAGATCATATAATCATATAATTTCGAAACGACATATACTTCCGGTGAACAAAGTCTCATCAAAATCATTTGAGAAAGAAATACAGTTTTTTTTTTTTATGAGATATCTGAATATCTGATACCTTTAAACGAGCAATTCTTGTATATTTTTATATTTGTATATATTCAGGATCTCGGAAACGGCGTCATCTATTTCCGTGAAACTCAGTATGTAGGTTGTTTCGGGAGATTTCATTCATAGATAGCGCCATGTCAAGCGGGTGTTAGTGTCAAAAGGATATTATAGAGTGGATCAGTATATGGACGATAGTGATGTCTGGAATTGACTCCTCTCTGTGCATCCACCATAAGCTGTATGATGTATTTAAATGTATGTAAAAAAAAAATGTACCCGGTCGAGTTTCTTGCCGGTTTTTCTCGATGGCTGGGTTGTCTCCG
Source organism: Antheraea mylitta (assembly GCA_014332785.1). Lineage (NCBI taxonomy): Eukaryota > Metazoa > Arthropoda > Insecta > Lepidoptera > Saturniidae > Antheraea > Antheraea mylitta. Next base: position 3,879,081 of record JACEII010000010.1, read on the forward strand.
AACCGGTGGTAGTTTTTGACGTTCATAAGCGCCTTATTAGGGCCTAAACTGAATAAGGAATTTTTGATTTTGATTTTGTTAGAAAACTTTTTTTAACTGAGTCTTTAGGCAATGACAAAATATAGCTAGAATATAAAGGTAAATTTCGCCGGCGCTGCTAAAACAAAAATAGCTCTGGTGGAAATCGGTTACTTCGAAAATCCGTGTAACCCCAGTTCGAATACGAGTGACAGTAGAAGAGATTTTTTTTTGGTAAAAAAAAATGTAAATTTAATGAAGCAAACCTAACAGTTTATTTTAAGTTAAAAATGATTTTTAAAGAACAGAGCCAGGCTCGGTCGCCCAGGTACTAAATCATGTGTTCATAAAGTTTGAATGACATGTCTACTGTTCATATACTTTTAAGAATATACTTTTAAGCAAATAAATAAAAATGATTTTTTAAAGTTTTAATTATACCCTATAGTAATAATAGCACCCTATCAATAGAGGAATGACGTGTTACCCTATCAAAAACAAATTTTAATAGGAAATCGTATAAAAAGCCGTTTTTTTACTTAAGTTCAAACCTATCACATTTTTTTAATCATATATCCGCTCTTTATAAAAAAAAAAGAAAATAAAAAATGTACAGATACAACTACATATTTATTTTTATTTATACACCAACATTAAATACTAATTTTAAGCCAGATAAGGCAGATCCCAAGGTTATGGTTATAAACAACTCATTTAAGAATTCAGAACAAGTTTCGTCACCGACAACTTACCGAATTAACTAATACAACTGCCTATGCTAGCTAACGGTAAGAATAAAACCTCAATGATCTACTCAATACTTGACGAGAAACATCTATAAACACAATAATAAATCTAATGTGTCTGTACTTTTTGATTTTTGCGAATATAACTGTTGTGCGTATCTAGGAATAAGTAATAGTACCTGGGCGAAAGAGCCTGGATCGGTTCTTTAAAAAAAAAAATGAAATTTAAATAAACTGTTAGGTTTGCCTCACATCATTAGCATATTTCACTTTAAAAAAATATAAAAAAAAAAGATATCTCTTTTATAATTATAATAATGAAATTATTTATCTAATACAAAATAAATTGTTAGGTTTACCTTACAAAATTATCATTTTTTACAAAAAGAAAATTATATATACTCGGATTCGAACTGAGGTTACACGGATTTTCGAAGCAACCAATTTGCACCCGAGCTATTTTTGTTATGACAGCGGAGGCGAAAATTACCTTCATATTCTAGCTATATTTTTTCATTGCCTGAAATCTACGTTAAAAAAGGTTTTCTATGAATAAAATCTAGCTAGATCGATGTATCGTCCCCGAAACTACCTACACACTAAGTTTCACGGAAATAGATGATGCCGTTTCCGAGATCCTGAATATATACAAACATAAAAATATACAAGAATTGCTCGTTTAAAGGTATTAGATAGATAGATTAAATATTTTTTCTGTATGTCTGTTTGTTTAGGCAAGCACCACTGTTAAAGTACTGCGTTCACGAGAAAACCTCAGCAAGAAAACCATAAAGCATATCCTCTCAAGTAACAATTACTCTTTGTTTCATTAAAATCGGTTCACTCCAAAAAAATATTGTAATTTTAATGACGACGCGAGAGCGACTAGAGAAACTTAGATAAGTAAATGGACTTAATACATTCCGATGGTTTCATTAATCACTGTTCGTTTGCATTAAATTAATAATTACAGCTAGTTTCACAATAAAACTGGATAATTTGTTATTATATATTAACCTGTATCTTAGTTCTGTAATCATATTTGTTTCCAATATACCGAGCGACTGTTTAGTCGCCAGCAATATTTTTACAGGATAATCATTAGTCGATACTCGTTCTATATCAATTAAAAAAAACAGATGCTTAATATTTGATCTCATTATCTGGGAATAGAAAAATATACACTCATCATCAGCTGATTTACGCAAAAACGACCTGGTGTAATAAATGAATAATGCCCTATCGCACAGTCCAGCTCGCCTCCCGCAATTTGGCTCGCACTATGATTCTCATTGTTCGACCGCGCGGCATTCACCTTGATAAGCAGATACATAACACTTAACTTTAAAAAGGGTCCCTTTAAAGTTGTTCATTGAAGCTACGCCGGATTTTTTTACGTTTATAAGTTTTTGAACAAATTGTAACTAAAGTTCTTTTTGTTGTTTATTAGTATTTGTCTTGATATTATTATTTTATATGTTATATGTGACCATGAACTACCACAAGATTGAAGGATGCGATCCTTTAAACATTCACCTGGTATATTCCAGGTATATCCCATTATTTTACATCTGTTCAACTTATTTGTAGAAATAGCTATTCAAACTATACATTTTGAATTTATCATAACGCTATATTTTAGTATCTAGACATGGTATCTATGACATTTCTGATAAAGAACAATACTCATTCCTTTTTTCCAAAGTACAACGAATTACTATTACTACTATACAACGCGTCCATCAGTTAAATTTATAGAAAAGTATTTATATAGTGTATAAAAATATATAATATATAAAAATATATAGTACTATAAAAAATAAAATAATAATTTCAACTTAAAAAATACAGAATCTACACGAATCTCCTCTAGTCATACAAAATTAATAATAACACTACATTCTAAATACCCCACTTTTGAGTAAAAACATCTTTCTTAGGTAGGATTAGTCTGAGAGATCTAATTTTGTATTTTGCCCGTAAACAGTGGTACATCGAGAATATTTCTCAATCATGTAAATTCTTGCATTATGATTTCCAACGACTAAATGTTTTGTATGTACGTGCTTTCCAAAAATTCATCGATAAACCGAGTCATGAAGCCGAAGAATTATGGATAGTCTAAATACAATCACAATTAAACAAATACTTGAGAATAAGTATAAGAATAAGAAAAGTTAAGATATAATCATTTTGTTGAGCGATAAGAACATAAAACGCTATTTAAAATAGGCACTCGTTGAGGTTTCAAAGACGTATAAAGAATGCAGTAAACCTATAGAATGAGAGTCGCAGATATTTGAATAAACATCTGGCGTTCTAAAATAAACCAAATGGAATTCAAAAGTATGCTTATAAATAGGTAGTATATTATTTGTCCAAGATATTGAAGTTTCTTCATCTTAACTCGTATAATATATTAAGTTTTCTTTCAAACATTATTTTTACTGAACACTTGTATGAATTGGTGACACGATTCGCTGAAACTATTTTATAACCAATTATTTTTAAGGATGTTTGGATAGTTACGTGGTTGACGTATTTCATTTAATATCGCTCGATGTCTATAAAAACCTCCATAAAATTATCACATGAAAATGGTATCAATGTTTCCTCAAGTTACAACATCTACAACATACTTGTTATTAGAAATTTTAATGAAGACGCATTAAAAATTCATAGTAACCTCTCACTCACAACATTGTGTAAACAATCTGGAATTTTGTTGTTAATCCGATATTGCTTAAATACCAATAAGTTAACCCAAGACATATTTACGTATTAACTAATTATAGTTCTATCTACAAAGTAAATATACATAAATCAAATTTTATTAGTCTCCACAACAGAGGTTTTAGTCAACTAGTACAGAGTGAAATCTCGCAGAGTTAATACGTGTGAAGTGAAATGATCAGACGACGTGAACCCCACCACAACCTACTTTAATCGCTAACTAGAAGGTAGGTGCGCTGCGCGTCATTGTGCTTGTTTTCATCATTACGTCATCATAAAAGCGATACTTCAATCTTGCATTGGCCATCAGTCTAAACGAATATCAGATGAAAGCCGGTGAACGCTAACGTGTTGTGTATTGTGATAAACATATAGTGGAATTTGAAGATGCTTAAGGCGTGTTGGGATTGTATAGCCGGGTATGAATTAATTAGGTTAAGTATATTTATAATTTACAGTGATTTTGAAAATGTATTCTAACAAACTTCTCAAAGAAATCGAAATATACTAAAAAGGTCACATCTTATTATCCCTAATATAAATGTCTAGTAAAGAGATCGTAGTAAGATAATTTATATAAACTACGCACTTCATAATTTCTAAATTTAACGATAAAACTCAACAGAATATTTTTCTATGAGAAGATGTAAAATACAATGTAGATTATAATGAAATTTAGAGAAGTATACATAAATGTTAGACATTTAAAATTACGTTTTAAAATATACGTTTATGATTTCTGAACGCTTCTATAAATCTAATAATCTTGTAAACATCAATGTCACTGTCAAGAACGTAATAGCAGAGTTATCAAATATGTCAAAATCATTACTACGAATCCTCATTCACAGAACCTCGTCTGTTCTTATAGTGTACTTATAAAATACATTTTAGACGACTCGTATTGATAATTGAGATTATATAGGTAATAAGTTCACGGTTACGCAATGTAAGAAATTACCAAAATTCCACACATCATTCATCTCAATCCATATACGTGAACGTATTTGAAAAAAATTTAATTTTAGTATAAATTACTTATGAATAATTGTTTATTATTGATAAGATAAATGCGATGATTAATTTATTTGAAAATATATAGAGCCATATACTATATGTATATAATCTTTTACGTACCTGGATTTTTATTTTATTAGTACTATTTATATATCAAATAAATTAAAATAGTAATAAATTTAACATTACTTTTTTAAAGACAACCAACCCATGGCGAAGAAGCCTATGGTACAGCTTTAAACGGAGTTACGCATCAGGTGCCCCCGTGGCCGCAACCAGAATTTGAAGGTGAAAACATGTTCTTACTTCCGAAACAACTCAGTTTAGATGACAAGATAACACTTACTGGAAATTTTTTACGTGATCCTAAAACGTAAGTACTTTCCTGTTACCATTTTATTTGGTTTTAAAATAATTTTGGGTCATAAAATAGTTTCAACGATCTGTAACCAATATGTATTCAGTAAAAATAATGTTTGAAAGATAAATGGATATATTATTCAAGTTAAGGTGAAGAAGTTTCAATATCTTGTACACATTTATATTGTCCATTGAATACAACACAGGTGGAGTTTAGTTCTCTTCTAAACTTTCAAGTGCAATTTTATGTATTTTTCTCGAACTGACTACACTATTGACCTGGCAAGGTCTTTACAGCTTCACCGGACTACTCAATTTTATGTATATACAGTCAAAATCTGTTATAATGATATGGAAGGAACTACTCATATTTAGTTGTAAAAACCAATAGTCTTAACTGGTGATGTTTTCGAGATACAATTTAGCAGGGATCTTTGTTCTGGTTCAATATAACCAATGTGTTCTAAACAACGTCACGAAAAACAGTTTTGTCTGTATTTATTTATGCAAAACATAATTGACACAAAAAGTACAAAATTGTCTTTAGTGAATTATGAATTTTCATTATCAAAGATTTAAAAGTTTAGTAATTAGATTGTGTCCAAACATGCTACCAATTAAGCAGCCATCTCTTCCAAGTTTTTGTTCTTGTACTCATTACAAACTATAAATCTATACAATAAACATTTTTTTCAGAATTAGCATTGCACTAATAACTGGATACAATTCACCTGATTACAAGAATGTGGCATGTCAAATGGATATCAATTTTCCTTCGAATAATGGAAACAATAAGATAGCTTTGAAAGTTATTAAGGATGGTTATGATGAAGTCATCAATGACAGCAATTTATCAACAAATGTTTTCGTTGACAATGGTAAGTTTTTTAATTAATTCAATATATTTTTGTAATTCATTCAAATATATAATCCAAAATCATCAAAATATATGATAAAAAATGGCAAGAAGTTTCAATGTATATGAAATCAATAACAATCTAATTGATTCAAATATTATTTTCTTTTTAGATTTCTCAATTCAGTTCAAAGTCAGGAATGGAAGCCTGGATATTAATGTTGGTCCATCATTTTTAGATTATGTCCAATTAAAACATAATTCAGATGATATAAGATTTATTGCAGTGAGTGGAGATGTTGAAAAAATAAAAAGATTAGATTTTGAATTTTCTTAATACTATTTACCTCGGCTTCAAAATAATGTATGGATAATTTTAACTGTAATAATGTATCATTGTGTTATACCTCTTTATGTTGTAATTATAGATATAGTAATTAATAATTATGCTTCACCATGATTGGTATACCAAATATGTGTTTAATGTATATTTGTTATCTATTGGTGACAACGAGACATGTATTTTTATAATGTGACATGTAAGTTTTCTTTATATCTTTGTTTTATCTTCTTATCTAAGAATGTTTCCGGTTTTCCTTAAGATAATAAATACATCCTAGTACATTGAGTAGCATTTATACCATAGATAAGTTATGCTATAATCAGTTTCTTAGAAATTTTTGCCATCTTGTATTTAATAGGTTATTTTTTTATAAGTAAATGTATAACGTATTATTAGAAAGGTATAGTAATCTCGTATGGCAGCTACTTGTTCATCTTAGATCCTTTATTAAAATCATTTTAATTTATTTGTTAGATTCTCTAAACATTGGTTTATTATGTAACCAAAATGTGCATTTTTAATGTTTTTTTTTTTTATCCTATGTTTAATTTACACTCAGTAAATTTAATATACAACTAGCATACATTTTTGTTCCAATTCTTAAGGTCTTATTGTGATTTTTTACAGTTTAAGAAAATATAACTGCATAGCCTAAAATGTTTATACATACTTTCTTTCACTTTTGTGGTTATAGAGATAGTATAATTTATATAAGTGGTTTATAACCATCAGAAACCCACCATAACTATTATAGGTTAACCTTGACCTACTTATTATATCAACATACTGTATTAACTTATAATAATATGTAAAATTTACAAAAATCTACAAACCATCACAAACCCACCATAACTGTTACAAGTTTTGAAGTATTTAATGTAATAATGTTTGCTCTGTGAATTCCACAAACAATATATAACTACCTTGACCTACTTATTATATCATCGACATACTGTATTAACTTATAATAAAATCTAAACTTTACAAAAAATTACAATTGACATCAGAGTAAATAGTGATTTTCGAGAAATTAAATTGTTTATTAAGATATTATTTTCCTTATTGGTAAATACAATTATATTATGATATAATGTATTATTATGATCATTGTTTTGTAATAAACTGCATTACTTGTACGAGCTAAATTATTTATAAACATATTTCCCACATGTTTCTGAGAATATTTCCTTAATATAGTGGTCCAATGACGTAAATGTAATTGTATGAATGAATTTGTAACACGAGGGTTTTTCATTTTATTTCAATAACATTCAGTTATGAAAACAAAAATAGATATTATTAACAAATAACGATCTCACAAATGCTTTCATGACTTCATCTAATTTACACTGTAACAGTCATTTAAATATCAATTAAATATAAAGCTAAGACCAGTTAAAAAAACAACTGAATTCTGGTGAATGGAGTAACAAATGACTGTTAACGTTTAGTTTCACTATTAATTATTTTTCAGCCTATCCATCCTCTATTAGCTTGATGATTAAATCATTTTTACTTTTTTTAATTCTTAGAGAAAATCGACAATGGCTAATGCCAATACTGAAGATAGTATTGTTAGCTTGGTACATTCATTTTATTAGTGTTGTAACATTGTTCCTTCTGGTTATTTGATCACAAAATTTTAAATAATGGGAATTTATAAACCTTAACCTTAAAAATATTTTTTTTCTTCACTTGTAGCACTGTTGTTTTTTAAGTTTTCCTATATTCACCTTTAAATGCCTCGCTGTATTGTACAAAATAAATAGTTTGTTTTCAATTATTTTGATTGTTTTTATGCTTATTTAATAAACAAATGACAAACATACAATTGAGTTAAGGCCTTTTATTTATTAAATTTCGTATTGTTTAATATAATTGAGAATGAAATGTTGTCATTACATAATTTGGGAAACAAAAAAAAGGACAATGTCAAAATACTTGTGAAAAAAGCTACAAAAAAAGAAACAATCAGTCGCAATTTTGATTATGTCATTCTGGCCTTCAGGTTTGAAGTTATCCGTTTTTTTAGGGGAACAATAATAGGAACTAGTGGGCGCCCAGTGGTCGACATTTGACCATAGTTAATTGATTTTTTAAACTTTGAACTTTATTAGGCTTCTTTTGTCAAATCTATCCTCTATAATCAAAGGTTTTCATCATGGCTACTCAGTTATTGGCCATGATCTTTAATTATATAAACATAAAAAAAGTCTATGTGTAAATGAAAATTGAAATTAATTATAAATATGAAACAAAAACCACGTGGTAAAGCTCTCAAATTTTAAGTAAACATAACTTTACGAAAAAAAAAGAAATTTATCGCAACCCATGACACAATTTTCAATTAATTTTACACGACACCATGGGTGGGTGGTATTTCTGGGTGATATTGAATTAAATGTAGTCTATTCATTATGAGAAATAGTGATGCCCAATATCATCGTTTGGAGAAATAATGGATGCACAATACAATCAAATGGTGAATCCAAGACAAAGATGTTTTTGATACTAGCATTAGCTTTTGAAAATAAATTCTTTTTGTTGCTACATGAGGTTGAATTGCAACATTGTAAGTCATGGATTACTTTTATGAAAAAAATCTTATTTTGATTATACAAAGTATTATTTCGCTCATTTTTTTATTGATTTGAAGTGAGTTCACCATAAAAACAATAAACATTACAATAATAGTTATCTATACTAATATTATAAAGCTCAAGAGTTTGTTTGTTTGTTTGGTTGAACACGCTAATCTCAAGAACTACCAGTCCGATTTGAAAGTTTCTTTCAGTGTTAGATAGCTCGTTTATCGAGGATGGCTATATGCTACATATCATCACGTTAAAAACAATAGGAGCGGAGCACTAATGAAGAATGTTTCAAAATCGTGCTATTTTTAGAGCATCCGCTGCGTGTCAGTGTCATTATATGCGGTGCCATGGTAACATGATAACATTTTATCGGAAATATTATTAGGGTTTATTTTGTGTTCCTGTTCAAAAATTTATTCTACGTTAATATCAATAGCAATTTTTGATTATAAGTAGTACGTTGCTATCGCAAACATTTTTAAAACCTATTTTGTGCTGCTATTCTAAAAGGTTAGTAGTAATAATATTCGTCCATCAATACAGGCGAAGGAATTAATCCATACTGCCAATACACAACCGTACAAATGAATGCTATCACCGTTTCATATTCGGGGGAAAAAAATATTTCCAATTTTTTTGAGAGTAAATTTTGAAAGTACACATAATTAACATAATTCAATACCTACCTTCAAATAAGTTGTAGTATGTATAAAAATGCCCTTTAAAATACAATTACACATTGTAGTGCATGAGATAATGTCAGTAATCCAATTTTAAATAGTTGTTCGCTAAATGAGAAAAACTCATGAGTACATCCAATATGTTATGTAAAAAATCCAGTATGTATGTAAAAAAAACCAACGATGTTCATAAAACAGCATACATTTTTCTATACAAATTCACAGATTACAATCAAAATTTATGCGAATAATGAAACGAGAAGCTTAATACAATACACACAAGTGTAGTTGCTTTAGTTATCTGGTATTATTTTTGCAAGGTATAAATATAATTTAAAAGAGGTACGGTACAAATTAAACGAGTGTTCCCGATGAGAAACGATGATAATTTGAATACTCCATTAAGGTGATTACGTCCTCAGATCGCATTGCAAAAGAAAATAAGGGAAACAGCTATACTTATATCTATTTATAAGATTGTCATTTAAAACATTTTAATGGAATCCTCTTATTTTTATCACTAGTTATTTATGTCATTTAAGGATATAAGACAGATGAGACCAAAAGTCACGGACTACCTGAAAATTTCGTATACATACCGAATAGATTAATTTTTTTATATAAATAGCCCTATCCATTCACCTAAAACTTGTTACTTTAATATTAGATACATACATTTTATTTTTATAATACGTGATATATTATCAATTTAAAATTCGTAACAAAACTAAAATAGAATAAACTTTTTGAATAGAAACACAAAACTTTGAAAATGTTTACGATAGAAACTTACCACGTTACGATGGCAAAATATATCACGCTAAAACGTAACGAAAGCTGTATGTAGTCCGGTGAAGCTGTTAAAACCTTGCTAGGTCAATAGCGTTGGCAGTTCGAGAAAAGAAAAAGTGAAAGCTATCAAAAAGAAAAAATGCCCGATTTTGAGGCATTCTTCAATGGCCGCTCCTATTGGCCTTCCTCGATAAGTGAGTTATATAACGCCGAAAGAATTTTTCCAATCGGATCAGCAGTTCTTAAAATTAGCGCGTTCAACCAAACAAACTCTTCAGCTTTATATATAAGTATTGATATAGATTCCTAGACACCTGCAACAATTTTCTAACGAAAATCGAAAAATTACAGACAGATTTACATTCTTCTTATATGTATAGTTGATATTAGTTTGTCATCCTTATTGCAGCGACTACGTCTGGGAAGGCGTCGCTATGACATAGAAACACGTGACTTATCAGTCTATCTATGATTTAATCAATTACATCAAATTAATGCATAACACACTTTGCGGTCAGTAGGCTAATATACAGTCTCACCTTCGAGTTGTAGTACCCGTTATTAATGACCCCAGTCTTCATAACAACTCTTTAGAAGAATTCACCGACCTTCGTGCGTAATTGGATTTTTTTCTTGTATTTTCGTAACTCACTATACATAGTATGAATAAAACGCATTTTTGAAGCACGCTCTCTTAAAAATGGCAATACTGTTTTTTTTTGTTTTAACCACTAAAGCAATGTTACTTTTACGACGTTCGTTTTGAAGTTGAACTAATTTGGTAGATACAGTCGATGTCCACTAGTCGAGCATACAGTCACTACATTATTAGCCGCTAACGATGGCTATTGACTTACCGCTTAGTGGAAATATGTTGTAACAGTGATAGTAGAGAAATAATTGGAATTTCCAAATATAATATGACTTTCTTTGGTTAACACTGATAGTAGCAAAGTAATTGGAATTTCCAAATATAATATGATGTTCTTTGGTTTTTATTATGATTTTTTATTTAGTATACTACAGCAGTCGCCGTTGGAAAAGTTTTTATTTTGCGCTAATTATAGAAAAGCTAATTCTGAGATTTTCTAAACAAATAACAGAATAAATATTTAAGCAAACGTGTTTTTATACATGTTTGAAATATGACTCTTTTTAATATATGTAATAGGAACCAAACGACCAGGCGTGTCACCTGATGATAAGTGATCACCGCCGTCCATACAACACCAGGGGAGCCGCAAGTGCGTTGCCGGCCTTTTAAATAGGGATGGGAGAGGAGTGGGGAGAAAAAAGAAGAGAGTAATGGAAGGTGGGTTGTATGTTGATTCGATACTAAACCTTACAATTATTTCTAGGCGACTTCTGGAAGCCTGAAGAACTCTAGAAAGTGTGGTTCGCGACGGGCAATACCACCGCCCATCATTCCTTATGCCACCTCTGTATTAGTTAGTTGGATTTTTGAAGTTATACTTCTTTTGGCGTGTTAGGAAAAAATGATGAAAGTAAATTTTACGATGAGCGCGCACACCATCACGAAAAACAGACACCTTAAAGTTAGCTATAGTCAACATTTTGTTTCTTTATATTTCTTTGTATTAAAACTTTCAATGTATTAAATACCTTTTTTCCATTGTTAATGTCGTTTTTTCTACAAACGTGGAATAAGGCGAAAGATAAAATTATTTTGTATCAAAAATTTAAACAGAAGATAAAATACATAGAAAAAAAATAGATAAATAGATTTAAAAGATTTTTATCTAGTTACACCAAAAAAGTATAACTTCTAACGCGTGGACACAAGCACTTTTTTTTAATAAGATTTAATCAAGAGTTCTACTCACCGACTGTAGTGTATCGGACGTAGGTTTCTTGATTATCCATCATTGCGTCGACAGCTTGCTTCTCGCAGTAGAGAGCCGTTATGACAGCTATACTTGGTTGACGCGATGAACACAAAGTCGGCATTTGCTTTACCACCTGCCGTCACAATACTCCAATAATTATAAGTACCTAGGCGACCGGGCCTAGCTCGGTTCTTTAAAAAACAAATTTTAAATTAAAATAAACTGTTAGGTTTTCCTTATAAAATTAATATTTTTATACAAAAAAAATATATTTCTTCTGCTCTCACTCGGATTCAAACTGGGGTTACACGAATTTTCGAAGCAACCGATTTCCATCTGAGCTATTTTTGTTTTCACAGCGCCGACGAAATTTACCTTTATATTCTAGCTATATTTTTTCATTGCCTGAAAACTTCGTTAAAAAGATATCTATGAATAAAACCTAGCTAGATCGTTTTAACGTCCCCGAAACTACCTACATACTAAGTTTCACGGAAATACATGACGCCGTTTCTGTGATCCTGAATATATACAAATATACGAGAATTGCTCGTTTAAAGGTATTAGATATCATATCAGTAAGATCTCAGGACATTTGGATACAATGAGATTTTTATTAACAATATAATGTATCTACACATATAATAAGAATGCAAATCTAACGTTTGTACCTTTTAAATTTTTGTAAAATTGTAGAAAAATAAATAAATTGCTGAATGTGTTGCTAAGTGCAAATCTCGAGACACCCGATTAGGCCTCCCACAGCAGCGGCTCAAGTCTAGATTCGATCCGTCGATAGGGAGCCCTTGAGTACGTTGCTTACGCGATACGGTGACACACCAATATACATCACTGCTACAACACTACACGGTCACCCCCACACACGTGCACCTACACGCTACATATTTGGTGGAAGGGTTTATTTTTTTTCCCTTATCGAACTGAAAGAGGAGTTGTTGAGGCGTATATGCTTGGTACACATATACGTTTCAACAACTCAAACATATATGAATAGTAAGCTAGGTTAGCTAAGATAGGTCGCGATTTTGCATGCAACGGGCAACAGCCAAGCCGAGGTGTGCCGTGCACCCTTGAGCTGGTTGCCAATATAAAATCGGCTGAGTGCCTTAAACACTCGCCTTAGTAATCCGGTGAAGCTGTTAAGATTTTGCTAGGTCAATAGTGTAGTCAGTTCGAGAAAAAAAAAAGCAAATCTCGAAAACTGCTGAACCGATTTGCTAATTCTTTTTTTTTTGTGTTTGATATTGTCAGGAGAAGATTCTTATGTAAAAAAACGTCTATTTTAATAACTATAACTGGAACAAAGTTCGCGGGCACTGCTAGTAACCAATAAAATACATTTCAATTAAATTTAGAAAGGTCTATCTTTGTATGAATACGCATCACTGCTAAAATACTGCGTTCATGATAAATCCTCTTCAAGCATATCTTGGAGTAATATTTAGTCTTTGTTTCATTCAAATCAGTCCGGTCTATCAAAAGTTATCGTACTTAAGTTATTGTAATGATCATGCGACTTAATTACTTTATACACGAGAAAAGTAGATAAGTAAATAGACTTAATAGATTCAGATGACTCAATCACTGTTCTTTACATAAGGTTTCAAGCGGACGAAGTCGCAGGCACTTCTAGTATGTAAATAAAATTATATAGTTCTGCCGTTTTGCGCACATCACGCAAAAACTACTGGATGGATACTAATCTACTTTACTATAATTGTTACTTCTTTGAGGCCCTTCAAATATTTCGTAAGAAGAATTTTTGTAATTCCTGACAGCCCTCTCCCCTTGATCAGCAAAAGTAAGCAATACTCTTATCACCCCTCCTATGCTTACCTAAACGTTTATGAGTATTTTTTAATCTACTTTAGTTTCCTTCTAGCATAATCATGAAGCAGGAGTTGATAAGTCTAGAAATAAGTAATATATAATCTATAGCGAAATTAAATTATAATCATTCAGTACTAGGGCGACTGTGGCCCGGTGAATATCAGCGAGTAACATAAAATGCAGTGTCTCTCACATAGCAGACCAACACATCCCAAATGTCATCAAAAATAAACAAATTGAGGATTTCCCGCCCATTTTAGTGATTATTTAATACCTCAATGTACCTTCAGACAGGCTTTTGCGCAGATTTTCAAAAAGAGGGTGGTAAATACCAGCCAAGCTTAAAAAAAAGTTGAAAAGGAATATATTTTAGTGGTACGTATCTGTCATGAATACGAGCAAATGGCATATGAATATGAGTATTAGGGTACAGGCAATACAATTTATGGTATATGTGAATAAGTAATAGATATATAGTTTTTGGCGGGATTTTAGTCTGTCATGTAGTGAATTATATATTTTATTCATAATCTTGTGTTATTAGACTCTATATTGTGGAAATTTTAGTGTTTTTTATGTAATATAGTTAGTTTATTGTGCACAAGTGAAGTGAATGGAAAATAATACCACGGAGCGTGAATTTCGGAGATGCCACAAAAACTCCCTGGAAGGTTCTAGCAAGAGATCCACCATCTTGTTAGAATATTGATTCACACGATGCTTAATATTGAAATGATCGTACGATGCTTGTGGTATTATTAACTACGTGACAATGGCAGTAATAATCGGAAAGATTGATTGCCAAAAATAAAGTTACAAAAAAAAATAGATATGGTGTGAAACTGAGATTAAAAAAAAAGATATATCAGATAATTCAAATCGATATATAGTTTAATTTTGATTATTTACTTGTATATAAATTTACCTGCGTATCTACACTGTGCTGACGGACGTAAAGTCCTTCTGACATAGTGCGTGTGAGACCCTTTTCTTCTAGAGCTTCTAAAGCATCTTTTACTTCGGCTTTTGACCATTTTCCTGCGCTGCAATATTTAGTTTATTAGCATTGGTATGACAATAACACTGCGATACACTTAATACTAAAAACAGTACAATCCAAGTAGAACCAATATACAATACGATATATGTAATGTTTCGTCAGATAATAAGTAAATCTAAACTTGAGACGTTATATTAAAAAAAAATAGCTATATCCAATTTTAGCCTTTTCTAAGATTTTACGTTATTTTTCGAGATGTTTATATTTTGTACATGTACAAATGAAGACCTTAAAAAAAACGGAGAACCTTATGTACAACAAAATTTGAACTTCGTACTCTGTGTATGAAAATTAAAAAAAAATTAAACATGTCATGCGAACAATTAGAATTGAATTTAGCTCATCTCATAAATGGATCCATGTTTTGAATTTCTTATCGATTTTTTTTTAAATTTTCTTCTCTTTACCCCGGTCAGTTTTCAGGCAGACTAATTACCCCATAAAACTAAATATTTTTTCATAATTATAATTTAATATGTAACTGAGCCACAGTATTTATATTATAATTTTGAATGTATGTTTGCTTCAATAATGGTCAAACGGCCCGACTAATTCAAAAGTTTGGGTTAAACTCGATTATGACGTGCAATAAACATAAAATTATTCGATAACGTTATTATAAAAAAGACTCTAACAGCCACAATACAAAATACAATGTATTCTAACTTTCATACACGAGATTAATGGGACCCAATTTCTGTAATAAATTTAATAAAGCTTATGATTCATAATATTCTGGTATTCAATCAATCCTCTTGCATTAAGCAGTTGAATAATCACAATTACTTACGTAACAAAGTCTTCAACTGTCAGTGGATTTGGATATGCATTTTCTATCATATCCAGCACTCTCTGTTCAGAGATCATCTGGGTTTGGTTTAGAATACTGTCCTCTATGTAGGCTGTGAATGAAAATTAATCTTTTAGACATCATTACCTACTATAACCTTAATATTTCAACTTATCACAATATAAGCTGTTATACAGCACTCATTGGACTAAGTCCATGACTGACAGCATAATTCTAGGTTTGTAATCTTAATAATCTGTGGCGATAACGATTAGTATAAATCTAAGTTATATATAAAACATGCTATTTACACAACACACGAAAAAAAAATATGGCAAATAAGTCGATTAATTAGATGAGACGTAAATTAGACAATAGCCAATTGACATACATTTGTACATTAAAAGAAAATGCATAATGGTTAATTGAAATGATGGTTAAGCATCTTAAAGAAATTAGTTTTCAATCGCAAAAAGTAATTAAAACAATCAGGATCACCTTTGAGAGATCGTTTATCTATACTAATATTATAATGCTGGAGGATTTGTTTGATTGAAAGCGGTAATCTCAGGAACTACCAGTCCGATTTCAAAAATTATTTCAGTGTTAGATAACTCATTTATTGAGGAAGCTAGCTAGGATAGCTCTTTTTTTCGATCTGACTACACTATTGACCTAGCAAGGTTTTCTTTTCATGAAATTACTACGCTATTGACCGACCAAAGTCTTAACAGCTTCACCGGACTACTAAGGCGAGCGCTTAGGGCACTCAGCCGATTTTATTTGACAACTAGCTCAAGGGTGCACGGCACACCTCGGCTGACCTAGCAAGGTCTTAACATCTTCACCGGACTACCATCTAGTATAGCTCATTTATAGGCTCCTACATAATTTATATCCGCGATACGTAAAAGCTGCACGAAACTAAATATATAAACTAGCTTTAACTCAAATGATAATAATCATATTAATTATTTTCTTAGATGTGACAGCGTACAAATTAAAAAGTGTTTAACCAAAAACATAATGAGGATCTAATTTCAATAGCTTGGTGATTTTTGTGTGTTACATAAAAATAACATAAAACTAGCAGATCATATGATATTGAAAACGAAGACAACTATAATAAATAAATAAACAAAGATAACCAATACTTATATTATTAGTAAAAACAAAAAAAAATGTTATATTTTTCTTCAAATTATGAGTTATATAATGAAATAGATCTGACACAACATGCGTGAAGGTGATATTATACTTATACATATCAGTTATACATACACCCATTACAATAGTTGTATATAACGCTCTTATTCTTTATAACGCCATTTGATTCTGTATAACATATAAAAAATTACTTCTTATACGTATATACTGGGGGCCTAACCAAGTTGCTTACCTACAATCACTAACGCAAATAGAAAACGGAAAATGTATGGAGATGACATATCTGAACGCTATATCACGTGAATATTTGGTTAGGCCCCCTGTTTACTTTAGTGCTGCTATTAATTTTTTAAGTTAAAAAATCGCAACCAATAATTAGAGCCCATTTTACAATAAATTAGTGTTTATTTAACGATTTTCAATCAAATAAAAGATAATTATGGTTTTATAAAATATAATATTTGATACAAATATCCGCATATCGTATTTTAATGCAAAAAAGAAGTAACTCAAAATTTACGTTATTCGAATTTTGACCAGAAAGTAAATTCACGATACGACATGAATACGTCCAATTCAACAGCCACTTCAATACTATCAAAACTACAAAAATAGACTACTGTTTTTTTTTTTAAATTTAATCGTGTAAAAACGTAATCTCTGATGATAGTTAATAAAAAGTAGTAAAATGAAGGAAATCAATGTTTTATTAAAAAGTAATTAACTTATAACTTTCATTTATTTAAAAGATGCAGTAGTTTTGAAATCTTTTTATAACACTTTTACAATAAAAGCTTAATTAACTTTGCACTTTTTCCAAATGGATATTTAAACACATTTCTGTTATAATAGTTGTGACATTTTATCCAACGAGCAAATAGCAATACAATACACTACTTATTTCTACTTTTAGAATTGACTTAAAGCGCTTCATTTGTTTTTAAGATTCAATCAAACGTATAAATATGCTCAGACAAAATTTTAATAATTTTTAAGTTCCTTCTTTTTCTTTTAAATTAAAGGTGAGATATATTGACTGGCGATTATTTATATAACACAATATCCTTATATTGATTTTGAATTACTATATAATAAATAAAACAACATAAATGCGTAAGTGTATAAGATTTTATGTGATATTAAATTACCTGGTGGTGGAGGTGTTCCACAGTCCTCTTGCCTTAGTTCAATTTCGAGTAATTTTAACTGATGGTATTTTAATTGCATCAGTTTCATTATTTTTTTAATAAAACCAACATAATCTGAAAAAATGTATGTTTTTTTTAATAAGCTTTTGACGATTGTAATAAGGTCTTTTATTTAATAATATATTACTATAAGGCAAGTATAATTACTGAAACGCAGATGTTTCATTAGTTCGGACACCGTGTCGATGGACGTGGGTTCGAATCATTTCTATTAAGCTAGTGTTTTCAGTGAAGGGAAAGGAATAGAAAGGGACGGATTTTGATAGGTGGTAGAGCCACGCTGAAGCTATTACTGGCTCTGAATGGGTCGGCTCGCCTAGGGCAGTACCACCCTCTCTTAGAAAACCGACGTGAAGTAACAGTGTTTGTGTTGTTTCGTTTCGTTCGGTCAATGAGAGCCCCGGAGGCCCACTTCTCCTCACCTTCCCCCTTTTCTATTCCCTTCTTCCCCTCCCAAATACAGCCTGGCAACGCACTTCCAACTTCTCTGGTGTTGCTGGTGTCTATGGACAGTGGTGATAACTTAACATCAGGTGACCCACCTTTTCGTTTGCCTCCTATAATATAAAAAAAATGTGATGTAACCAAAGCATGATGATAGTTTTATCTTAGCCCGGCTGGATGACTACAACTCTAAAATGAAAATCTGTTGCCAAGAAACCTGTAGGTGTTCCGGTAACCGTACTTGAGGGCTAGTTTCCCTCTAAGTTTTGCGTGTTCACTGTCTCAGATCACATCGTCATATAACATCAGCTGAGATTGTTGACAAAAGCTAAAACGTATAATATATAAAAAAACGTAATATTTTAACTTAACTTTATTTACTGATATTAAATTGCTTAGATTGTAGTAATAATGTAACTTTTATGCAAATGTTATTTTAATAAAAGTTATTTTTTACTAAATAAAGTATTTCTTCAGAAGTCGAAATAATTTATGAAATTTATTATTTTACTCATTTCCATTTTTATTACTATAATAATCAAATATAACTGACCTTTTGGAAAATCATGCGGACTGACCAGTTCTCTGAAAAAAGCTTGAGCCTCGTAAGGCCGTTCACTTGCTAGTGTTTGTGGCTTGAACCAAAATCGTAATGCGCGCGCTTCGCGTGTGTGAGACCCAGTTGACCCTGACACTAAATATACATAGAACTCCAACTGAGCATGGAATGGTTCTGTGACTCCGTTTTCTGAAATATTTAAGACAAACATTAATAATTACTAATGAAAAATACCTTCAAGAGGTAAACAAATATAGGCCAGTTTAAGAAATGTGTCAATATATTTCAAAATGACCTAGACCCAATTTTACCTAATACCTAATATTTTTTCAAGATCTTCATAGTATGCACGTAAAAAAAATGACTCATTAAAAAAAAGCTAAAAAGTTTATGGAGAGCAAAATTTTAACTTCGTTATCAGTGTACAAAAAATAAAAAAAATTAAACACGCTATGATTAATTAAATTGCATTTAGCTCACTTTGAAATGCAACGACAGAAATATCATTATCTGTCATCTATCATTTTTATATAACTAGTGGTGATCCAGTGGTTGAAATTAGACAATAATTGTTGCATATTATAAAACAAAGTGCTGTCACGTGTGTCTGTTTGTTCTCGATAATCTCAACACTAGGTACTGAACGGATTCTCAAACGGTTTTCACCAGCACATAAAGTGATTCATGAGGAACGTTATTTAATTAGTTACATAATTTTTCTAGTTTTTTTTTATTGTCAGGGCGGGAAAACATCCGCCGAGCCCGCTAGTGCATTAATCATTTATATATCGATATTATTGAGATTTTTTGCCAAAAATGTAAAATGGTTATAAAGAAAGGTTTCGGTTTGTCAATGGTATGAAAAAAAAACCTTTTGTTAATATAGCAGCTACTTCACCTGTGTAGGTGGAGCATAAAAAAGATACTCTTCTTTCTATTACCACTTTATAATATTAGTGTAGATAAAAGCTATACACATACATAATAAATCACATTTTCAAGCATAAGGAAACATAAATGTGTAATAAAAATATTAGCGTAAGCCATTTTGACCTAAATCGGAAGACTAATAATAAACAATAAAATTCGTCAATAACTTCTAAACATAAAAAATAAAGAAAATAAAATTAATAAACAGATGAAGAAAATGTAATTAAATGGTTTGTCTATGACCATTTACATATGATATATCGAAGGTAACTTAAAAGAAAGATTTAAAAAAGGTTCACTAAGAACATTACTGGTGCTACTTTATTACCATATATGTATATACTTAATTCCGTCAATCGTAAGTAAGTAAAAGTTTAAACAATAGTATGAACAACTAAGCTATAAACAGTATTTTCAGGTAACAAATTTTCTTTCCTTGGAATTTTGGTGGAAAAATTGGTATAAAATACAACAGGAAAATATTCATTAATACATATCAGGAAGGTCACTAATTGTGAATTTTGCAATAGGAATAACTCATTAAAAAATCATTGGTTCTTTATTCAAGTTTGCAAATGTTTCATTGAAAACCTAAATTTAATTTATCCAGAATGTACCCGTAATTAGAACATACTATCTATTTTTACATTTGTATCACTAAAATCTTTACAATTACGAAGATATCTGATTATAATGACAGTAAATCAGACAAAGTGTGTTGCAAGGGATGCCAATTCCTGGTTATGAAGTGCAGCTCTCTGCACTTATCAATAAATGCGTGGTTATATTTTATTAGTTACCCTATCACCATAGCATAAGTATGGTAATATTATTTATTTATTTAAAAATAGGCAGTGTAGATATGATTAAGAATATCTCTCCCTCCTGTTTCGCCCACGATTTTCTTTTTCGTTTTGTTTAGTAGCTACTGATGAGGTTTAGTGTTGTCAGTCATACAAAATTGGAAAAAGATTTTTTCTCCTGATGGTGGTTCTTTTCCTGGGGTTGGTCCACTATATGAGCACTCATACTTTTTTAAACTAGATGTTACCATAGTAAAACAATTATCAGTGCAGTATGTCAAAGTTAATGAGTTAATAGCTTCAATTAGTTGTAATATGTGAAGATGTGTGAACTTACATGAACTACAGACTTAATTAATTCATCTTTCTTAGACTACTACATCACAATAAAAAATATACTAGTATGTCTAGCTACTTTATTGAATTTATAAGAATGCTTGCTACCTATAGTCAATACCTATATCATATCATGTCTATTTAAGGGCTATAATCAGAATTAGACAAGGCAACAATCTTTATAAGATAAAAAATAACTCCTATTTAGTAAAATTATTTAAAATGTATTATTTAATTTTTCCATAAAAATTGAAATAGTAGCTGTTTAATTACTGCCTATTAAGTAAAGAAAAGTCAGTGATACTTCATAATTGTTTTAGAAACAGAATAATCTGCAAAATGAACACTTCTAAAGTGTCTCAACAGCTAGTACAATATGCGGTAAATACAATGTGGGTGGATAATTTTGTGAGGAATGTGTTGTAATTCCCTGTGATATACAGTAGAATTCTCGTAGCACTAAGTTCAGGACTTGCAACAAGGCTTAAACCAAAATATTTTTAAATTAACTGATATTGATCTTAAAGTATACTTTTTATCATTTATTTAGTGTTGAATTACTTATAGTATTTGTATATATAGTAATTAAATATTAATAAAATTCGTGATTATAAATATATTTCATGGAAAAAAAAATTAAAAGTTGTATAACATTTGTATATATATCCTGTAAATATAATAAAAAGCTAAAAGGAAGAAATCTGTACATGAAATATTTTAAAGAAAAAATACTTAGAATAAATAACAGACCATATTTCCATACTTTTTAAAATTTTCTATGTAGAAATTTTTGGACGAATTTTGTCGAAATTTGCTTTGATAATAGTTTATACACTAGTATAACATTTAGGACATACTTTTACATATATAACACATTCATATACATCTTACTTATAAGAAAACACAAAAAGAAGGCTTTATAGGGTGGTTCAATATATGAATATTTTTGATGGCTGCAACTGACATCTCTCACTGTGGATCGATATCGGTTGGCACCAACTTCCAATACATTGCTAGGAAGTGCACATATTCATACGTTTTATTTAATATTTATTTTCCGCTTTTTAGTGCCTTATGGGTTTTTGATTGATATTGAAGTTGATTAATTTTTTATTTACTTTATTTGTAGTGTAATTAATAATTAATAGTTGTTAACCTAAATACATAGTAAATATACCAAATGTGTAATAGATAGACAATGTCATATTCATCAATTTTAATATGTATAAGAACATTTAACAAATCTATTTATTATAAAATAAATACAAAATAAAAATAGCAAAATAAAACTATAATGAAAACTATTTTATAATTAATAATAGCACTGTTTCAAAAGACTGTTTTGAAAGCAAAAATATTTAATAATCAGATGTTGCATTTAATTAGTCTTTTCATCTGAAGTATTGGAATCCATAAAACTTACTTTGGCATTGCAACCATAGTGATTACATATATCATTGTGTGGGAAAAAGTTGATCTAAGTCTGAATTTAAATAATTTGTTGAGGCTATATTTTAGTATCCCTGTATATATATATATAATATTGTAAATTTGTTTTAAAATTCTTTAATAAGTGCTTCAATTATTTTTATAAATTAATACAATCCCATTTACTCACTCAAGTATTTATATTTATAATAATTTAGTGTAAGCAGTGATATAATTAATCCGGAACAATATCAACAATCTTTTTGGAGTCCTTAGATTTTAAATTATGTAAAAATTATTGTAAAATAAAATGCATATACATACAAAAATAGTATGAACACATACACGATGGTTTACTATTAACACAGGAAACAACAAGGTCATATACAATTGATAACCATTTTCCTACATTGATACCTACACATTACAGTAATAACAGATAATTTTAACTAAGTATTACCACTACAGTATGTACTGATTTCAAATAAAAAAAATAGAATTATAGTATAATCAGTTTAAATATTATCTTACCGAAAACATTTTCCTTATTTACAATGATCCCAGTGTGGTCACCTCCAGCAACATGTATTTTATCACTAACCTCTGGTTCTACAGCTTTTCTTTCCACAACCAGGGTGGTAGAATTAGCAGTTTTACATTTCGGAGTCATAACAACTTTTTCTTCAATAACATCAGCCATGGTGCTAACGATTCTCTAAAGAATTAGGGTGATGATTGCTGTTGAGTTGTTGAGGGTGACTCACAAATCTCACCTCCTTATTTACTTATGATGGCATCAGACTCGACCAAAACATATGTATAAATAAGATTATTAGTCAGACGTTTGATCGAACTTTCTCAAACTGAGTTTTGTAGTTCGTACCACAGACTACTAATAGCATAGATTTTGACTGTTGATAAAATAACAATATATCGGAATATCGATATTTTTATTTTTAAATATCAATTTGTTTTATAATATTTTTTGTTCAATATATGTCGATATTTCGATATTAAAATTTGGATATCGACGGTCGATATTTTTTTTTATATTCATCATCATCTTCTAACCCTTATCCCACCTAGGATGAATCGATACATATGTTTTTCTTTTCCACCCACTTCTGTCAGATATCATCTCACAATTCACACCTTCTATACATATGTTATTTTTACACATTTAGTCATACCTTCTTCGGTCTCCTCTACTCTTATATCGCTCCACCTTGATACTTAAAACTATTATAATTATAAGTCTTTCATCTTTCTTTAAAACATGCCTGTATCATACTAACCTATTATTCCTTAACTTCTCTGTCAATGGTAATGTTTTCAAACTGTACTTGATACATTTTTGATGTGCAACACCTATAGGCGGAGGGTAAACCTGATTTTTGGCGTGGCGACGCAAAATACGAACATTGCACTATTAACGAAATACTCAAAAACATTAGTAATTCCACTTGTTCTGCTAGTGTTACGTGGCACGCACCGACGACGTAACGCCCTTTGATAAATGTCGCCGAACACCCTGCACCAGCGCTTAGTTGAAAATAGAAATAACGACATTATTTATCGATTTTAGGGGAAGATAGATATAAAACACGCGAGTTTACTTTATCTTATATTGAGAAAAAATATTATTATTTAGAAACGGCGGCACGCGCGAGCCTTTGAATGGTAGCCGCGATGGCGGGAAACTTCGCGATCGCACCAATAGGGCCCAGTTTTGGATCGTTTGCTACTTCATCGTACGCGGAGATCTCCGAGATCTCGTGGAAGAGTGAGAGCTGTGCTGACCAGTTCATACCAGATAATTTGACGGAGAGTGCGGGCTCGGCCTGTGAAGGCTTAGCCGTCTGAGTACGAGGAGCAGGCTGGAGCGCAATCTTGGGGGGGCCACGGGGCCTGAGGGGCCCGTGCGGAGCGGAGGGATGCGCTAGGTGCGGGTGCGGGCGCTACCGGTGCACGAGATGTGCTCGGCAAGTTAGGGAAGGCCTCTCTAGAGTGAGTTCAGATTCTGACGCGGCCGGGAACGGTCGCTTCCGCGCTCGGAGCGATATTTTGTGATTATTGTGATACAGTGTATACAGAGTGAAGTGTTCAGCTTCACATTGAAGTGCTGATCCGCCTGACGGGGCGCACCACGTGCACCGCAGCTGTGTAACACCTGAGTTATTTTTCTCGAATTTGAGTGAGACCCTTCCTTTTTATATATTTATTGCTTTGTTTATTATATTATATTGGTACATTTATTTGTTTACTCATTAGTTTATCTATTTATTTACGTAGTTCTTTACCCTTTATAGTCGTCATTTCTTTATAACTTTATTTATTTCAATTATTTAATTGTTTAGATATCCATTTATTTATTTGTTCTATATCTATGCAAATTATTTACCCTGCCTGTCTCGCTAACGTATTTCCTGTATTGCTTTCTTCTTCTGGCTCTTTTTAAACAGCTCTCTTGATCTGCACCCAGGATAGACCCGTGATTAACCCGTTCGGCGTGCCCCCCTGCCCTTAAGGCAGGGAGGTTGTTTCGCGGCCCCTCCCTCTCCTCGATCCACCGCGATGGATCCGTTAGCTTTGGTAGAATTATACCGCAAAAATCTCCTCGCGAGCGGTCTAGACCAGGAGATTATTAATTCAACCTTCCGCAATGTGACGTCGCAGGCCTCCGAGGGCCTTTTTAACATTCCGACCGCGAACTCTTTCGCGACCTTATCGCCGCAGTCTTCTCTAGACGCGCGCGACAAAGGCCTACTTGAGGCCTCGATACCTTGCTCCAGCTTGGAGACCGACTCCGAGATGGAGCTAGACGTGACGGCGTCCGCCGAGTCTACCGCGACCGCGACCCCCGCGCCTTCTGCGCAGTTAGACAAGGACGGTTATACGACCGTCTCGTACAGTAGGCGTCGTCGTGCTAGCCCGACGAATTCGGGTTCGTAGGCCCTGTCAAAGTCGCCAACATAGGTGGCGCTCGCGTGCCGGCCGCGGCTATACCGTGTAGTCAACCGCGGACGAAAGGACCTAGCTCCGTCTCGCTCACTCCTTCTCAACCTGCGGGTTCCGCAGGTAGGAAGCCGCGCCCCCCGCCTCCAGTCACGATTCAGGACAAGTCCCAATGGACTGCGATTTCTAATCATTTGAAGACCCTTAAGGTCAATTATACGTCCGCCCTGAGTACACCGGCGGGCATTCGCGTAAAATGTCCGACGTCCGAAGAGCATCGCGCTTTGATTCGATTCCTTACGGAATCGAAATTAGCATATTTCACGTTCGCTCTCGAGGAGGAGCGCCTCCTCCGTGTCGTGCTTCGCCGTGTCCCGGCCGAAATCTCGGTCGAGGACATCACTCTCTCCCTTCAGGAGAAGAAATTCCCCGTGCGTGAGGTACATCGCATGTACCACCCACGCACCCGCGCTCCCTACAACATGGTGCTTGTTCTCCTCGACCGGTCGCAGGAGGGCAAGGCCATCTTTTCGCTCACATCTGTGTGCGACCTCAACGGCGTCACCGTTGAGCCCCCACGCAAGACCCATATTCCGTCGCAGTGTCATAACTGCCAGTGTTATGGGCACTCGGCAAAGAATTGCCATCAAGTGCCTGGGAGACCACGCCACGAAGGAGTGCGAGCGCACTCCTGGCACTCCCGATCCTCCCAGCTGTGTGCTCTGCGGTAACGCGGGTCACCCCGCGAATTATCGCGGCTGTCCCCGCGCGCCGCGCACACAACGTCCCCGTCAGGCGAGGAAGGCGCCCAGGGCGCCTGTAGCCGCCGCCCGCCTTCCGCCTCCACCTCTCATGTTCGTGGAGGCCTTTCCGGGCCTGCCGGGCGCCTCCCACGCCCCGGTAGCGTCCGCGCCCACGACCTCACCACGCTCGCCACCCTCTGTACCGCGCGCGGCTCCGCCCGGGCGGGCCCCTATGGCCCCCTGGGCCCCCCGACCTCAGCCTCAGGCCTCTTCCAGGCCCCAGGCGCCGCCGCCACAGGCGAGTTATGCTTCATCATCCTCTCTCGCGGGTAAATTCGACTGGTTGAAGCATTTACTCCGCGAACACGACATGAAGGAGGTCCTCGCCTCCTACGCCATCGTCGAGGTAGAAGAGGGCTTTGGCCTTCTCACCGCTCAAGCGCAATTCCCAGCTATCGGAGCCACCATCCAGCGCATCGCCCGGTCACCCTAGTTTAAATAAGTTATAATATTCATGGGTCTTAATAAAATAAAACCACGCGGTCTATGTCTCTCGTTTTTCAACGCGAGATCTCTTCGGAGACAGCGCGATCTAGTAGCTGACTTTTTGCGCGATAGATAGATTCACGATTTCCTCATCCAGGAAACGATGTTAAACCGAGTATGCGTAATCCGAGAATCGCGAATTACTGTATAGTCAGGAACGACCGTGTCACCCGCGGGGGTGGCACGTTAATCTATTTTAGGCGTTCCTTGTATTGCATGCCATTAGATCCGCCCGCGCTAACCAATATGGAAGTTTCAGTGTGTAAATTAAGTATGACCGGCCACTCGAATATTATTTTAGTTTCCGCGTATTTGCCACCGAACAAAGAATTGCTAAGATCCGATTTGGAGGCGCTACTTAATTTAGGAGACTCAGTTATTATAGCGGGGGACCTCAATAGCGGGAACGTTATCTGGAATAGTCCGTGTACCTCTGGTAA
This sequence comes from Antheraea mylitta, assembly GCA_014332785.1. Lineage (NCBI taxonomy): Eukaryota > Metazoa > Arthropoda > Insecta > Lepidoptera > Saturniidae > Antheraea > Antheraea mylitta. Next base: position 3,906,327 of record JACEII010000010.1, read on the forward strand.
CGGGAGGATACTCGACGAACTAGGTAGGGTTCTTGCGTTTGACGTCACAGCCCCTTCGGAAACCACGCACTATCAAGATCATTGCCGACCCACAATTTTAGACATAGCTCTCTTAAAAAATATCACGCTTCCTGTACGACTCATACAAGTCGTACACGAACTTGATTCAGATCATCGCCCGGTTGTTTTACAGTTAAGTCACAATTCAGACTTCACCCCGCCGTCGGTTAGGGTGGCGGATTACGCGAAACTCGTTCAATATTTTAAAGAAAATCCATCGTCTAGTAGTTTAGACAGGATTCCGGACGTGTTGGTGTCTAAAGCCGACGCGGATTCGGCCATCGATTCCCTGGTTGATTATCTCCAGACCGCCGTCAGGGTGACCTCGAAAGAGGTACAAGCGGCGAACGATCGCCTTTTTATACTCCCTGACGACGTGAGAGCATTGATCACGGAAAAGAACGCCGCGACTCGAGCTTACGACGCTTACCCGTCTGTAGAGAATCGCAATCGTTTACGTTCGTTACGAAAAACAGTCAAGTCTCGTATTTCTGAGATCCGAGGTGACAGGTGAGACAGACTCCTGGAGGGTCTCCAGCCGTCTCACCTATCGTACTGGACTCTAGCGCGAACTGTCAAATCAGATATGGTCACTCCAATGCCTCCTCTCGACAGAGGCCCCGGGTTGCCTCCCGCGTTCGATAGCATAGGTAAAGCAGAATGCCTTGCCG
>JACEII010000010.1:3907457-3939227 GCA_014332785.1 Antheraea mylitta
CCAAACACTGATAACACTGACCCTTTCCATAACGGATTAATCGAATCAGCTGCGGAGCATGTACTCGCGTCTCCTCCGGCGGATACTCTAACCGCGATCACTTTCGATGAAGTTGCAGGCGCAATTAAGCGTCTCAAGCCTAGGAAGTCCCCAGGTCCCGATGGGATCAGGAACGAGGTGCTGAAACTCCTTCCTGATCGCATCATAGCTCTATTGGTCTGCGTCTTCAATGCGGCCATGTCCCAGGGTCTCTTTCCGGTCGTCTGGAAAAAGGCCATAGTGATAGGTATTCACAAGCCCGGCAAGAAAGCTACGCTTCCCGTTAGCTATCGCCCCATTAGTCTGTTAGATACCTTAGGAAAACTTTACGAGCGGCTCCTTCTGAACCGTCTCCAGTTCACGATTACAGATTTAAAATTAATACCACCTGAGCAGTTCGGATTTCACGCCGAACACTCTTGCACGAATCAAGTACACCGCCTCACGGAGAACATTTTCTATAAATTTAACGCCGATCCGAAACGTAAACCGAAACGCACAATTGCAGTCTTCTTCGATGTCGCCAAGGCCTTCGATAAGGTCTGGCACGGAGGGATTATCCATAAATTATGTAAATCTCGCGTACCCGATAGGTTAATTCATATTATCCGCGATTATCTCACTGATAAGACATTCCGCTTCAGAGTGGATGGTGAACTATCGCTGCCCCACCCGATACGCTCAGGTGTACCACGAAACGCGCTAATAAATTTGAGCCCATCAGGCTATACGGAATCGATATCCCTTGGGTCGAAGAGGTCAAATATCTCGGTGTTCTATTAGATAAACATTTAAAGTTCAATTCACATATAGACAGAGTGCGAAACAAAGCCGCTATGGTCTTGGGTCGCCTCCATCCGTTGCTTTGTCGTAAGAGTAAGATGTCCCTCAGACACAAGCTCACTTTGTATAAGACGTGTATCCGTCCCGTGATGACATATAGCTGCCCCGTTTTTGCGCATATGTCCAAAGATAATTTTAATAAGCTGCAGGTTCTCCAAAACCGTGACTTACGTAAAGTGACCGGTGCCCCGTGGTACATCCGGAGAGTCGATTTCCATAGAGGCCTAGAGATCACTTCTATCTGGGCGTACGTAAAATAACTTACGATTAGCTATTTTGAAAAAGCTACGAATCATCCCAGTCCGTTAGTGGTATCCGCCGCAAACTATGAACCCGTACCTAATGCTGCGCGTTATAAAAGACGTCCGCGATACATTTTTACCGACCCTCCTGATCCAATCACGTCAGCGAACGATCAGTACCAGCCTGTCCCTCGAAACAGAGCGTGTTCACGCCCACGCCCGCGTAACCACAGATCACGCCGCTGTGGTCTGGGGGTTAATTTCACTCCCGCACACCCGATTAGGCCTCCCACGGCAGCGGCTCAAGCCTAGGTTCGATCCCTCGGTAGGGAGCCCTTGAGTGCGTTGCTTGCGCGATACGGTGACACACAAATATACATTACCGCTACAACACTACACGATCACCCCACACACGTGCACGCCTACACGCTTACACATGAAAGTGGAAGGGTTTACTTTTTTCCCCTTATCGAACTGAAAAACTCTCAATTTTCCGATAATAAATATATGGAAAAGTTATTGAGGCGTGTATGCTTGGTACACATATACGGTTCAACAACTCATAATTATATATGAATAGTTAACTAGGCTAGCTAAGATAGGTCGCGATTTTGCATGCAACAGGCAACAGCCAAGCCGAGGTGTGCCGTGCACTCTTGAGCTGGTTGCCATAATAAAATCGGCTGAGTGCCTTAAGCGCTCGCCTTAGTAGTCCGGTGAAGCTGTTAAGACCTTGATGAGTCAATAGCGTAGTCATTTCGAGAAAAAAAAAGCCTCTCTAGAGTTGAGAGGCGGAGGTCGGGGATGGGTTGACGCCGTAGGCGCCTTAGACGGCAAGACCTGCCTAGCGTAGCGGGGCTGTTTTGGGCGCGGGGAAACCCGCGATAATTCGCGGTATCGCCCACGCCGCGGCACAAGACACAACTCGGAGGATCGTGCGAGTCTTTTGTGCAAGGACACTCCTTAGTGGAGTGGTTGTCGAGACACTTAATGCACCGTTTTACGTAATATAGTTAGTTTGTTGTGCATAAGTGAAGTGAATGGAAAATAATACCACGGAGCATGAAATTCTGAGATGCCACAAAAACTCCTTGGAAGGTTCTAACAAGGGATCCTCCATCTTGTTAAAATATTGAAATAATCACACGACGCTTGTAATATTATTGTTTTTTTATATAACATCCATTGAAAGAAAACATTGACAAAACAAGAAAAAAAGAAGAAGACACACACTCTTCTTTGTTTTGGTTCCGCAGAAACGTTTGCCAGTGGCAATATTTTGTTTTAATGAAAATTACAAAACATTTCACACAATAAACATTTATTGTCTGATTATTTCATTGTTCCAACAAGATAGTAGCTCCCTTGTTAGAACTTTTCAGGGAGTTTTATGATATTTCAGAATTCATGGTCCGTGGTATTATTTTTCATTCATTTCACTTATACACAATAACTGAACTATATTACGTAAAACACTACCAATTTAGCAAAATATAGTGTCCAATAACACAACATTATGAATAAAATATAAAATCCACTACATGACAAACCAAAATCCCGCTGAAATCTTCCCTAGTATCCTCTTAGTTTTTTTTTTGCTTTGTTTTTGGCAACCAATCTATCAGATTATTACTTTATTGTCGTGTAATTAATAATATCACAAGTGTACTGTGCTTTTTTCAATATTCTAACAACCTGGTGGCTCTCTTTGGAAGAACCTTCCAAGGAGTTTTTGCAGCATCTCAGAATTTCATGTTCCGTAGTATTATTTTCCATTCACTTCTCCTATGCACTAAACTAACTATATTACGTAAACACCACCAAGTTTGCAAAATATAGAGTCAAATAACACATGATTAGGAATAAAATATAAAATCCACTACATGTCAGACTAAAATACCTCCAAAAAATCAATCCTCTTGTCTGTGTATCAATTTGACATTGGCGGAATTGTCTATTCGTAGCGTAGTACGGCGCGGAGCCCTAATTAAAAAAGTAGAAGGAATAATTTTTACTTCACTTTTACGACTATTGATATATAATTACAAAATAGTTTTAATATTTTCAATATGAATCCCATGACGTAAGTTTATTTAGTACATTTCAAATCAGTTGTTTTCTATATTCTTACAATAAAATTTAACTTTTTATAGGAATATGAAAAATGTTTTGAAGCTGAGTGAAAGAGAACTATCAAATAATTCAAAAAGCTCTTGGCATGATCAGTATAAAGACAGTGCATGGATATTTATTGGAGGATTACCTTATGATCTCACAGAGGGTGATGTTATTTGTGTGTTTTCACAGTGAGTTTTATATTTTTTTAGTACCTATAGAATTCTAGGATTATCTTGTCTGGAATTAAAGTATAAAGTGACGATATTTGAATAATTCTTATTTAAATGGTTTTAATGGTTTACATATAATATGTATTTTCACTTAACGTTATGATCTGTGCAGTTATATTTAGAGCAGTCAATAAGTTAAAATATAGTACACTAAGGATTTATATGATGCTGCTACTATTACATTTTGTTACAAATTTTTGCCCATAAATTTATTTACCTTATTATTAAGTATCTTCAAATATGTAGCATAAAGTGGTATTCTTCTGTAATCTACATAATATTTTAAAATGTTTCTATTTCATATTATTACATTTTAAAGCTAGAAATCATTGCGTTAAGTAGGTGTATTGATAAAAAGAATTTAAAACTACTTTAAACTAGTTCACTGTGTATTTAAACAAAATACAATAACCATTAAGGCATAGTGCAGTATATATAATGAAATCCACAATTATTACAATGACTAATAATTTAATATTACTTTATTCCTTATATAGTAAATATTTTGCTATCTACATAAATTATTAAATAATAATATTTATTATTACTTTATTGAATTAAATGTATTATTTATTAATATTAGTTTTAAATATTAATAATTGTAAATAAGTGTCTACTCTATATTATGTTACAGATATGGTGAAATAGTAAATATAAATATGGTAAGAGATAAGGCAACAGGTAAGCCTAGAGGATTTGCATTTATTTGTTATGAAGATCAAAGATCCACCATACTTGCTGTTGATAATTTGAATGGAATAAAAGTAAGTATTGGCTATATAATTATTTTTATGCTGGATTTGCATATTTGATAGTGTTCTCAAAGACCATATTAATTTTTCAAGTGAAAAGTATACCTTGAAAGATGTTTTAACACTGAAGACATTGTTGACTGGTAATTTTACTTTGTATTTACCTCATGTCAACAGCAATTATTTTGTCTATTGTTTGTTCTTTCACTGTTTGCAAAACAAAAGCTAATTATATATTGTTGTATATATAACTCATTAGAGTTTCCTCAGGACCAGTCTGTAACAATGTTCATAAAAACATTAGTTAATCTGTGATCTGTTAACAATATGTTATGAGTAATATGCCTATAGAAGCAGTTAAATAAAGAAAAAAGTATGAAATGAATAGTGGGATATTTAAATTACATATAAATATTTAAGTGATTAGGGTGCTTTATTTTTTCTAAAACATGCAAGAATATACTCTTCTCTAAGTATACTTTGAGTCCTTTAATGAAGTTGGTTTAGATTTAAAGTAAATACCTACTCACCAAGTATATTATGTTTCTAAAAAAATGTAGCCAACCTTATGAATGTCTGAAAAGGTGAAAGTTTTAAATTGGTTTCATTTGAAGAATCCTCAAACTATCAAGTAAAAATTATGTTTCAGGATATTTAAAAATATCTCAAAAAGACTACTTTTATATATTTCTGTTTCTAAATAAATTCCAGGGTAGAATAGTGTCATTTTTAGTCTTTTTTAAGACAGTGTCTTTTTTAAGACAGTAAAAGTTTAGGCAGTCACTATTGTATTATTTTATAAGTCAGATTATGGGGTCATATGTAAAACATCCATAATAATCTTAAACATTATTTTATGAAATAGAGACCTGCCATAGTTTCACATGGATGCAATGTAGATAACCATTTTAGTGAAATACTATTAAGGGCAGTTTTGATTTACATGACATGTACAATGTATGTAATGTATTTGATTGGATAAGGAATTGTATATATTGTATTGTATAAAATAGCTTAGTAAATAACACATAATTATTTTTGGTAAAATTTCATATATGAGGCAAAAGGACAGGCAGCTCACCTGATGTTAAGTGATCACTGCTCTCCATAGACACCAGCAACACCAGAGGATTTGCAAGTGCGTTACTATCCTGTGGTTAGAGGGGTGGAGGAACCGTGGAGAGGGGGAGAAGAGGGGAGCGGAAAAGTGAGCGGAAGAGGGAGGTGGGCCTCTGGCACTCTCGCTGGCCTAACAAAACGCAATAATGCAACCACTGTTACTTCACATACCACCTACTATGGGTTGCCCTTTGGTGATAAATATATACAATTGCGGACGTTCTTTCGATCTTTTTAAGGTATAGAAATCCATAGTATATTCATTTGATCTATCTTGTAAGGTTTAGCCAGTGTTTGGGATTTGTGTGCACAAAAATATGTTAGTTACGACATCACATTACAAATCTTTGAATTTTTTGACTTTTCAGTACTGTAATATATATGTATTATAAATATAACTCCTTCTTGAAGTATTCTGTCTATTGCTATAAACTGTATTAAAATCCGTTGAATAGTTTCAAAGATCTAAGGGAACAGACAGCGGAAGCAACTTCATTTTATACTATGTAAAAGTTCATCATTCTATAATCTATGAATTACAAAAAAAAATTGTTCAACTTTTGAGTCCTATTTTATATTTATCATTATAATATCTATCCTATATTTTTCGAAAGTTTTATCATCTCCAGTAAATAATAAAAAAGAATTAATTTTACACTTTCAGATCTTAGGGCGTACTTTACGGGTTGACCATTGTGAACAATATAAAGCTCCCAATGCGGATACCAGTAAGATTGATGAAGAAACAGCGAAGATACGAATGGAAGGATGTGCTCCTGTTATATCTCAGCCTGAATTACCTATAAAAAAGGTATTTATTACATCAAAATTATTTTTTTAAAGTCAGAAATGTAATTTCATAAATTTAATACATATGCAATTCAACCAGACACATTTAAATTTCAAATAATCAAGAACAGTATACTTTATAGTGATATTACAGATTTTGTGTTATAAAGGCTAATGAGACATAAGCCTAATGAATTGTTCCAAGATAGATATTTAAACGGTACATAATGGATATGTAGACGCATATAACATAATATGATCTTGGAAGTCAGATTTTAAACATACTTGGATTTTGAGAAAATGCAAAATATGTACAAAAATCCTATTTTTTACTGAAGCTATTAATCTACGTTTTTAATACGCATGGCAGTCTAATTAGCTTCTAAGAAATTAATAGCATATATACCTTAAAAAGATTATAGAATTCTTTGCTTTTTTTTTTCTATTTTTAACCACAATGCAATTTTGGTATGATTTTGAAACTATTTTACTCCAAATGTTATGTATTTACGTATGATTCCATGATTAGGTATTTAATATTTTTATAATGGATAATATACAATAATAAATTTTTAGGCAATTTATCAATTTGCCTATATATCCTTTATTAACTTTTTTTTATTAAACTTAAATTTATGTTTTTTGAGTCTATTAACGAAAATATATTTATTTAAAATCACAAACATCTTTTTTTTTCTGTCAAAATCTGTAATTCAAGAATTCTACTTTCATATGGAATATTGCCTCGGAAACTAATTTGATTAATTTTTAAATACAATAGTATACTGATTAAAACAATGTTTCAGGCACATTTTTTTAATGTTCTTAATATTTCTATGAGAAAAGATAAAATTCTTCAAACTATGAGGTTATCCTAGTAAAACCTTACTCAATTTTATAATATCTAATGTTTTTACTGTTCTAAGAAACCTTATATGAATTTATTCTCATGTCTTTTTTCAAGAATCGAATCTTCTACATTACCTCTGATAAAATCTGTTTTTCTTAAAATTTATAGATATTACTTATTGCAATAAAACTTATTTCGTGACTTTATTCAGTTATCATAAAACAGGCGTCATATTTTATCTTCAGTTTATCATAAAATTCTATCAGACTTGCAAATTAATATGTTCTCAATTATAAAAAAAAAAAAATTATCAGAATTTTTGAACTTTGTCAAATGCCGATTTTTTCCATAGATTATTAATGAGACTGAGACCTACTTATATAAGGTTGTTTCCGTGGACATCAATAAACCATAAATGGTTATGTTGAATTCTTATTATTTGAAATATTAGAAATATATTAAAACCAGTAGTTTTATTTTAGTTGTTTATTTCCAGTCAAGAACATCTTTAATAATACACGTAGACATAGTGTACCTACAGAAAGATACACAATTATTACTAGTTATCATATTAGTATTAATATATAGTTAATGTAATACTTCTAAAGGAATTTAATTTTTTTTTGTTAATTCATAGAGCTACCAACTACTGGTGATAGAGCTACTTGGTAAATAAAACAAGATTCATTTTTATTTTTGGAATGTGTGAATATATATTTACAATATGCTGGTTGCTGTGCCTAATTATTAGCATTTATATTCATTATTATGACTTCTAACTACAAATTTCTCAAAAATTCAAGTTTGATAGGCTGTTAGACTGTATTGTATAGCAACTTATTATGTAGATAAAGTCACTTGATAGATTTGGGTGGATTTATTGTATCTAATTTTTCTTTACAATCATATGCATCTAAAAAATAAAAGCAGATTTCTGATGATTAGTTATTTGCCTTGTTAATAGCATTAATTATTTTCAGGAAAAAGAAGTAAAAGAAGGCAAGGTGAAAAAAAAGAAAAATAAAGAAAAGAGAAACAAGAAGAAGAAAAAGAAAAGAAGTAAAAATTCAGACGTCGATTCGGATTCTAGTGAACATTGATTATAATTTTTATTTTCAATCTTGAAGTTTCTTATGACATGTGTATATCAATTGAAAAACACTTTTTAGAAAATTAAATTACAATATAACAATTAATTAGATTTACAATAAATATTTGTTATTTGTAAATATTTTACTAGATAAATACAAAGTGATGAACTTTAATGGTAAAGCTAATTTATTTTAAAATATTTTTTAATTCATTGAACACTTCTTGATCAGTATATGCTATTATTCCTTCACGATTACAGTAAACCTGTGTATTAGTATTTTCTGGGTCATTATAAGTGAGAGATTTATGTGAAGTATAAGAGAGAATGTTTCCACCCATAGATTTTAAAATGGCATGTGGGCCACAAGTATCCCATCGGAAAGTTGTGGCCTTGGATACAATGTAGGCTGCTGCTTCTCCTGTAAATAAGTTAAAAATAAATTTTAGATGAAAAAACAAACATTGTTGATATTTCACACGTCATATAGTTCTGATATATATCTATACATATAATAAGAATGTAAATGTAACATGTCTGTACTTTTCGATTTTCGTGAAAAAAATTCTTGCATAGAAGTAAGTAATAGAAAAAACATTTCAATATTTTTAGAAATGTCTGTCTGTTTGTATGACTACACATCACTTCTTAAGTACTAAGTTCACAATAAAACCTTAGAAATCATAAGCATATCCTTAGGAGTAACTAATTTTTGATTCATTAAAATTAGTCCACTCTATCAAAAGTCATTGTAATTTGAATGACGATTCTAGTTAAGTACGAGAGAAGAGTAGTAATCTATACTAATAATTGAAAGCTGATGGGTTTGTTTGTTTAGTAGGTTGAATGCACTTATCTCAGAAACTATTTGGCCTGATTCTAAAAATTCGTACAGTGTTAGATAACTTATTTATCAAAGAAGACTATAGGTTATAATCATCACGCTAGGACCAATAGAAGCGGAGCACCAATGAAGAATGTTTCATAATCGTTTTTTTTCTTCTGAGAGCTTCGGCTGCATGTTAGCGTAAAGTGACTATTCCTTGCGGACTAAGTTTCGTAAGTATACATCTATACTTTTAACCTTATAAGTTGTAGCCATTCAATCTAATTTGATGTTAAAGCGATAAGGTCTAAGATAGTAAATACCCTGAACATAGAGGCAACTGGCTCTAAAGTGTAGTGGCCGGAACACACCTTTAAGTCCCTGGTGACAAATTTAACTGTCGGGTGGTATCTAGTCATGCGAACTTAAAAAAGTCCTACCACTATTCTATTGGTGCCATCACAATGCTTTCCTTGATCAAAGTTCTGGCTCATTTTCTACTAGTAATTTTGCTACTATCCTTAAGTTTAAAAGTTTACACTCAGTCTTTAAACTTTGGCTGTCTGGAACTGTACAGACACAGTTTCATTTATAGACTTTTTAACATCAGCTATATCTTTATATACATATAAATATAAATAAATATATAAATCATACAAATGCAAACATGCTTTTTATTTACATTTCTTACCTGTTGCAACTTTTAATAACTTATGTCCTGCACCAGGAAAAGACTTTGTATCCCAGCCAGCATTTCTTAGTTTTTGTTCAACTTCTATTGTCTCAGCTCCACTTAGAAGGACAGCATTACCCTTATTATCGTTTATATCAGTCCCACCCCATTCTTGTATACCATTGTAGGAAATACCCCATATAATGCGACCTTTGCCTCTGCAATAATACATTTTTCATTTATAATAACAAAAATTACATATATACATACCTTTTATATTTGTATAGCAGTTCATTTGCTAAAAAAAAATTACTGTAAATTATTTTCAAGATTTATTAACTTTTCATTACAAAGCCCTATAACAATATTATTTACTGGTTTTAATTTTGATCAATCTAACACTAATATAAAATGATTAACTGTTTTAATTTATGATTAATAACTGCGGATTAACATTCCGTGTCCTTCAGATCGCCAATCTGTTTTTTCTATTTTGTCTTTACAGTAACATGTTCTTAAACTTGGAATAGTGAGACAAGAGTTATCAAAATCAGTTATGTAATCATCCTTTGAAATATTTATGTAATTTGTAAAAACTCCAAGTGTCTACTTTCTAAGATGTGTTTTGGGACTACATTTCAGTTTGAATATCTTAATCCACCAAGCACAATTCTTTTTCACTTTCCAGAATTAGCAGTATATTCATGTATCATGACTTTAATTTTGTAATTATATACCGAATCCAGCAATTTTATAACTCCTGATGAAAACCTAGGTAGTGAGAAAACAGGTATTGATTTCAAAATAATTTAACAGATAAGATTTTATCATGTAACATAATTAATTTTGTAAAAAAAACATATTTGTAAAAAAGAAGTGCTTCATGCCATGCTTTATTGCTTTTTTATTTATAAGCTTGTCCCAAAAAAAAAAAACTACAAAATATTCATTTTTAAACATTCAGTTAATTTTGTCAACCAAGGTAGTGTACCTATTGTTTTCAGAATTCAAACTGATGTTGAGAAGTAGTCTTGAAAATCAGAATGAATTTTATTTTATTCATTTTTCACAGACTACCCATTATATGCAGCAAGCTAAGCTAAGCTTTAGATATATACAATTTCCAGTAATTTTAATACACATATTGATATTATTTTTCATTAATTTTGTAAACAATTCTACAATGTACAAAAATGGTTAAACAATTAACAATAAAAACATTAAACAGCAAAATCTAGCTTGCAAGGGTTGAAGAGATGATATTGGTTGTTGTGAATAAATCCAAACATGATTTCTATTGTGACATAATGAGTGTGAAGAAAAATATAGTTAATTACTTGTAATTCATAATTGATTTAGGATTTATCAATTGTGGGGTTTGACTAGACTTTGACCTATTGTAATTTATGAATCATTAGATCTTTGATTTTCCTTTTATCTATACATGAACAAATTGTAAAATAATTCATTATGAACTTTATAGTGAACTTAGGACAGGTAGCTAAGTAGGTAAGTAGTCATACTGTAATAAACTCACTGATTGTAAAAAGGTTGGTTTATAACACCTAAAACAGGCTCCCCAGTAGATCTTAAGTAAGCTCCAATAAGGACAGTTACACATGGAAGACCTTTCTCAGCATTAGATTTTCTTTGAACTCCAGCTATAAACTCTGCAGTGCCATCTATAATGTGTGATGGTGTATATTTTTCCAACTCATACTTTTTCTGTTTACTTATCTTACAAGGTACAGGGATTTGGAAATTCTTATGAAGTTTTTAGTTATCACTCATGATTTATTAAATTAGGCACTGGTAAAAAAGGTACTAGTTACTACAGAAGTATTTATGTAATTTTTTTGTAGTTCACAAAAAAATGAAATTCATGTCATATACCTATAATCACATATTCCTTATAAGAATCTTTTCTATGTTGCTGAATTATAAAAAAAAAAATTCTAATGTAGATGTGATATTTAAAATATAATGTAAATTTAACATTCTTCACATGTTAAAGTAGATACCTTAAAGAATAAATAAGTGATTGCTTCTATTATATATTCAATATGTTTCAAGTGATTGCTTCTATTATATATGTATGCAAGCAATTTTTTAAATTTTATTCTATTTATGATTTACTACTTTTATTTGATTCATAATTTTGTTCATTTATACATCTCTATTTACTATTTTTCAGTGATTAAAAGGGAATTAAAAGTTATTATTGCTACATAGCTATAGACTATTCCTGAATGCTTATTGTAAGAGATGTTTACATTTATGTATTTGTTTTATCATAGTTTTAAATGTGAAAGCAAATCTTCATTGTATGTGCACGATTTCAAGAAAATCTGCATTTTCAGAATAAAACTCTTTTTTCAAAGATACAATAAATAAGATAAATAAGATTTTTGTATATAAAAAGATGGCATGTAAATTGTAACAATCAGATCTGTAAAGCTTCTGTGAGATAGCTATTATAAAGTAATCTAATTAGTTACCTATTGGGTCAATCCAAAAACCTAAATCACTTATTATATCTGGTAGGTTTTGAGGTATGTTTTCACATATATCCAGATTAACTTCATAATGCGCTGCGTGAGCCATCCTCTTGGCAGCAGTTACTGGTACTAGTAACGAAAGCACCTCGGCAGTTTTTTCCGCATTTTCTTTGAGACCTATAGAAACGCCACCTATTTCAGAGCATTCTTCTCCTCTTACGTATTTGGAAAGTTCTGGAAAATGTGTAGCTATTTCTTGTTTAGCTGATTCTTGGGCTAAAACATCTGCTATAGTTTTGAAGTCTTTTTCAAAACGGGTGTTTGCTTCTCCTTCATGTTTTTCAGAGATGAATAGTTCATCACATGATGAATCAACAACACAGCACGATCGTGCAACATTTGCAGCTCTTTCCGAAGCAATTATAATAGTTTTTACAATGTTTGCCATTTCCAAATAAATTATTTTCGGATAACATACATATTCACCATGTCATATATCAATCAAATCATACATTCGTTATAGTATGTAAGTAGTAAGTAGGGATGGTCGATATTCATCGACAGTGTTGCCGTCTAAGAAATAAAAAAGTCTCCAGACGTCTCTCGCGCGAAAGACTCGTCCAACCCTCCGAGATGTGTTCTGTGCCGTGGCGAGGGCCACACTGCGAATTATAGCGGGTGTCCACGGGCTCCGCGCAGAAAACGTCTTCGAAACGCTAGACAGGTATCACCATCTAGGGCCCCTGCTGTGTCATACCGTCCCCGAACTCCGCCTCTCAACTCTAGAGAGGCCTTTCCGAACTTGCCGAGTACATCCCGTGCACCGGTAGCGCCCGCACCCGTGCCTAACGCGCACAGGGCCCCTCGGGCCCTGTGGGCTCCCAAGATCGCGTCCCAGCCTGTTCCTCGTTCTCAGGTCGCGAAGCCTTCACATGCCGACCCCGCCCTCTCCTGCAAACTATCCGATATGGACTAGTCAGCCTAGTTATTAATTTTTCACGAGATCTCCGCATACGATACAGTAGCAAATGATTCGAATCAAGGTCCCATTAGGCGATCGGAAAGTATTCCACCATCGCGGCTATCCTTCAACGGCTCACGCATGCAATTTTTAATTGCATGATTCACAAATGAATACATGTACACATAACTTAGAATAGTTTAGCTAGGTCAGATTGGGTTTTTTCTCGGTAACAACCCAAGCCGAGGTGTGCTGTGCACCCTTGAGCGTGATACCTGATTAAAATCTGCTGAGTGCCTTAAGCGCTCGCCTTAGCAGTCCGGTGAAACTGTAAAGACCTAGTAAGGCCAATAGCGTAGTCAGTTCGAAAAAAAGTCTCCAGTCGTCTTTTAAAAAGTCGCTAGTTTTTTGAAGAATACATAAGTAAAAAATGCGCCAGAAGTCGCTAAATGTTTTATAGTATTTCATGGTAAAAAATATGACGAAAATACTATATTGCGAATATTTCACTGTGATAAAACGAACAAAAGGCTTAGTTGAATTAGTTATAACAATTTTTAGTCACGTTATAACTTTTCTTTCTGTTTTCATTCTATTCGACCCCGAGATCAACGTCATTCTGGTAGGGAAATTCCAAAGACAAAATCAGCAATACATGTTGTTACCAGTCACTACAATTAAATTAGTAACAAAATATTTAAATTTTTTTAATATTCAATTAGTCGCTAGAAGTCTTACTTTATTTTTAAGCCGCTAGATTGAAAAAAAAATCGTTAAACATGTCCAAAATTCGCTAGATCTAGCGACAAAGTCGCTAAAACGGCATCAGTAATCATCGATATTAAAGAAACATCGATGCTTAGCTGAAAAAAATCGATTTTTTGACATCGCTTTTTTGATTTCGATAACATCCACACATCGACATTTTGATTTCGATAACAATAACATATCGATGTTATGAGAATAAAATATCAAAATGTTATGAGAATATTCTTTAGGGTCATCTAACGTTGCATGTATTAGCTAGGGACTAGATAACTATCGAATTTAACTATTTCACACTAGGTGATACTGATCAACATGATCAAAATAAGCCGTACAAATAGTTACTTTTTAGCATTTTCTAAGTGAAAAAGGGAAAGGGACAGCTTTAGAAAGGCTTTTCTCTAAAGTTGGTGAACTCCTATATGAGCAACGGAACAGACAAAATGGAAAACACCTGATCAAGTTAATTTTTTTTACAGAGTGTGTCCAAAAATACTGGGAATGTTAAATTTTTTCTTGTTTTTTTACCTTCAACAATAACAAACATTTAATAAATAGAATAGATAGTTTTATTTGGTACTAAAACATCGATGTTTATAGATATCGATGTTTTTGATATGGATGTTCATCGTACAACGATACATTCAGATCAATGTTAACACCGATGTCAATATCGATGTTTTTCTAATATCGTTCATCCCTAATTATTAGCCAGTGTGTATCATCCTCTTAGTAGTTGTGCATTCAAGAAATCAATATTTACAATTTAACCGATTTATTTTTAGGAGTTAGGACTAATGGATACAAGTACTTTAAGTAAATTTGCAGTGTTGATAGACATTTTCATTTATTGCTCGATTCAAATTAGATCAAACAAAATTATTCAAGGACATTTTGTAATAACTACAATAAATTAAATTAATAAGTAGAAGGTCTATGCAATTATTCCCATTACGTGTTTATTACATGTACATTTCGTCAATTTTACTGGTCTATTGATTCATTAATGTTTAGTTTTTTTTGTAACGTCAGTTTTAAAGGTTCTACGTTTATAGTGCTATGTAAACGTTTTGAGATTTTAATTGCATAGCAATATTAGTATTATTACGAATATATTACAAAAATATTCATTACTAATTTATTGAACTACTAATTTTTTTTTCTACTAATATAAACTTATGAAATCGTTTAAAACTATTTTTAATTTTCTTACCTATACACTATATTGTCAAACATAAATGGTATTTACGGTATTCGTTATAGTTGAAATGTATTTACTTCTTATTCACTATTTGGGCAACTTAAAAATCATGTCGAATTTGATGTTATCGATTCCTTTGACTATATATCGCAGTTGGACCGTTTACTTTGGTAAAAGTTTTGTCAAGGTTCCCAAATATCGGGTGAATGCGAATACGACTCAATTAAAAATGCGTGATCTTTGTTGCGAGTTTTTTTGACGGTTGACCTCAGCCGCGCGTGCCGATTGTTCTATTTAGATTAAAAACACAGTAAATGTTGTATTTATTGATATCGAAATATTATCCTTGAACTACGAATTTAGTATTAAAGTGGTTCATGAACATGAATATTACACAATTTTATATATAGTTTGAATGTATGTTGTAATTTTGGTTTCGGTCTCAGAGTTTTGTTTCCTGTTATAAGAACATTTTTTAATTAGGTAGGTATATAAATTAGGTATAAAAGTTGATTCAGGTTGCAAGTTGGATGTACCTCTTAGTGATGCATTTCAGGTAATGCCGGTCATCGTGGTGATGGAGATCTACCTAACTCTTCTGACCATCAGACAGGATAAGCAAGAAGGGACTTGTTCCATCTCTACCTTTGTAGATTAACTCGGTATCACAGAACTATGCTCATGCGTTCCTATTGGAATGGAGGACCTTTGAATTACTCTCTGGGCTACAAGGTAGAAAACCTTTATAAAATATGAAATTTGAAAGACAATTTTTTGTTTTTCTATGCTCTTGGTGTATAAGACCTTTAAAAAATGAGAAGAAGAGAATCTCTAGGTAAAATCCTAAGTCGGGTGAGCCCTAAAAATGGAAGAAGATAATCTTACTAAAAAATAAAAAGAGGAAGGAGGTAGAAACCCTTGTTAAAAGTCGCTCATCAAATTTAGTTGAGATCAGTGGTGGGTACCTTAGTGGGAGTCTTTATAAATGTTATACTTTCATAAATGCTGCGTGCAATGGCATACATGCCTAACTTTAAAAAGATGATGTCTCAATGGTCATAGCTAACGACCGATGTATCGCTTTTGCCGGTCCAGACAAAAAAATAAATTGCCGCCTTAGACGAATGACAAATTGGTGCTCTTTTATATACCTATATTCACTATTATCCATACAAAATGAGAAAATTTACCTTAGATTTTAATATGCGCACATATTTCGTTTATAAATACGTTGCAGAGAACAAGATTCATAATATAATCAACCAGTAAAAAAAGTAGAAATTGATTATAAAATATGTTTATTTAATAGTGACGTATTTAATCTTAAAACGATGCTTTATAATGGAATAAAGAATGGGGAAGGGAAAGGGGTTTTCTTTCTCTTACTTTTGAATCATTGCGTTCTTTTCACGACGCGACCTGTTAATTTGCAGTTGTATTATAAATACACAACTCAAGTACATAGTATTTCGGGATAAATACAATTATTACGTGGTTAGAACTAAAATATTGAAATCTAAGAAGCCAGTTATATTCTCTAAACTGATTAATATCTTAAAAAATGTCTTTCAACATCATTTAAATCCTTTCATTCGGCTTGAAGTGGTTACAGTCGTTGGGTATCGTAATATTGGAAATTACGTGTTATTGGGTGTTGTGTAAGATTTAATGTAATATAATACGACAATAGTTGACGGATAATGGGGCGACTTAATCGTTTTTTTAATTGTATTAACAAAATAAAATGCAATATTAACGTTACACTTCGTTTCCCAAATCGTAATTTCATTTTCTAAATTATGGTGAGTCTAAGAATCAAAGTATGCAACAAAAAACTGATTTCATATGTGTGTTATAAAATCATATTTTATTCACGTATGGTGGAAAGACTTTTTTTTATATCATAGGAGGCAAACGAACAGGTGGGACACCTGATGTTAAGTGATCATCACCGTCCATAGACACTTACAACACCAGGGGGTCGCAAGTGCGTTGCTATACTGTGTTGTGAGGGGAGGGGCAGGGGAGGAAGAGAAGAGGTGAGGGGGAAGGTGAGGTGAGGTAGGTTTGCGACACTCTCACTGACCAAACGAAATGCAACAATGCAAGCACTGTTACTTTACGTCGGTGTTATATGAGAGAGTTGTAGTACCCCAGACGAGCCGACCCATTCATGCTGAAACCAGTAATAGTTACAGCGTGGCTCTACTACCTATAACATATTCTTACATATTGTACGTAGCAGAAAAAAGGAAGCATACCCGATACTTCCAATAGACGGGATAATAAAATGGTATTCTCGTCATTATGATTTTTAATCATAACTGATATTATAAATTTGAAAGAGTTTTTATTTGTTCGCTTGTTAGGCTGTCACGCTATAAATGTAATCGTTTATCATGAGATTTTACACATAATTGTGAACAGGGCAATTTCCTGAAATATGAGCCTATTATTGTACAGACAGGACTCAGGAGCAAAGTGGACAGTATTTCCTTATAGAAAATATTCGTTGTTGAATTTTTCTGTTTTTTATTTAAATTATTTTATTTTAACATACATATAAGCTCTAATGTTACCTCTTTTTTCCAATTTTACAAATACCTATATTTTGACAACTAACACTGACATTACTCATCAACTACTTTCTTTCGGTGCTGTTCATGACACAATCCATGAGCAAGTGATCAGGTGATGACCAATCTTTTCATATACATTGCAGTTTAGAGCTAAGTTTCCGTTGTTCTTATGAGGTATTAAAAATGTTTTATTATAGTTTTTATTGCTAATACAAATAAGTAAATATTAATCACTACAATTGTGTTTGAAGACGTAACTACAGAACCCAACCTGTATTGCGTGCAAGTAACATAAAATACAAAAAGTCACGAAGATGCTATGGCATTGGATTCACATCAACTAACTTTATAATTGATATAATAATGGCCATTGTCTACTAATCGCAGTCTTCTACACACTGAATTATGTTATTTTATTTCTTTAGAATAACTGAATACAGAATATGCAATAATTGGTTTAATTACATGTGAATTATTAATTGAATGTCGTCATGTAAAAATAGACTAAGCGCTAAAATTCTAATAGATATTCTTACATAACGCCGTCCAATTTTTTTTTCGTAATATTTTGTCCTTGGTTCAATGTAAAAAAGAATTTGATTCCTTTCTGACAAGCGATGCAAACTTACTTGAATTTCTTTAGACTTGGAATTCTAAGTAAAACTTGATTGTGAATGAAAATTTGCATTGTCCACATTAAATATCGTATAAAAAATAATGAGAATTCCCCGTTAATTAAACTTAACAAGATACGTATCATAAAAGGAATACATTGTGCATGGATAACAATTATATCTTATGGCTTTATTCTAATCTTATCTGTGTTGTATATAAAAAAAAAATGGTTTATATAACACAAATTAAAACTTTTTGGTGGTATGTGCTTTCTATTTATAAAGATTACTTTAAACTGAGTTATCAGAATATCTTTATATTATTGATGTGAAACTTCTTTATCTTTAGAATCGTAAAGTAATGTAGTAAATAATGAGAAATCTATCCAGTAATTTTTGTATGTACGTAGGACAGACTTTGGTCAGTGTATAATGTATATATAAGATATTTAAAAAAATAGTGAAGATTAATTTCCGCAGCAAAAAGTTAACGTCACACAATATCCCACGGCGGTCACCCATCCACGTACTGACCGCGCCCGAAGTTGCTTAACTTCACGTTGCTTAACTTCGGTGATCGGACGAGAACCGATGAACATCGACGACAAAACATTTCTATCTACGCGTCTCTCTCGCATATGTGTGACGTCACAGAATATTAAATAGATACAATTTAAATCTTATTGTCATACAAATAGGGCTGCAAATGTTTTTCAGTATGTATTTCGTTAATAGTGCAAAGTTTGCGTTTTGTGTACCCGCATATTTTGTTTAGATTGACATTTTAAAACTCGTAATATATTTTGAATGTAATGGCTGATTTTAATAATTCAAAAGTTATCTACATGTACTGAAACAGTCTTAAATTAAAAATAATTTATTTGGATATGGATTAATATATAGACATGAATAACATAGTATTTTACGTATGGTATGGTTTTCATTTGTTGAAACTGAAAATATGGAACTTGAGAAATAAGTTATGTAACAATCTTAAATACAATATAACATATCGTTTAAAATTAATCAAAATACTTTCATTTTTAAACAAATAAACTTTGTAATTATTCTGCCCTTGTTATAATATAGTCATCTATTTTCGATTTAATGAAGTTTCACTTCTATCGTGTGTGACACACACCTTTTTTATAATATTGGTTACTACGATTCTTCGTTCATGTCTTTAAATGTATATAACATTTACAGTTGCTTGTTGATATTTCATTATTTTTATTAAAAATATAAGCTAACTTACTGCAATTACACGAACAAAAACAAATTAATTTATTGATATTCTGTAACCGCAAATTGAATTATATATTTTAATATACACTTTTGTAAGTGGGCTTTCCGACAGTACACGGTAAATCCCTTTATGTGGGAGGTATTATTATGTTTAAATGATATGTTGTTGAGTTTATAATCGTTTTTAGAACACCGGTGGAGAGCCGAAAAAAACTTTCCATTATACGTAATACCAAACAAAAACTTGATGGTGGCTTTCTCACTCCAGCGTTTGAGATAAATTACTTAAAAATCAAATAGATTCAGTAAAAGAATGTCAATTGTTGAAATTGCAAATCTCAAATCGGCATCGCGAGTACGCAAGTGCACTGGGGCACGAGTTCACTTGTGTTGGCCTGAGCTGCATGGTGATTTTTTTCTTAGAAATGGACAGTGAGCCAATCAGGCTTCCGTATGCTAAGCGCTTTATGGAGGAAGTTTTTTTTTATATTTTTAATCATATTATGATGTTAGCGCCTTTTAAAACTGCCGCACGGGGCGGATGCCTCTGTTTGCCGTCCCCTCCTGGATCCGTGACTGATTGTTATATATATTGTACAACGAAGGAAAATCACATTTAAATAAAAAAAATCTTTTACTAATAGCAATGCAACAATTCTATAATGTTATCGTTGAAGAGGCGATGCTAACGACAGTAGTTATGTAAAATTAACACTATTATCGGCGTTCGAAAACGATATTCTATAACACCACCTAATATGAAAACTCTTTAAGAAAATTATTCTCTTTGAATTTGTTAGTATTGCCACCAATATTCACGTGAGATATTTCGCGTAATCTCTCGAACGAAACATTTGTTTACTTTTGTAACTATTACAAATGAGTACAATACACTATCTCGAAGTCAAAACCACTATCTGTGGGCGCTCGATTTTGCAGCGCGGTGATTACGCAATGAATATTTAGTTTCTTTGTGTGTTGAATGTAAAATGTTCTTTTTCTTTTGTCAGAGTTCCTTGATTATGCTTTTATGTTGGTTAATTAATTGTCATAATATTTTACCGCTATGTATTTATTATTATCACTACATTCTAGACTGTAACAATAATTATACTAGCCTTACTTCTGGTCACAGATCTTTTCTTGGGGGATTGATTACAGCTACAACCCAGGATGTATTAAAATTCCAAATATGACAAATCATTAGATTACTATGTAATTGGCATTGGTTGTCGTTGTTGCTTTTGGATTGTATTCCAATAATGATTAGTCCTGGTGTTTTTGTCGTTATAAAGTAATGTATAAAAAAACGATAATTCTGTGTTTTTCCACAAGAAACGTTGTTTCGAGTTTCAAGGAATATTTTAAAAGATAAAGTTTCCTCGTAATGTTTTCCTTTACCGTCAACCGATATAGCGTGACTAATTGTGAATTCGGAACTATATCAAGTTGTAAAACAAAGTTCAATAATGTTAATTATAGAAACCTAGTTTAATTCAATAGCCAAGCGTGAAATAAAACATTAGCGACATTTTCCTATTTAACTAAGATTCAACGAAATATGGTATAAGCAGGGCTTTTTTTGTGGAAGCACGCGGGGCACGCAGTGCCTTTAAAAGGAACTTCGAAAATACTGTCATAAAAACTGATAAAAATTAAAGTTTGAAAAAAAAGAAACAAAGTCAATTATGGTAAATCATAAAAAAAAATTTTTTAGGTCAAAGTTATCGAAATACAAAATCTAATCTATCTTTCTTGAACAGCTGCCGCGTCGCACAGAGGTTTGTCTCTGTAGTCGAGGTCTTAAAAACTATTATGGACTTACGATTTTCCCAGATTAGCGTGTCGCAAAAAAGAAGTGACAAAAGAGGCCTGGGTAAAAGTATATATTTTTTAAATACTCTACATGCGTTAACTAAGTGTATGCTTATTTATAAATGTTAACCATATTAATCACGCGTAAAAAAGTTATTTAATAAATAAACTGGCGGGTTTTTGAGATTATGTATGCAAATACCTTAACCGCTATAGAAACAACAAATGTTCTTAGTAGTCTTCATGCGATTTCTAAAGTTCGCACTAAACTTCATTAAAATATTTGATTCTCGTAAGAAAGAGGTTCGAATGACATTAAAAACTTTTTTGTATAAATTGTCTATCTTCTTGCTAGGTGTATAAGTACATTGTTTTCAAAATTTGTGAACGCTAGTCCAAATCTTTTAAGGAAAATAGATACAGTGAAAATGTAACGAAAAGCACACCTATCCAGTACATTCTTTCTAGTTTCAACAGGTTCAATTCATTGAAGTGTGAGAAATCCATCGTTTTCTGTTTAAAAAGTAATAATGTACTGTAACAACGTATTTTGCATAATTATAAATACAATTCTAAGGTTAAAAGTAATACTAATATTTCGTATTGATATTCCTCTACAATGAAATCTTTTGTATATAAACAGAATCATAAAGGTTACTTGTTGTATGCGCGTCACGAAAAAACCAATGAATAGATTTCGTTCACTTCTTTTTGTTAGATGCTTGACTTTTATCTAAAAAATAAAATAAATTTCGTATATTTTCATCTACGCTAATATTATAAAACTGAAGAATTTATTCGGCCGAACGCGCTAATCTCAGGTTTGATTTGAAAAATTCTTTCAATTTTAGGTATCTTATTTATCGAGGAAGACTATAAGCTAAATATCATTACACTAAGGCTAATAGGAGCAGAGCACTTATGAAGAATGTTTCAAAATGAAGGATTTTTTCCCTTTTTTGAGAGCTTCCGCTGCGTGTTGGCGTTAGCCCAAAGCGGACGAAGTCGCGGGCAGAAGCTAGTTTAATATAAAGTTTTAATAAGCTATAATTTTCAAAAGCACCACGCGTTCACCTATGTGTAAAGTGGGGCATGTGATCTAATGTATATTTGTGGGGAAAGAGAAGTAACACAACTTATAAATAAATTTTGTACGAATAATACATCTTTGTTTTCAATTATTTGTATGCCTAAATTATATTGTTACAGTAATAAAGAATGCAGACAAAGTCGTAAGTGTCAGCTACTTATAATTAATTGATTTTGGTTCCGAACTGACTACACTATTGGCCTTGCACGGCCTTTACAGCTTTGTCGGACTATGTTATAATTAGTATTACAACCGTTTAATACTTTTTGAAGCCTCCGTGACACAGGATTACATAAATTAAGCCGTGAAATTACTTAGCAGTTAAGAGTATAGAAAAATATTCAAAACAAGTTCTATCATAAAATTTAAAAAAAACTTCAAATTATTTCAACTTACACAACAGATCACGCGCGTTCCAAATCGGTTAAACTGAATGACAAACTAGAGAATAGGTATAGGTGTCACTTTACAGGTCAAACATTAGTGTAATATTGAATGTTGAACAATATGCCCTTGTCCCATTCTAAATACACTTTTCATTTTTACATACAAATTTTCACTTTAGTTTGGTGACTTTTGTTAAGGGTTGATTTATCACAACAAGTACATGTACAACAAAAACAATTTCCAAATTACAATATTTATAATTGATTTCATAAAGATAATTTATTTCATTTCTACCTTCTCTCGATCAAAAGAAATTTATTTACTTAAAAGAATGTTCACTTAATGAGGATTATACAAAAGACGTTAATTGATATTCATCGTTTTTAGCATACAGTGATACCAAAAACAAAAGTCGATTATACAATTTCTATTGATAGAATATTGATGTAAGAAAAAAAAAACAAAAATATCACGCTATCAACAAAATCTAGAAAAAAAACCGTATACAATTATGTATGAAAGTATGTATCTGTTAAATACGTTTTTAGTCCTGCTTAATATGTTTAAGGATTCAGTCATTCTTAGGGCTTTTGGTAATTTAGGAAATAGTTTAGCTCCCTCAAGTTAACGTTTTGTGTAGCATATCGTGTTATGCTTAGTTTATAGTTTTTGCTTATTGGCACACAATGTACCTAGAAGATAGATGAAATTAATTAATATAATTAAGTAGATTATTCCTTTAAAAATCCAGGTAGGGCGACCGAGCCTAGCTCGGTTCTTTAAAAAACATTTTTAAATTAAAATAAACTGTTAGGTTTCCATTATAAAATTAACATTAAAAAAAAAAAATATTACAAAATATATCTCTTCTGCTGTCACTCTGATTCGAACTGGGTTTATACGGATTTTCGAAGCAACCAATTTCCATCTGAGCTATTTTTGTTTTGACAGCGGTGGCGAAATTTACCTTTATATTTTAGCTATATTTTTTCATTGTCTGAAAATTCAGTTTAAAAAGTGTTCTATGAATAAAATCGAGTTAGATCGATTTATCGTACCCGAAACTACCTACATACTAAGTTTCACGGAAATAGATGACGCCGTTTCCGAGATCCTGATTATATACAAATATAAAAATATACAACAATTGCTCGTTTAGAGATACTAGATAGATAGATATTAGATACTTGCTCAGCTGGTATATATCATCAAATCTATAGATATAATAGAAATGTAAATGTAACGTGTCTAAAAGTATCTGTAAAGGTTTTCCGATTTTCGTGAAAAAAATTGTTTCAGGTGTCTTGAAATAAGTAATAGAATACATTTAAATCATTTTTAGAAATGTATGTCTGCCTGTTTGTACTGTTTGAACGCATCAATACTAAAGTACTGAGTTCACAACAAAACCAAGAAAATCATAAAGCATCAGGAGTAACTATTTTTTTGTTTCATTAAAATAGGGCCACTCTATCAAAAGTTATTGTAATTTAAATGACGACTGGAGTTAGTACGAGAGAAGAGTAGTAATCTATACTAATATTATAAAGCTGAAGGATTTGTTTGTTTAGTAGGTTCAACGCGATAATCTGAGGAACTATTGGTCCGATTTTAAAAATTATTTCAGATAGCTCATTTATTGAAGAAGGCTATTATAGGTTATATACCATCACGCTAGGGCCAATAGGAGCGGAGCACCAATGAAGAATATTTCAAAAACGTATGTTTTTCTTCTGAGAGCTTCCGCTGCGTGTTAGCGTTAGCCTAAAGTAATTATTCCACACGGACGAAGTCGTGGGGAGGAGCTAGTATTGAATAAAAAAGCTGTCGTTAACAATCTCTATTTGCTTTAATGAAAAAATTTCCGCCGCCATTTTTTATATCTGATCATTGTATTACCGTAATTACGAATGAATTTGTTTTAGTTAAAGATCATAGGCTATGTTACAAATGTAACTACTATCACGAACAAAAGCTGTTTATAACAGAAATTCAATGCAGATGTCTAGACATTTATTACTACGTAATCGTCCTCCCGATCACTATACTACACATTCAGAATTAATTTGAATTTTGATTTTTTTTTAATTAGTAGAACGAGGTCTTTTTCAATGCTTTTATGTTCAAACACCCATCATTATTTTTAATTAAACTGTTTAGTGTTCTATAAATGCTTTACTAGTGCGTGAGTTTGTGTTAACATTACATTTCTAAAAGCATTGAAAATCCTATAGAAATCGAACAATGAAAAAAGATGAGAATCAAATCGCCCGTGTTAAATTGCAAAATAAAATTTTAATCATAAATTAATATACTCTAATTCCACGTAATGTCAATAATCATAATAATATGGTTAGTATTAATAAAGAAAAAGACTTCAATCTATCATCGGTCAAATGGTGCTGAACTTTATTAATCTGTGGTATATATACCAATATCCTTTCGTTTATACAAACAGACATAGATACGTAGAAATTCATACATATATCGGCAAGGTGTCACTAATGCATTTTGTTCACCATAACGTCAATATTACGACCTTCGGTGGCGGTCCGAAAGCATTTTTACAATGGAATACAGTCTACAGTATATTTCAGAGGTTTGATCAAGTGGTACGTTCGCTTGAACAGCCTTCTCTATACGGTTGAACGATCATAGTTATCTAAAGGTGTCCTTATATATAAATAAATAGACAAAGTGCACTGTGATCCTTATTGTGTTTTAATTAAAAAAAATGTTTGAATCCAATTTTCATTGGTAATTATATATTTTTATTTAAGTGTCGGTTCTATTAATACATTCATTTCTATTTTATTTACTATAAACACTTAAGGAATAATTATTAATTAAATATTATTATGACAAAACCGTACGTTCTTATACGATCTAAAATAAAAACAAACAAAAATCACTTAACAAAACATGTAAAAACATTAATGTTTACTTATTTATTTGTTGAAAGAATATATGAGCATAATGTATTTATAATAACCTTTAAAATTGATAGTCGCTTAATTGTTATTACAATCAAATATTCATTATTCTCAATTTATTTAATATATTACAATAGGTTATATATTAGAATATATATAAGAGCATTTTGTAAACACTACTAGTGTTCGATTCGCTCAAATCTATTGGTGACAAGTTTCTTACGATTAACATTTTGATCGGCTATATTTTTAAGAGAATATGATTTACAGGACTCCATGGTGGATAATATTGGCGGTGGTATCAGTTTCGGCATATCCACGCCAGGGCTCCAATGTCGTTTTCATCATGGTGGATGACATGGTATTTTGTTTTATGTTTTTATTCACATAATCTTATATGTATTATGTATTGTATTATCTTATATATGTATTGTATGAATATTTGTTAATGATTTTATCATTCAAGACTGTAAAATACTAAAATTCTGGCTGACCAAAAATTGCTTTGTGTATTTTCATTCTCAAAGCGCTCTTTCACGCCATAATTAACTCAAACTATAAAAAGTAATTAGGTAAAAATTTTTTGATAATTTTGACATTCACACAGTTATCTTTTATTATATAAACCGGTATTATGTTATATCGCAACCAAAGTGTATTTACTTATCTCGTAATTATAAATTGTTTAATGCAGATTCTAATAAAAAGAAACACTTTTTGCATAATTGTGTTATGCGTGTTAGTTACGCGTGTGTTACGAGTCAAGTGCAAAATTAACGATTTATTAAAGTGTGTCTAGGTTACCACTTCGGATTTTAAATTGCTAATAAACACGCCAATGAATATAAGAAACAATGTTGATATCTAGTGATTTTTTTTTGTATATCAAAGGAGGCAAACGAACTAGTGGGTCACGTGATGTTAAGTGATCACCACCGTCCATAGACACTAGCGACATCAGGGACGTCGCAAGTGCGTTGCCAGCCTGTATATGGGAGAAGAGGGAGGGGAAGGAAAGGGAAAGAAGGAAAGAGGAAGGGACGTGGGCCTCCGGCTCTCTCACTGACCGAACGAAACACAACAATGCAAGCACTGTTATTTCACGTCGGTTATCTGTGAGAGGGGTGGTACTACCCCGGAGGAGCCGACCCATTCATGCTGAATCCAAAAATAACTTCAGCGGGGCTCTACCACCTACAGTAATGTTGTATGAGTTCTAATGTTGTTTATAATACAGAAGACTTTCTTGCAAATCTTTGGACTTTGTTGTATCTGTGTCAAATATGCATCATGTACTTATCAGTTACAGCGACGTATCCTAAATTCTGAATACTTTTTTTATTAAAGTAGAACCAGGCTATTTATATTGTTTAACCTCTGCAGGAAAAGTGTTAAACTATATATAGCATGACGTATCTAATATTTATTTATAGAAGTTTATTTTAAAACAGTACTTAGTTTTCTTTAATTAACTTTATCTGTAAATGCCATTAATAAACTGTATATCCTGACAGATCTCGAAATGTGACGCGATTTATTAATTCGGTAATTCTATGCGTCGCTAATTGTGAAGTGCCTATAGTTGGACGATATTGCGTGTGTGGAAATTTTAATTTTTTTTTTTTTGATAAAACTTGTGAATAATGGAATTCCTTCAAACATTATAGGTTTCTCAAGGTATTGCATCTATATTAGATAGAAATTGTTACATATATAGACATATAAATATTTTCACACTAGGCACGGACTATGAAGGCTTAATTCTGTACTGATATTGTAAAGCGGTGGTCAGGATTCATATTAAAACAACTGTCCTATCAACCGCATTGATTCCTTCTCTTGAAAATTAATCTATGAGGCCTCTTTTACGCGTTAGTGCGTGTTGCCACTGCACTGTTATATTGCAATCCAGTCGGCAACAATTACCACGTAAACACACACATCAGATCAACAGTATGAATTACTTTGCGATAGTTTTAAAATAAATTTGTTTTTTGCTCGTAAGCATTCTTAGTCACCACCCGGATTTTTAGTAACCTTTCTAAAGTGAATTTACGTTCAATGTTAGCTGTAATTAATACCATTTACTGCATTAGAAGAAATCGTACGGTACGATGAGTTAATAATAATATTTTTTGTGATTTACTTAAACTACTTTCGAAAATTTACGTCATACTGCGATTTGTTTGGTACGTGAAATATGATATGTAGGTATGCTGTTGATCTTGACACACTCACTCAATTAAATTGCTATATAATTTTTACTTATTGATTGCAAATGAAATTCTATTTGTATTTTCATACCATTTTAATATATCATTAATACTGATTTAAATAATCTAAAACAACTTGATATACAAAAACCCAAGATGCGCACTTAACGTCTCACAGTCGGCACACAAAAATGAGTGCATTATGCACTCATTTCATATAGTCTCGCGTCGCTGGCCTCCTTGTAAAAACAACTTTAAATCATTCAGATAAGGTTGAATTTGCAAGACCATAAGTTTTTGTGGCCAGTTTTGAGTGCTACTTTTATTCGAGACAGTGTGTTTTGGGTTTTTATAAGTCTATGTTTAAAACAGATAAAGATATACATACGAGAGTTTTTAATTGGTGTCTATTATATAAAATTTGATAGCCCTTTGAATAGTACTGTTGTTAATTCTACATCTGGGTATTTAGCCTGTATATAGCGGTTGCTTAGTTATTTTAATATAAGCTATGCTTAATTCATGATTAAATGGTAATGCGTGAATTTCGTCCTCGTATTTATATATCGTCTTTCGTAATCGCATGTTCTACAAAATGACATTAATAGTTATAGCTGTGCTGAATGCATTTATTTGAAAACTGTATATGAATTAACGTTAGGTAGGTTTTATAGCATGACTAAATGATAAATTTGATATATTTACTCAGGTATTTATTTTTTCAACATCATATTAAATAATCACGGACCTATTAAACATTAATTGATACCGCCCGCTTCGATAGGAAACAGAAAACGATAGGGGTCAATCGAATTAAAAAAATAATCAGTCTCGAACCATCTATGAAAAATTCAGTATTGAATGATCTAGTCATAGATCAATACGTTCAGTAGTTTTGATATGATTATGTCTTAAAAGAACTGTATCTTCATTATATATAGATTATGTTATTGGTTATACAAAATAATCCGTTTTTACAATAAAATCATAATTGCATCTTTACACATTAATAAAAAACAACGCATCTGTCTTTGTTTCGTCTAGCCTGTTACAATGCTTTTAACTCGAGAACTGGTTAACTGACTTAAGTTTCCTCATTAAAATCATCTCTAATCAGGTTTTAGTATAATTTTTGATACATTACGTAGTATATAAACAAGATATGAGGTTAAAATTAAATAAAGTCAATAAATCGCTACCGGTGCATTATATTGCAGTATTTTACTAAAATCAATATAAAACAGTAAATAATTGTTACTTAACTTTTATATTTAAATTACTTTTACGAGACGATAAAAATATTAAATGTTACCAGCAATACGCTTATGTTCTTCTTCTTTTTCTTATTTTGGCTTCGCAGAAGCATTTGCTAGTGTCAATGTTTTATTTCAATAGAAATTACAACACATTTTACACTATAAGTGTCGTGTGATTATTTCAATGTTCCAACAAGATGGTGATTCCCTTGTTAGAGCTTTTCTGGGAGTTTTGCGGCTTGTTAGAACTCATGGTTCGTGGTATTATTTTCCATTTACTTCACTTATGCACAATTACCGAACTGTATTACGTAAAACACCACCAATTTTACAAAATATAGAGTCAAATAACACAAGATTATGAATAAAATATAAAATCCACTACATAATAGACCAAATACCCGCCAAAAGTCTACGCTTATGTTAATCGAATTATGTAGTTTTCTACTCATAACAAAATATTTAAAAAAATAAATATACGTTTTTTATGACATAGAGTTAGAGACTATTGTTTTAAAAGGTTCTATACTAATATTTGGATTTTAAATAAAATAATTGTTAAAAAGATTTAATAAATTAATACTTCATTAATAATTTTGCAGTTCAATCGAGCGTAACTGATTGTATAGCAACTTTTAGAATGAAACAAATTGATTGTAGCATCTCATATGATATTCTTATATCTTTTTAACTACCTACTGTTTTTTATTTAGTATTTACAACTGGACTAACTTGTTCTCGAAGATTTTCATGTATTATTTATAAATGTATTGTTTACGTAATATACAAAGGTCAAGGATAGATCGATTTGTGGATGGGTATTAATTAAGTTTGCATAAGAAAAACTATAAAAATTTATTAGTCTAATAGACAAAATTACAGCCTAATTGGATACGGAGTTTCTCAAAGATACATAATTGCCACGAACGTATCAACATCATCGTACTCTGTTATATTTAGGTTCATATCAAAAAAATCTCTGGTATAGGCTCCATCCGAACCGGATTCTGCCAAGATGCTGTGGCAAATACCTTTGTTTTGATAACTAATACTCAAACTACTCAACTTCCAAATAAATAAGAACCTTTGAAATAGATCCAATAAACGTGCATATTATTACTTAAATAATTTTATATATATAGAATCTATGTGTATATAATATATATATATATATATATAGTTACTTTGAGGCTTAATCACGCCAAAACTACTGAACGTATGAAAACAGGATTGTGATGATTTGATGTGGAATTTACTGTGTATGGTTCTAGACAATTAATGGAAATCCATTGACCCTTTCACGTTTTTTTAATCATATCATTTATTTATTTATTTTTTTATTGTAGCACGTCAAAGTGACTGCACTATGCCTGATGGTAAGCACAGTACAATCCAAAAATAATAGCGACCACAGATTGACACACTGTCCATCGCCGGTCGCCACTATCATGCCGGCCTGTAATAAGCTGGATATGCACAGGCTGATCCCGAAACGCGACCCGTAGAAGCGAATCACTATTACGGGCTTTTTCGCCATACACATGCTGGTTGCG
The DNA here is from genome assembly GCA_014332785.1 of Antheraea mylitta. Classification (NCBI taxonomy): domain Eukaryota; kingdom Metazoa; phylum Arthropoda; class Insecta; order Lepidoptera; family Saturniidae; genus Antheraea; species Antheraea mylitta. The sequence continues at coordinate 3,938,139 of JACEII010000010.1, forward strand.
ACCCAGTCGGGCTGTAAAACCCTACCACCCCGCTTGCGCCATTGCCTCGTTCATTCCATATCATTTATTTAATGAAAAGCGAAGCATGTAGATACCAGCTAGTAATCTTACTTACAGTGTATCCACAATATCCAAATAAATGCCTAAAATTAGTACTATTCTGTTGCATCACATCAAGCATTTGTCACAACGTTGAAATTAAAAATCTTTTATGTTCAATTCAATTAGGGGTGGAACGACGTGTCTTTTCACGGATCCGATCAGATTCTAACACCAAATATCGACACCTTAGCTTACCATGGAGTGATACTACAACAGTATTATAGTGAAGCGATATGCACTCCAGCAAGATCAGCATTACTTACCGGAAAATATCCAATGAGAATTGGTAAGTTGAGCATTTTTCAGTATTAACAGTATTTATAAGGGTAAGATAAATCTAATACTAACATATTAAAATCTACATATCTTTAATGAAATTACTCCATGACCTTACTCTTAATACCTTCAAGTACTAAATGTGATTTATTTCTACACATATTTTATTTTTACTTTAACATTGAATTACTTATTATTTCGAATCGTCCGGAGGTATATTTTGCAATGTTTAGTGTTGTCCAAATGCGAGACCAATGATTGTCTTGGTCTTGATGTTGGTCTTATAGCAAGAGTGTAACAAATCTTGCAATTACCTATTAATATTTTTTTTTTCTCGAACTGACTACGCTATTGACCTGGCAAGGTCTTTACAGCTTCACCGGACTACACTAATATTTATTAACCATATTAGGCTAGACCTTAGGACAATGCAATACATAGGTACATTTTAAGCGTATATTCACATAAACATTGTTAAGACCAATAATAAATCGGAATTCACAATGTACAAGAATTTAAAGGAATATTTACAGGAACAAAAATTTGCAATTTTTTCTTGTGGCCAGATAGTAGATTCTTCCTTAACCCTGAAGTGTTGGTATTTTTCATTTTTATTTCAATTTTTTATGCTGAAAAAATTATAAATAACGATTTGAGACGTTTTTTTTTTTTTTTTTTAACGTGGGTATTCCCTTGTGAGAACACCACATT
>JACEII010000010.1:3945745-3964995 GCA_014332785.1 Antheraea mylitta
TTACTAGCCCTTTGATCAAACCTCACGCTGCAATTGCAATCTCGGTATATTGCAACATTTTAAACGCTTGCAATTCAAATGCATCTAACCATCTATGTGAACTGCGAACCCAATTGTTTATGAAACCGCTCGCATTTAAACGGTCATACGAGAATGGGATTTCACTAAACCGTAAGCAAAACCAGATATAATTTACATTTACAGTAATGCGGAAACGAGAATCGGTATTAAGCGTTTCTAATACATAGTTCCTTATTTATACATATAAAGTACGTGGACGACCGAGCCTGGCTCGGTACTTTAAAAAACATTTTTAAACTAAAATAAGCTCTTAGGTTTGCCTCACAAAATTAAAATATATATATTAAAAAAGGCATCTCTTTTGCTGTCACTCGGATTCAAACTGGGGTTAGACAGATCTTCGAAGCAGCCGATTTCCATATGAGCTATTATTGTTTCGACAGCAGCAGCGAAATTTACCCTCACATTCGAGCTATATTTTTTCATTGCCTGAAAACTTAGATATAAAAATGTTTTCTATGAATGAAATCTAGCTAGATCGATTTATCGTCCCTGAAACCACCTAGAAACTAATTTTCATGGAAATCGCTGCGGCGGTTTCCAAGATCCTGAATATATAACAATATACAAGAATTGCTTGTTTAAAGGTACTATATATTGTATGTAGATGTAAAACTAAACTGTTTGAACTTTTTCGATTTTCGTAAAATAAGTTGTTGCAGGCGTAAATAAGGAATAAAATATATTTCAACCATTTTTAGAAATGTCCGTCTTATCTGTTCGTTTGAACACACATCACTGCTAAAGTACTAGGTTTACAATGAGCCTTAGGCAGAAAATGAAAGTTTTTGAGCATATCTTCGAGTATAACTTAGTTTTTGATTTTTTAAAATGGGTCCACTCTCTCAAAAGTAACTGTAGTTTTAAAGACAGCTCGAGTTATGTACGTGAGAAGAGTAGTGATCTATATTTCTATACTAATATTATAAAGCTGGAGGGTTTCTTTGTTTAGTAGGTTGAACGCGTTAATCTCAGGAACTACTGGTTTGACTATAAAAATTCTTTTACTGTTAAATAAGTTGTATACAATCACGCTGAGACCAACAGGAGCGGAGCAGTAATGTAAAAAGTTTCAAAATCAGGGTTTTTTTAGTATAAGAGTTTCCGATATGTGTTAGTGTTAACCTAAAGTAACTGTTCCACGCGGACGAACTCGCGGACAGAAACTAGTCTCTAATATTGTTATCATGAATACAAATCTATAACAACTTTCAGAGAAAGAAAATATATTTATTGTAGGAAACACATGGACAAACACAATAGTAGAAAAACAGAGTTACAAAGATGTATATAACAAAGAAAAAGAATAAAAAATATACGTCAAAAATTATTAAGATTTATACCGCGGTTGAACTGCAAAGGCGCACAATTTAAAGAATATTATTTATTTTAAACAAGTGAATCTTACTACGCGTTAGCTAAGAATTTTTATCGGTAATTTGTATAGATTGAAACTAAAAAATATCATGCTGTATATAGAATACACTCCACAGTACGAGAACGGACCGAGCAGGTAGCCATATTGATTCACCTATGTATTTACTCACACATTATGAACTCGTGCGCGTGCTCAACAAACATTGTAATGAATGTAATTATGTACTCTGTTATTGTGTCTATGCTTATTGATACTCTCTGAAAATCGTCTACATTTACACGTTCACTTGAATCAACTCATGATTTATTTATGATCGAAAATAAAGCACAATATAGTTTTATCTACAGTGTGAACTCTTCTTTTTAAAGAAAAAGTTCTTAGATTTTATGTTTTATTCATGATCTTGTTTTTTTTTCGAAATGAAAAAGCTGTTGACCTGGAAAGGTCTTTACAGCTTCACCGAACTATTGAGGCGAACGCTGAAGGCACTCAGCCGATGTGGGATGTTTGAGCGACTAACTCAAGGGTGCAAGGCACATCGAGGCTTGGGCTGTCGCCTGTTTTGTGCAAAAAACGCGACCTATTTAAGCTACCCTAAGCTAAGCTATCTAGATATACGTATATGAGTTATTGAAATATGCATGTGTACCAAGCATGCGTAACTCAACAAGTCCTATATGTATTTTGTGTCGGATAAATTCCTCTAAACTATATAGGATAGGATAAGGAAAAATAAGGGTAGAACTCTTTATCGTTTATTTCTCTGAAAAAGAAAAACAGCGTGTAAGCGTGTAGGCGTGCACCTGTGTATAGGTGATGTGTGTGATGTTGTAGCAGTGATCTAAGGTTTTGTGTCACTGTATCGCGTGGTCGTTCAGTTACCTCCTAGTCGCGCCTAAAGAAGTTTCACTTAAAAATAACCAAATAACATCGACATATTTATTTTTAGCGATAACAAATTGACGAAAATCGACGACCATTCGCCTATCAGTGTTACCAACTATAAATTCACAAATTATACATACGATGTGCGTTATTGCCAGCTGCCTATTATTCCATCAGACTGTTGTTAAGCTGTTTGTAAATTGACAATCAATATTAATTGTAGGATGACAGTCGCCAACGTGCGTATGAGTTGATTGATGTACCTATATTTATTGAATGAATTTATTAGCTGTCTTGTTTACAAGTGAGTCTGTTTGATACGTTTTGGTTGATCATTTTTGGAATGTCATTTTTTTAAATTTATGAGTCAAAGGTCACACAATTATGATTTTTTTGTTTTGACAATCAACCTTCTTGTAAATTATTACTGCCATTATCGAGGAGGTAATTACATGTTTCTTGCGATAATCTCAATGAATTATCAAATTGGTGGCCGTCTTGTTAGAACTTTCCAGGGAATTTTTGTGGCAAGACAAAATCCGTACTCCGTTGTATTATTTCCGATCCACTTCACTTGTACATATTGACCAAACTATATTACGTAAAACACTGCCAATAATACAAAATATATAGATAAACTAGCGGTCACGGCGAACGTTTTCCCTCCCTGATAATAAAAATAACCTTGAAATTAGACATATGCTGTCTGTGATTTTTTTGTAGGAATTATCAAACTCTACAACTTTTCTCTAGAGCTTTTTTTTTCTCGAACTGACTACGCTATTGGCCTTACTAAGCCTTCAAAGCTTCACCGGACTACTAAAGCGAGCGCTTAAGGCACTCAGCCGATTTTGTTTAAGTAACATGCTCAAGGGTGCACGGCACATCTCGGCTTGGGCTGTTACCGAAAATAACCCGATCTGACTTAGCTAAACTATGCTAAGCTATACATGTATTCATTTTTGAATCATACAATTAAAATTGCATAATTCAAAAACACAACATGTAAATCGGAAAGAAACAAACTAAACTACTCGATTCAGTTCGAATAAGGGAAAAAATTAAACCCTTCCACCATTTTGTGTAAAGGTGCATGTCTGAATATCTGTGTGTGTGTATAATCGGTGTAGTGTGTACTGTATCGCGATAGCAACATCTTTGTGATCACCCGGGTAATCTCGAGCAAAGATGTTGCCGAGATGACGGGACGTATGTGCGGGAGTAAAACGTGAGGGCCCTGCCTCGTGACGCACGAGGGAGGGATCCGCGACGTGGCCGGCCACGTGAATTGAAAAGATCGAATTTAAAATTTCTCTAGAGCTCAATCATATATCTCTCATTGTTAAGGCAGTTTTCGTTCGACCGTTTTTTCTCCGACTTACTTTGCAAATCCGACTACCACAAAAATTACCTTCATATTTCGTGTTAATATGACACTCACAAATAATGTGGTTTTCTATTGTAAAAAGAATTTTCAAAATCAATTTAGTAGATCCAGATATTATCCCCTTAGATAGCCGCCCCAACGGTCCGCCCGGCGGAAGATGGCCGCCGGGCTCCTACCTATAGAGAGGCAGCTGGGTACACACCCGCCGCCTCCCCTCCTCCGCCGAACCTATGCAATGAGGGGATGAGCCCCCGACTACATCCCCTCAGGTCCGGCTACGGTGGCAGGAGGAGTTGGGCAAAACGCCGCCTCCTCCTGCCGGTCCTCCTTTGGCGAAGACGGCCACTGAGGGGGTCCGCCTCGCGGGTCCGCCTCGCGGGTCCGCCTCGCGGGCCCTCTCCGCCGCCTCCTTTTGCGAGATGACTTCCTCACAAAAGGAGGCCACTGCTCGCCACGCCTGCTCGCTGCCGAGCATGGACGAGACCATGCTCGGCAGCGACAAATCTTCTCCTACCACCGTCGCCAGAATGCGGCGCTCCACCTCCCACGAAGCACACTCAGAGAGAGTGTGCTGCGCGGTATCTTCCTCAGCGCCGCACTCATGGCAGGCGGTGGTCGGCTCCCTACGAGCAATTCGGTGCAGGTACCACCCGAAACAGCCGTGTCCGGTGAGCACCTGCACCATCCTGAACGTGAGAGAGCTCCACTCCCTCCCAAGCCACTCTCGCAAGACCGGGCGGACGGCGTCGACGGTGTACGTTCCGTAGCGCGCGTCCGCCAGGTCCTGCATCCACCTCAGGACTGCCACCTCCCGCAACTCCTGCCTCTTACACTCTATCTCCCTGGGTGCTGGAGGCTCCCCACTACGTTTCCTCGCCGCCGTGAAATCGTACACGGCGGCGAGAACTCCTGCCTCCAGCTCCCAAGAAAGGGAGTCGGCGAACGCGAATGCCGCTGCTGAGGACACCGTACGGTACGCCCGGATCGCCCTCAATGCCACCGTGCGCTGCGCACTGCGCAGCGCGCGCACGTTGGCGGCACCGAGGGCGTCCGCCCAGACCGGTGCCCCGTAGGCGGCCATCGCCCGCACAACTCCCATAAAGAGTCGTCGGCACCCAGCACCTGGCCCCCCAATATTGGGGAGCAACCGGCCGAGTGCCAACGCCGCCCCAACGATCCGCGGCCCGAGTCCCACAAAGTGGGACTCGAACCGCCAGCGCCCGTCCAGAGTGAGGCCCAAGTACTTCATGTGGGCCCCCACCCTGATCCGGGCGCCCTCCACCATTATGTGGGCCCCAGGTGGTGGCCCCCGCCGAGGCCCATGAAAAAGTATGGCCTCGGTCTTCTCGAGGGCCACCCTGAGGCCCAGCCTCCTTATGCGCCTGACCACGAGGGTTGTGGCCATCGTGGCCAGGCGCTCTACCTCCTTCCATTCCCCCCCTCGGGCTACGACAAGGGTGTCATCCGCGTAACAAATTAGGCGAGCTCCATATGGGAGCACGCCGCGGAGCACCCAGTCGTACCCCATGTTCCACAGGAGCGGCCCCAGGACCGACCCCTGTGGAACCCCCCGCTTTGTGGCCCGCCGAACCATCCGTCCGTCGCCGTCGACATAGGCGACCTGCCTGTCCTCCAGGTACGCCTCCAACAACCGCCGCAGGTACGGGACCACTCCGAAATATCGGAGAGACTCCCGTATGACACCGTGCGGCAGGCTGTTGAAGGCGTTGGTTGTTGAAAACCTTTTTTTTTGTATGTTAAAGGAGCCAAACGAGCAGGTGGGTTACTCGATGTTAAGTGATCACCACAGTACATAGACAATAGCAACTTCAGGGAAGCCGCAAGTGCGTTGCCAGGCCGTGTATGAGCGAGTAGAGTAGAAGGGAGAGAAAGGGGTTGGGGAAAGGAAGGTAAGCGTCCGGTGCCCTCACTTTTTTGTGAGTAGGGTAGTACTACCCCGGGCGAGCCGACTCATTCATGCTGAAGCCAGTAATAGCTTCAGCGTGGCTTTACTACCTACATAACTAAGTAATCTGGAAACAATTATTATTCTCTAGGTATAAAGAAATTACAATATAAACTTCTAGTTTTATGCACACAGCGATATACGGATAAAGGAAAGTTGAGGATTCTTTGGTTTCGAAAGATAAAAAAAATGACACTAGCTTTTTTTTTCTAACTACGCAATTAATACCTATTACCTACTATTACCTACCAAGGTTTTAACAGCTTCACCGGACTACTGAGGCGAGCGCATAAGGCACTCAGCCGATTTTATTTGACGACTATCTCAACGGTGCACGGCACATCTCGGCTTGGGCTGTTGCCTGATACGTGCAATTCGCGATCTATCTGAGCTAACCTAAGCTAACTATTCATATATATATAAATTCTTGAAATATATATGTGTACCAAACATACATACCTCAACAACTCTTATATATATTTAGTATAGGATAATTTTAGTTCGATAAGTGAAAAGAATAGAACCGTTCCACTTTCATGTATAAGCGTGTATGCGTGCACGTGTGTGGAAGTGATATGTGTAATGTTGTCACAGTGATGTGAGATTTTGTGTATATATAATACTCTTAGAAAAAAACACATTTGTTTTTATAAATTTATTAATTAAAATTGTTTGTTGTTGTGTGGAAAAAATCGTAATTTTGACATCGATACTAGACGAAGTGTATCAATATCGATGTTAAAACCAAATACGTAGTAATGTTCAAATATGTCGCAGGGGCAGTTTTTCAGGTTGCAGAGTATACTCGATTCCTGGCTGCCCCTACAATGCGGCCGACGGTACACAGTGGCGTTTTATTCCGTAGGAGTCAGACATAACCCACTCTCTCCCCCGGGAGAGTGGCGTGTCCATAAAGGATTTCCCCACGTTAATAAAAAAAAGTAATGTTCAAATATGACTTAACTGCAAGAACGCAAGAGTCTTGCAGGCTCGATCTTGTTTTGGACAAGTCTTGCAAGGGTTAAACCAAAACCAAGACCAATTTTGGGCAACACTAGTTACACTATTTTAATATATACAATATAAAATAATACGATAACATTATTTATAAAAATCATACGATAAAATTACTAATAAAGATTAAATGTAAATTAAAAGTTGCAATTGCCTTTTATGCAATGAACACTTGTTGTTTATACTACACGAATTTACAGTCACGCAATCTGCATAAAATAGATATAGGAATGAATGAATGAAAACTATTAGTAGCCGGTTTTATTGAGTGTTACATTCAAACCGTTGACGCATATGTACAATAAGCTACTTATTTCGTTTGCATTATAAACGTAATCGTTCTATATTTCTAAAATTCAAAACTTGTATAATTGTTTAAATTACTGTAAAACTTTAAACTTTTCAACATGGTTTTTGTAAATAAAGAGAGTTTCAACAATGCTCATTATTACAGTGATCTTCAGTCCTACAGCTTCATATGCTATTCTAAAATGTAAAACTCTCTACAAGTTCTAAAAATAGGATACTTCGATATTTTCGAAATGTTGTGAGTCAAAAATCTATCCTGAACGACTTTCAAAAAGTTAACTCCTCGGTTTTGGGATAGATGCGAGTAAGCAAGTAAAGTCATAGCACGATCGGGGACAGTTCTATTGCGGAAATCAAAACGAATGCTATACAATTGTATTATATAATCGGAAACAATGCGACTGCGATTGAGAACACGTGAAATTGTTTATGAAATTTCTGCGTTACTGTACCGGTCAATTCTTTTATTACAAGCAACATTTTATTAACCATGGACGTAATATTATTTTAGTACATGTTAGAAAATAATTCTGAACCAAATAATATGGAATTAATGCTGATGGTCAGTTAATAGGTTATTTACGATAAACAGAATAATAAATATTTTCGTACCTAAATACAACTACATTGTCTTCATTAGCGAGTACTTTAAAAAAAATACCTAAGATAATTTCAAGTGAATTATTTTAGCATTATTGTAATATTATCGCATTATATATTTCATAGGTTCCTACCGGCATATAACTGGTTGGTAACTAGCTGGAGATTTTAGAGAATATCATTCAATTATAAAAATCCACGGTATTTTCTTCCACGTAAAGCCCATGCCTGTGTAAGGTACGATTAATGCGGCATTCGAATGCACTACCGCTGTGTCACAATAATTATTTTAGTCTTATCAAGTTAATTGACTGTTTTTCAATAATTATATGTGTCGACATTTAATTAACTGAAAAATAATAAAGTAAGTCGCGTTTAACTGGCAGTATTACAGCCGTAAAAAATAAATTATGTTCATGTAACACTTTCTACTCGATTATGCGAGTCCTCGAGTAAGTTTGTTCGCGAGATCGCCAACTCTTCCGCTGAGAGCGAAAAAAAAAACTGTTAGACCTTAACAGTTTTTTTGTCTTATCTTTACTAATCCACCATCTTATGAAGAAAAAGCAATACCCAGATATGATTAGAACAATTCTCAATTAAGTATTTAATAATAATTTATGAAAACCAAATCACTTTCGTCATTTTTGTTAATATAAAATATTGTTGCGTCGCGATGCGGATTCTTATCAATTGAAATCAAGTATAAATACTTACATATTATATGCAGGTTGAAGTAAATTGGATTGAAGCTGTGTAATACAGATTTATATCTGTATATACTTTTTGAAATGAAATTTAATATCGCACGGTAGGGAAATTTTTTGGTAACCGTTAAACTTAAGGTAGATCTGTATTTATTGTGTATTGGCTTCTGCCCGCGACTTCGAATATTATATATAGTTACTTAGAGCTAACACAGCGGAAGCTCTCAAAATGATTTTGAAACATTCTTCATTGTTGCTCCGCTCCTATTGATCTTAGCGTAATGATATATAACCCATACCCTTCCTCGATAAATAAGCTATCTAACGCTGAAATATTTTTTTAAATCGGTTCGGTAGTCCCTAAGATTAGTGCGTGTCACCAAAGAAACAAACTCTTCAGCTTTATAATATTAGTATATTGCAAGTAATTAAACACCCAAGTTTTTTAATAAATTTTCCACAATGTAATCATGTATTTCAACATCATACGAATAGTATTATGTAAAAATGTAAATCTCAGGCATATTTGTTTGTTGATTGTGATGTTTACCCTACTGCGTTGAACTAGGGTAAGGTCTTTCGTATTTATTTAGCATTTATTTATCTGTAACTGAAACGGCTTATTGGATTTTAACATATGAGATGTCATTACATCCAGTAACATCACTAAAAAGCTGTAGATACGTCATAAGCTCTTCCACAGCGCTTTGTTATAATTTGGCTAGTGATACCGTATCAAGCAACATATAACTATTTCTTTTTCACCACCAATACTGAGAATATGCCATCTTACTTCCACATTTTATCTAAGACAGTGTGGCGTTATAGTATTACTTTACGTATGTGTGCGTTATCGTGCTATTTGTTTTGTCAAAATATTGAGTAGGTAATGTATCTACATCATTTTAGTTATAATATCATTGATTACATCTGTCTTATTATACATTGGGCTAGCGGTTTCGGCGGATGTTATCCCGCCCTGAGAAAAAAAAACCTAGACAAATTATTTACCGAAACCTTCTTCGTGAATCGCTATTGGTGAACTAACTTTTACTCGTGACTCCGATCGTGTTAACATAGATTTGTCATATCCCTCAGCATGCATGCGTGTATGCATAATTTCATAATCAGTTGAGCAGTTATGGCGTATCAGTGTCACAAATAAACAAACACATATTCATATTTATAATATTAGTCAGGATGAAATGACAAATTATGCAGAGTTTGATTTAATTACAGGAATGCATGGCAGACCTTTATTCAATTCCGAAGATCGAGGTATCCCATTAACGGAACGTCTTTTACCTTCATATATGAAAGAGTTGGGTTATAGAACTCATTTAGTGGGTAAATGGCATGTAGGGATGTCTAGAGAGGAATACCTACCCACTTCCCGAGGATATGATACTCATTACGGCATGAGAGGTGGTTACATTGACTATTACACATATAACAAAGTTGAAGAAGTAAGTATTGTACAATACGTAATGTCGAATACATTAACATCCAACAAAACACATATTTTCGACCAACCCTATTTTATAAGGAGTTTATGTAAAGATATCCAATTTTAAGTAAGTTGCAATATATGAATATGCCCAAGATAAAGGTTGTGACCAAAATTTTGGATGACTTACAGTCAACTGAGATGTATGAAGATGGGACACTGGAAATAGTAAATAATTATATATATCTGAAACATTGTTTTTCCTTAAGCAGAGAGCATAGATACATAAAGATCAATAGACGCATCCAACTAAAGTGATCTGGTTTTGGCAAATTTGATCATTTTTAGGTAATAGAAAAAAGCAACAATGTCTGAAGCTCGACCCGTCTTTGTAACCAGTGTGTTCTCCCCACAACGACGTATGGCGTCCAAACATGGATGCTCATAATGAAAACTATGCATAAAATGAGCGTTGCACAGCGTGCCATGTTAGGTATCACCTTGAGTGATGAGTAAAAAATATGGATATCAGAAAAAACGCAGGATATTCTACGTATTGCTTAACACAGATAATGTTAGACTGACCACTTGGCCAGATGTGGTGAAGCCAGGTGTAGTAGGTTTTTGACTGTGGTAGCTGAGAGACGGCAGGCAAAGTGTGGGTTATATATAAACGTTTTAAAAGTATTAAATCTGAGATCAGTGGCCTACGAAACATATGTACGAGTACATCAGTAGATTTGAAAAAAAATGAGCCGATACGGGACGTCTGGCAGATGTGAAACATCGAAATCGTTCGAATCTAATAAATCTCGAAATCTCAAATCACACTATTAAATAGATATACGAGCTTAGTGCGACAAGAGAAGTTACGCAGTGGCTTGCGCATGGCAACGTGGCGTCGTCGCCACGCCAACAATCAGGTTTACCCACGCCTATAGATGTTTCACATCAAGAATAATTTCATCTACATTCAAAAGATTCAGGTTTCTTAAAATATTATATAATATCGAGATGACATCTTTCTAAAATGAGGTCGATATTAAAAGAAATAAAATGTTAAATTAATTCTGCAAGCAATGTGTGTTGTTGTGTCTGAACTTGAAGGTTTACAATTACAAAACGTAACTAAATAACTTTGTTGAAATTTGTGTCAGTAATTGTTATATGCAGTAGTTGCTTAATATTAATGTTATCACAAGTTAAAAAAGTATATAGTTTTTAACTAGTGCACTGCCTTTTATTAAAGTTGTAGAAAATACTTTACTGTATCGAATAATTGAAAGTATCGTTTTAATATATAAAAATGGCCGGTAAAAGATATTATAAAAAGAAAAAAAGAAAAATTAAGAATTTATCATAAATTTCAAATATAGATAACTTTATAAAAAATATCATAATAGCATAACTTATATTGAGAAGAAAATAGTCACATTTTTCTATAACCGCTCAAATCAAATAAAAATATTTTCTCGATCCAAGAACATACTGATCTAGATCTCGAAGTGAGACCAATTACAAATTATCTTAAATATTATTGTATATTTAGTATGTAACCTTTTTTACTTTCAGTGGCCCAATGGCCGTGTATTGGTAGGAATGGATTTGTTCGAGAATGGTATACCACAACTCACGGAGGATCGTTATATAGTAGATGCTCTTACAGATAGAGCACAGAAAAGTATGTAAACCTTAATTATAATATCTAAGAATAAATGATTATTTTCATTTTGAAGCAAAGATAATCTGTATAGCGCTCTAATATACATAAGTTAATTTAACTTTGATCTGGTGTCAAGTTAGATGAAATGGACAGATATGTGTTTCCTATGCTGATTTCCCATAAGTGTCCATTTCAATTCTAGTATTATTAAATTAGACTAGAATATTATGAACTAGAATCTTCGTTAACATTTATTTGTCACGAGCTTAGAACACACAATTACATACTTTTAATTGTTCGTAGTTTCGGCCTGGTTACACAGTCCATGGTCATGTTTTAAACTCATGCCCAATAAAAAATTGTAATGTGTAGAAAACACGATATTTTAAAAGAAAAAATAAGCAAAATTAATGCAATAATATTGATAGAGGTTAATTCAATTAATTAAATTTATCAGTCAGTTATAACAGATCGTTGACCTGTTATGGATGAATATCAGTGTAACATTAATGAAAGTGGAGAACACGAGAAATAGACGCTTATAGGAAACACATAAAGATAATATTTTACTATTATCGTATTAAATTATAATCAGCCAGTAATTTAATATCGTATAACAACCTCATTTCGTATTAACTTACGCAATGAACTTTGATTTTGTTACCGCAAATGGTGTTGCACCAAAAAATAAAGACATTGTAAGAATAGTATAGGTTTAAGAAATTACAAATTTATATTATTTCTTTAAATATTGTTACATGTTACTTCATGGCTTACGATATACCAAACAATAAACTTATATAAAAAACGACCAGTACTCTATCGATTGGTACACGCTTTGATCAATTTTGATGGCCAAGAATCAAATTCGATTGCAGTATTTCTGTGCTTTGAACAATGAAATGTAGACTTCTAAAATACAATAGAATACATATACAATGAATTTTGGAATCTGTTGTTTGTGGTGCCTTTATTATGATTTTTAGTATTTCATACTTACTCTTTAAAATGTTCTATTAGTGAATAAGAAATTAGGTTTGAATTATTAAAAAGAAATTGCAAATAATCAGTTTCAGTTAACTCATCCATCTTAGGAATGCAATATATAATAGTTAATACGAAATTTTACGAGTCATAATTATTTATTATATACTCATGTTAGGGTAATGTTATTGACAAAGAGTTATTTGAAATGTAGTTCATAAAAATTCAGAGACCATGCAAAATTAAAGGGTTTCTATAAAAATGGAAACACTGTACAACGTAGGAACTTTGTAACCAATACAAATTAATTAAATAAAGTGTGTGTGTACACGCGTTAGAAGTTATACTTCTTCAACGTAACAAGATAAAAATCTTTTAAATTTAAATCTCTTTATCTATGTTCTTTATCTATTATATGTTCTTTTTAAATTTTTTGATACAAAAAAAAAATGTTATCTTTCACCTTATTCTACGTTTGTAGAAAAAACGACACTAACTATAGAAAAAAGGTATTTAATACATTGAAAGTTTTAATACAAAGAAAAACAAACAACAAATACAAAGAAACAAAATGTTGACTATAGCTTACTTCAGGGTGTCTGTTTTTCGTGACGGTGTGCGCGCGCATCGTAAAATTTACTCTCATATTTTTTCCCTAAGGCGCCAAAAGAAGTACAACTTCAAAGAGTATTACACAAATAATAAAATTTAATTGACTTTATAATCGTTTCAGTTATTCATAATCACAACATTAGCCAACCTCTCTTCTTGCACATAACGCATAATGCTCCACACGCTGGCAACAGTGGAGGTGCACTCCAGCCACCACTCTACAGCACAGTCAAACATAGACATATCGTTAATTCAGACAGAAGATTATATGCAGGTAAATGAGTATACCTAATAGATATAATTATTTTTATATAGCTCTTAGTATTTGATCATAATCTTACACGATGTTAAATGACGATACCACAGTATAAATATGAGAGACAGTACAGAAACCACCTACAAACGTTCGAAAGCTGCACACTCACACATGCGCATCGATCAGAGATTCTAAAAGGTATTCTATGGGCAACACCGCAAAAACCCCTTAGGGGTCTCGTAGATGCGCATGTTGCCCACTATTCTAGATGCCGTTACGAGCGTGCATACGTAGTTTCCATACTGTCTCTTATATTTATACTGTGACAATGCTGTCTAAAATGGTAAGCACGTTGAAAATAGAGGGGACTATCCCTCAAATGCAGCTGTCGGAACGCACTTACTGGTCTCGGACAATAGTGTAATCATTTCGAGAAAAAAAAAACGCACCTAATGGTGTTAGACTACGGATTGTCACCTTGGGAGTGGTATTTAATCAGAGCTCCTCAGAAAAAGCCCCACTACCATGCTGTAGTTTCATCGCGAGGTTTTTCTTCAATGCTCCAACTAATTTGCAAAGATTCAAACCAACGTCGATAATTCGGTGCCAGAACACTTTAACCACTGAGCTATCATCGTTTTAATAAAATAAACTGTATTGTGTGTTATCTTTTCCGTTATTTACTTGAAATGTACACAATTAAGATAATTATTCCTGAACACAATTAAGAAAATAATATTATGAAACAGTTTTCAAGTTACGATTACAGAAACTGGAACTGATATGTTAATTTGAAACCTCAATACTTAACAGCTGGATTAATTAAATGGCGTTTATATTTTTAAGTGGAATACTCAACTATCAATTAAGTAAGTGTTGACTTTGGAAAGAAATAGATCTGCTATTTTGATGATCTATCTAACTACCTGTGTATGATAAAGATTTTAAAGAAAACCAGGGTCTTTCCTACTTTTAAGGGTAATGGTTTGATAGTAGTAAAAGTATCGTTCACATCGTATCGACTTTAAATTGAGTTTGATCATTTAAAGCAATATATTGTGACGCAAATATATAATAAATTAATGCTAGAAGCATTTTCTCTTGAGATAATTGTAAACAACCAGGTTTACTTTCATACTTAAATACGAGTAAACTGACTTTTATACAGTTAACTTTCGAAATATTTTAACTAAACAATTCCGTTTTTTTTTTTTCAGAAATAGTAACCCAAATAGACCGCAGTGTAGGCCGAATTATTAGGGCGCTAAGGGAAAAAAACATTCTCGACGATACTATTATAGTGTTTGCATCTGATAACGGCTCTCCCACGGTGGGATCATTGCGAAACTGGGGAGTGAATTTACCCTTCAGAGGAACGAAATGGACACCTTGGGAAGGTGGAGTTAGAGTACCAGCTTTTATATGGCATTCATCTTTAAGATCGCGAATATGGAATGGTCTTATGCATATCAGTGACTGGCTCCCAACTTTAACTGCTGCTGCTGGCGGAAGGGTTGATACGGCTATAGATGGAGTGAATCAATGGGAAGCCATCTTAGACGATAAAGATTCAAAACGCAAAGAACTTTTAGTAGCTGTTGAGGATAGTGATACTAATGTATACGCGGCATATAGGGCGGGAGATTATAAAGTTATTGTTGGTAACGTGACTGGTATAAATAACGAGCATTATGGAAGTGATCTTCTTATTAATAAATTTAATTACACTTCACAATACTTTCCCGCCTTGAAATCGAGTGAAGTTTCAAGAGTATTTGAAGGTATGGGTATGTATTTGGATTTCGATAAAGTGAGTGCAAAAAGAAAAATGGCTACAGTAAAGCAATTAGACACGGTCAGCGATGCGAGACTTTGCATACCTACACTAAGTAAGTAGTTTTATTCGTATCATATTTACATTATACTTCAACAATTTATTGTAGACTTTATTTGTATATTAATTTAAAATAAGTTTTGTAACATTAAGTCCATACAAAAACCTATATTCTAGGCAGTCTTCTTATGTGTTGTTCCATTCCCTAATTATGTGCATATTTTATAAATTGTTCCTATGTCAATTTTTACAAGTCTTATTTGTAATTCTATAGGAATTATTGGTATTAATTGTATCCAATAAATTTGGAACATTTAAACCAAAAATAATGTTTGCTTAACTACGGTACCACAATTTAATCGTGACACTACCAACCGCATAATAAAATTTAGCTTTGTGCCATCTAGTGGCGACCTAGGGTAAATTGAGTAAGACAAAATTCTCTTTAATGTGAAACATCTATAGGCAAGGGTAAACCGCATTGTTGGCGTGGCGATTCTGTGAGACATGATGACGCGATGTTATAATAACGAGGACATCTGTTATTACTAAGAAGAACTAAGTAGAAATAGAACAATCATAATGGATCCATTTTATTTTAGTTCCCTATATTATTAATAGATGGCGTTAATTTCAAAAGACAAACGTGATTTTCGACGTTTCACATCTGCTAGGCGTCCCGTGACATCTCAATTTTTTGTTATGTACCAACATGCATAGTAATTGGTAAAACGCTGCTGGCTTTTATCAATTTCCGACTAGACCGACGCCTATTTTATATCTATACCTCTATACTAATATTATAAAGAGGTAAAGTTTGTGAGTTTGTGACATTGTAGGGGGTAATCTCAGGAACTACTGGTCCGATTTGAATAATTCTTTCAATGTTATATAGCTTATTCATCGAGAATAGTTATAGGCTATATATCATCACGTTAAGATCAATAGAAGCGGAGCACAGATGAAAAATGTTTCAAAGTCGGGATGATTTTTCCTTTTGAGAACTGCTGCGTGTTAGTGTTGGTGTTAGTGTATCTATTCCACGCGAACGAAGTCGCGGGCAGAAGCTAGTATTTCATAAACTTATTTGTTCTTCAAAGGTTTTTCCTCAATCATTCTTTCTTTAATAAATTGACCGTAAATTAATTAAATATAAGTAAATGTATACTAGTTAAATGCAATATTTTAGATATTTCACCGAAAGAAAAAATATACGAACAACGTAATATATTTTGAACAGTGGAACCCTTCCTTCGTGCAATGATACTATTACAAGAAATATGTACACATTACAATAGGCTTGTGATTAATACATAAACTTTTTTATTGAGTTAATTTAGAAAACTAGATTTGTTTTAAAATTATTAAATTTCAAAAAACTTTTATTTTTCAGCTCGCGGTTGTCTTTTTAATATACGCCGGGATCCAGCAGAAAGGCACGATTTATGGGAGAGGGCAGAAGATATTGCAGTACTGTTGACGAGTCGTCTTCGAGGTCTTTGGTCACAACAGATACGTAGGGGACCTCTGAAATTAGGAAATGAGTCCGATCCTGCTTTGTTCGGCTATACATGGATGCCATGGATCAAATCAAACAAGCCCATTAGTATAAAAACAACACCTCTAGATCTTAATAACGAAAACATAAAGTTTTCTATAAATTATAGTCAGAATAAAACTGTAAATTTAGGTAAAGATAAAGATTCGACTAAAGCTTACGTAGTCAACTGTGATGGTACGACAGGTATAAGGAACTTTTTATGTATTTTGAAAAGTGTTTTTTAGCTTACTGAATATTTGTTGAATTATTAATTATGAGTTACGTACAAAGGATTCTGTTTAAGAGATGACGTAAAAGTATTCTTAAGTAGAATAAATAGATTTGAAGATAAAAAGGTTTTAGTTTTACAAGATTTACGAACAAACGTTGAACTTGATCTACACGAACTTGATTTAGCTTAGCCTACTGTTTATCCTATTGTATAGACTAATTTCATGAGCTAAGTAGTAAACGGTAGTAGATTCTATATAGTATGTTAATATATTGATTTGAAAAATGTACGATTCTCTTCAAAAATCTTCCGCTATAAAAATAATGGGTGCACAAAATATTGAACGAGTCCATTTGTATCATGCAATCCTAGTTATCAAAATTTCAGTTTCTAGTCTAGTAAACACAAAGTTTCTAGTCGAATTGCCTATAATTTGATACTGTGTATTCTGGAGCATTTGACTATTGAAGGGCGTCGTCGTGGGGACATAGTAGCCTTCTTTTGTTAATTTATCAGTTCATCTGGTGTTAAATGATGATGAGGTTATATAGTCTTTTAAGATGGTAAATATGCTAAACCTAGGTGATGCTTTGAAGAGGTACTTGGTGATAGCTTTTCAACCTGAGGGTCCTAGCCAGCCTTGAAAAGACTGAATCAGCATGGTATCAATTTATTATGCTGTTTTCCTTCACTAAAAGCTACGAGTCAATTGTTAGGATTCGAACCTGCGTCCCCACGCTATCCATCATAGCTTCAAGTTTTGTTATTAACAAATTTCGATTTTATAAAACTGCAGCTCGTCTACCAAAGTAATAAGATATAAATATGCTGTGTTGTGTGTTGTTTGACTTAACTTCCCTTGAGAAGTTTTTAACTTTGTTTTGATATGTCTCCTATATTCAACCATTATAATAAACGTTTCCTAATTATAGTTACCAGTCTCCTTCAAAAATGATAACTTTTAGTTGTACCGGTTAAAGAGAATAAGGCAGTTATAAAAACGCGTTTTCTGTTTTACCTCAATAAGCTTGTATATGTTCGTACCAAACATGTTGCTAAATTAATTGTAGTTATATAATCTTTTTGTGCCGTACCTGGCCTAGTAACACCGTAATTTTAACGATGTTTTAAAATTACGTGTCGTTTAATTGATGACTAAAACTATAAATAAACGAAAAAAAGAAACGTTAATTTTTAACGTGGAAATTTTATTGACGATATCCGAGCAGAAATGTAAGTTAAGGAAAAAATTATCGATCGCTTTTCTTTTAAACATTTCCTGTGTTAATACATTAAGGTAAATACGTATTAAATATTTGCTTTAAAAAGGTTTAGTACTAAATGAACCGCGCTCGCTCGAGGCAAATTCGCGTAATCCTTTTTTCGTACGTCTAATCTAACGTAACCAAAACGAGACAAAAGAGCAAGATGGCGAACAGTCAGCGAGCGCGGTGTATTTAAAACGTAAAGCAAGTGTTTTAAAGCAAGTATTCAATACCTAATTAACTTTTTTGTAATAACACCCTTCGTATCTTTATACTGAAATTGATTTTGTATTTGAAATTCCAAACCAAACACAAGATATAAGTATTATCAATTAGTCCAATTATATCTAATATTATATGTATTCTTAGTAACGTGTGCGTTCATTAGAAGCTAAGCAATACAAAAATTGTATATAATGGTGGTGTTTTTAATTTTATAATACTAACATTCTATAAAATAAGTATGGTCTTTATAAAATATTTTAAGCGTAACGTTATTCTTTAATTGTTAAATTACTGAAACAGATAATTTATTTTGTTTCAATGTATAACTATAGATATAATAGTTTGAATGTACCTTTTTTTTTTTTTTTTTTTTTTTTTAAGGTGAGGAAAATCCTGCACAGGATACCCTGCAGCTGTCGTTGGGGACGGGGCAACAGCTGCAGGGTGATGCCGGACTCCTACCGGCTAAAAACCTCACCGGCCGCACGGCGCGAAAGTGTGACCAGGGTCTGGATTGCGCGAGCATTCTCCGCACCCTGGCCACGCGCTCGAGTCGCCCGCAGGTGGTCAGCGGGTCGACGTACGTCCCGAGAGTGCAAAGCACCCTCACGCTTCCCTCGGAAGCAGCGGCCTGTGGTCCGCGCTTGACTTCGCGGGTTCCCATTTAGGCAGCGGGCGCCCCCACCCACTGCCGGGAATTTACACCACGGCTGTGACGAGTAGTGAGTCACAGCTATTTTAAAGGGTACAACTTAATCGGTACCACGTTAAAGGGACAACTGGGATGACGGTACAACTTAAACGGTACCGTGGGCAAGACAATTAGGAAGAAGAAGAAAAAAAAAAAAAAAAAAAAAAAAAAAAA
>JACEII010000010.1:3965095-4050801 GCA_014332785.1 Antheraea mylitta
CCATGACCGACAAAACGACCCAAGACCAACTGACCCGGGAACGAAGAGCCGGAAAAAAAAAAAAAAAAAAAAAAAAAAAAAAAAAAAAAAAAAAAAAAAAGGAAAACAAGAACAATTGTCTAGGACTTAAGGCGGTCTGAGATCAGAGGCAACTGCACGACCTCTGCGCCTTACTCTGCCACGCCGTGTTGAGGTAGCTGTGGGCTCCCGTTCCCTCGCTCTTTCTGCGTCCTCTTTCCGAGACATGACTCTCTCGCAAAAATTCGCAACGGCTGTCCACGATGTTTCGTCTTTCACCAGAGCTGTCACTACTGACGACAGGGACAAGTCGGTTCCAACCGTAACAACGAGTTCTGCCCGCTGTTCCTCCCATGCAGGACACTCCTGGAGGGTGTGCAAGGCTGTGTCTGTGTCACACCGGTCACAGTGGTGACACCTCGCTGTTGTTTCACGCCTCACTACACGATATAAATAATCCCCGAAACACCCATGTCCTGTTAGTATTTGGGTTAATCGGAAGGAGAGTGAACCGTGTGGTCTGTTCACCCATTCCTTCAGTTTCGGGCGGAACGACTCCACTGTTGCAAACCCGGCGCTTGGTGTCTCTAGGTAATCTGACCACTTTTGAAGTACCTCCTCCTGTAGACGAACCTTTTGCACTTCCATCTCTCGGAGTGTGCATCTCTCTCCTCTGGTTATCTTACCAGATCGCCACGCGTACATGGCGGCGTATGCTTGGGCCACCAACTCCCAGGGCGGAGAGCATGCAAGAAGGCACGCAGCATCACACGAGATGGTGCGATATCCACGAATGGTTCTGATGGCCATAACCTTTTGTACTTTGCGTAGACTGCTAACATTCGATGAAGACAGGGCTTCGCTCCATACAGGAGCTCCATAGAGCATCATGGATCGTATTACGTATGAGTACAAGGAGCGACACTTGAGACCAGCACCGCCGAGGTTAGGTAATAGGCCTGCCAGGGCAGAGGCGCTTCGCATTACCCTCGGCACTAGGTCTTTAAAGTGTTCCTTAAACGACCATTTGCTATCCAGCGTGAGTCCAAGATATTTAATTCTGGAGTCAACCTTTACTCTTGTACCATCAATCTCCATCCATGTATTCGATGGCACTATGCTACGTGGACCACAGAAGCATATTGCCTCGGTTTTCTCCAGGGCAACTTTAAGGCCCAACGTTCTAATCCTCGTGATCACCTGCGCCACACTTGCAACTCCTAACGAGATGGCATCTCTGAGACTTTTTCCTCGCACAGTTAGAAGCGTGTCATCCGCGTAACATGTTAAAGCGGAGCCATGCAATAGGGCCCCCCTCAACACCCAGTCATATGCTATATTCCATAGCAAAGGTCCCAGGACTGAACCCTGAGGGACACCACACGCTATTTTCCTGTGATGGATAGTACCGTCCTGTGCAACGTAAGTAACATACCTGTCCTGTAAATAGGATTCTACGATTTTGTACAGGTATTCGGGGACTCTGTGGTATAAGAGCGCGTTTTTGATGCAGACCCACGGGATACTATTAAATGCGTTGGCGATGTCTATGGACACCGCCAACATAACTCCACCCCGCGAAAGCGCCTCATCAGACAAACTTTTAACCCGCAATATGGCATCCACAGTGGACCGACCCTCTCTGAAACCAAACTGGAGATCAGACAAGCTCGGACCCGATGTAGTCAGATGGTTGACTATCCGTCGTGCGATAATTCGCTCAAAAATCTTACCGACTTCATCGAGGAGTACTATCGGTCTGTATGCTGACGGTGATTCAATAGGGCGACCCTGCTTCCTTAGAAGGACTAGGCGACCAACTTTCCATTGTGGAGGAAAGATTCCTAAGAGCAGACACCCACTGTACAGTCTCCTCAAACGCTCACCTAGTACCTCCATTGAGAGTACCCAGGCTTTTCCCGGTACACCATCAGGTCCAGGGGCTTTGTTCTTGCCGCGTAGCCGAGCAATAACCCTATCCAATTCTGCTTCCGAGACTGCAGGCACCTCACTATGATGGACTTGTCCGGCTAGCTCAGATCGTGCGACAAGCGGAGGGACATAATCCGAATGTCTGGGGAAAAGGGCATCTAAAATCCTATCAAGTAACCTTGGAGAGAGGGTTTGTGTGATAGGAGGAGCCCATGATCGAAGATGACCAATTACTGTGCGGTAAGCACGCCCCCAAGGGTCATTCTCCAGGGTTTGCAGTAGATGCTCTCTAGCCGCCGCCTTGGCTTTCTTGATCGTAACTTGTAAAGGTCTTTTTTGCAACCTTATAAGTTTCGTAAAGTTGCGTTTCTGTAGCGCTATTACGCCCTCTGCGCAATCTGCAATATCTCTCGTACTGGCGTCTTGCTGCTATACAAATAGTGCGTAGGTCAGCTATGTCTGACGACCACCAGTACACTCTGCGTTTGGGTGATATAGCCTTGACCCTTGGCATGCTAGCGTCGCATATTCTCGCCATCGTATCCCTAAACCAAGCTACTTCTGACCCAATATCTATTGCGCCTGCGGGTTGTCGCGACCATGAGGCAACTATTGCGGCCTCTGTTAATTAGGAATGTACCTAGTATAAATTATTGTCTTTATGTCTTGCGTGCGATATTTATATATTATGAAGAAAATGTAGGAATAAAACATGTTACCTGAAAAGGCTATTTTTGTTGATAATAATATTTCAATTGTTAAAAAAAATTATGTTAAAAAAATCTATATAATTTTTCATCACAAGTAAAATAGTATATATACTACTCATATTCTATACAACTTTTTATTTCACATTTATTATAAAACTAGCTGACCCGTGCAACTTCGTCTGCACCAAATTGGTTATCACTGGTTTCAATTGTATTTTTAAACGTGAAAAAATTGAATAAAACTAATACCCGATTGCAGCCACAACTACCGTTTCCAATTGTGAATCCAAACTATCCACGGATTAACTGAAACATTACCAGATTACATGTGATTTTTTTTAAATAAGCCTAGTACCCGTTCCTAGCATCATCTACCACTCTGTTGTTTGTAGTCCGGTGAAGCTGTTAAGACTATGCTCGGTTAATAGCGTAGTCATTTTGAGAGAAAAAAAAAATTATCTACCAGGATCAATTAAGATAAAAAGTAACCTACATAAAACTAAATAAGCATCGCTACCACTTACTTTCTCATAACTATCTTCAACTTGTATTAAAACCTTTTTGTACTCCATTGTATTAAAGCAAAATATATGAACACAGTATCGAAACGTCAAACATCGCGCCGAAGCGTCGTCAACTTTCACTTGTTTGAAACTATTGTTTAAGAGTTATAAACTGTTTCGAAAACGTATTTTAAATATATTTATAAGATATTTTTATAAATAATCTTTGTACCACTCACAACATAGTACCTTTTGAGTAATTTATCCATGTTGATATGTTTCTATTGTAGATTATTCTACGTTGTTACACTAAATATTTGGCATTAGATTTATAACGTGTATTTGTCACACTCGATATTGGCGAAATTACCTACATAGGCAGAGGCCATACCGGAAAGAATCAATCAAGCCAGTTTTATATATTATATTCATCCGAACAACGGGCTACCTGGTTGCCGGTAAGAGTTGCGTTTGTTTGTGCATATCGTACCTTTACAGACAAAAATATTGATTTTTAAATAATTTTGGGATGTTTTTTTTCACTAACTTTGTAGCAGTGATGTAAAGTTTTGTGTCACTGTATCGCGTAAGCAGCTTACTAAAGGGCTCCCCGCCGAGGGAACGGACCTAGGCTTGAGCCGTTGCCAAGCGGGGTCTAATCTGGTGTGCGGGAGTGAAATTTACCCCCAGACCACGGCGGCGTGATCTGTGGTTATGCAGGCGTGGGCGTGAACACGCTCTGTTTTAAGAGACAGGCTGGTATTGATCTTTCGCTGACGTGATTGAATCAGGAGGGAAGGTAAAAATGTGTCGCGATCGTCTTCTATACTACGCAGCGTTGGGTACGGGTTCATAGTTCGCGGCGGATACCACTAAAGGGCTGAGTTGATTCGCGGCTTTTTCGAAATAATTGTTAAAAAAATTATGTTAAAAAAATCTATATAATTTTTCATCACAAGTAAAATAGTATATATACTACTCATATTCTATACAAATTTTTATTTCACATTTATTATAAAATTTTTCATTGTAAGGATCAAGAATTTTCATAATTTAGTTTTGGATACAGCTTAAAATAATAATTATAATAATACTTAAAATAATACTCACCTATAAATATAAAAATGTAAACAAATAAACATACAGAAAAGTACTATTTTTATATGATCGAAGATGCTGACACTAAGACACAAACCTTTCTAGTAAAAATATTTTAAACAATTGTAACCTATATCAAAACCAGTTTGATTTGCAAGTACCTATTGACATAAAAAAAACGTAATAAGGTATCATAAAAGGTTTCTTATTTTATTTATTCTTACCTTTTACCAAGCACAAGTACTGTCGTGTGTGAAATACTGTTATCACTTCTAGGATGAGTTATTCTGATATTTGTTGGCCGCTTTTTGATTCCATCGAACGACTTGTTTCTCGACCTGTTGATAAAGGTAAGGATGTACACTGAGGAATATCAGCGTAAAGTAGGCTGCTTCTCGTTGCTTTATATATTACACTTTTAAGAGAATGCATAAGCCATGCTCCACTTTCCACCTTAAGACGTGAGGAATATACTCCTATGTTTCGCATGAAGCGATTTGCTATACCGTTAATTATGCAAGGTGTTAACTTTGTAGGTTGTAGGTGGTAGAGCCACGCTGAAGCTATTACTGGTTTCAGCATGAATAGGTCGGCTAGTCCGCGGTATTACCACCCTCTCACAGAAAACCGACGTGAAGTAACAGTGCTTGCATTGTTGCTTTTCGTTCGGTCAGTGAGAGCGCTGGAGGCCCACCTCCTCTGCCTTCGCCCCTCCCTCCTTTATTCCCCCTTATCCCTTCCCCCAAACACAGGCTGGCAACGCACTCGCGACTCTCCTAGTGTTGCAAGTATCTATGGACGATGGTGATCACTTATCATCAGGTGACCCGTCTGTTCGTTTGCCTCCTATGACATAAAAAAACGGCAAAGGAGTGAAATACAGTCCCAGTGTTAGTTTTAGTTAGTGTTAGTTTTTCACCTTAAAAAATGAGATGTTTAGGATAACTTAATAATTCTTTAGCCTCATATTTACTTACAAGTGGGAAAGATGGAAATTAACCGACTATCTGTGAGATTTAAAAAAAATATGAGTATTTTAGATGTTTTTTTTTCTATTTTGTTGGTTTCACACAGAAATCATTTGGAATTGGCAATATAAGAGACAGGGGTGATCACAATCTGATACGATTCACTACTCACTCCCTTGACGTGTTGCATGAGCATAATATAAAGGACACCAAAACTGACAATTTTTTTCTTTAGATACAAAGTCCGAGAGACATGGTTATTTCAATATAATTTAAATGCAAATCAGACAGTCGTGGTAATTTCAAAGTCCGTTAAATAAAAATAAAATGAAATTGCCGTTCTGCAGTACTGGCCATTTCAAATCAAAATATTTTTTTGTTTGGCTAAGAATTCTAATTTCAAATTAATTTTATTTTAAAAACATGGAATTCTTTCTTCAAAAGTAATCATTTATCTATTGATTAGTGTTACATTTTCATCGCATATCAATCTCTTTTGTCATCATAGATACGTTAAAAATTCGAATAATTATGGAATATGAGTACCGTCGTGGCAGCAACGCGGGACAAGCGGCAAGCAACATCAACGACGTTTACGGAGCTAACACTACAAACCAACGCACCACCATTGGTTTGCTCGCTTGCGTTCTGGGAATTTCGACCTGAAAAATGAACCTCGCGGTCGTCCGAAGGCTTTGGTCGACAATGACGAATTAAAGGTGTTTGTGGAAGCTGATGATACACAATCAACGTCTGAATTAGCAGCAGCTTTCGACGTTAGCGTTAAAACAATATTGGTCCATTTGCGTCAAATTGGCAAGGTAAAAAAGCTTGACAAATGGGTGCCTCATGAACTCAATGATCGCCAGCGCGAAGTACGCGTCGAGACGTGCCTTGCATTGCTCAACAGACACACAAATGATGGAATTTTGAACCGCATTGTTATCTTCGATGAAAAATGGATTCTGTTTGATAACCGCAAGTGGCCAGCAAGTTGGTTGGATCCTGGTTTAGCGCCTAAACAATGGCCTAAACAAAAACTTATCCCTAGAAAATTGATGATCACTGTTTGGTGGTCTAGCGTCGGTGTGATTCATTCTTACCAAACGGGGTGAGCATTACTGCTCACTGCATGTACTGTGAAGAACTGAACACAATGATGGAGAAGCTGGCACATCTCCAACCAGCATTGGTCAATCGCTCGTCTCCGCTGCTCCTGCATGACAACGCGCGACCTCATACTGCACAGCAGACGATCTCCAAGTTGCAAGAACTGGGGTTGGAAGTTCTCCGTCATCCGCCCTACTCACCAGACCTTGCGCCTACAGACTACTACTTTTTCCAGAATTTGGATAACTCCTTGGCGGGAAATAAATTCAATACGCAAGAGGCAGTACAAAATGTCTTTGAAGAATTTGTTGCCTCCCGTCCAGCTGATTTCTTTAAGAAGGGCATCAATAATCTGCTACTGTGTTGGCAAAGATACACTGATTGCATGGGTGATTACTTCGATTAATACAAATAAAAAATACATAAAAAAAATTCGTTTAAATTTTTTTCATACAAAACGGCAATTTCATAGATAAAGACCTAATATCTTCAGGTTAGCAATTACATGCTTGACAGAATTATAGCAGGCTCCTTCTTCATCAAGCCCAAAAGATCGAACAGACATATATAAAGATTATCACAAAGCATTATGTGCCATAGTCTCTTCGTGTTAAAGTTGGAGCATTCTTGAAGGAAATGTTCAAAACATTTTAGATTTATATTTAAAACAAACCTAACTAATATTATCATTTTATAGTTAGTGTGTTTGCAGTATTGTCGTTTAAGAAATAAAAAAGTCTCTAGACGTCAATTAAAAAGACGCTAGATTTTGAAAAATAAATAATTAAAAAATCTGCCAGAAGTCGCTAAATGTTTTATAATATTCCAAAGTAAAAAATATGGTGAAAATACTATATCGCGAATATTTCACTATGATAAAATGAACAAAAGGCTTTAGTTGGATTAGTTATAACAACTTTTAGTTAAGTTATCTCTTTTTACTGTTTTCATTGTGGTCCACCTCGAGATCGAACGTCATTCTGGTAGGGAAATTCCAAAAATAACATTAGCAATTCATGTTGTTACCAGTAATTACAATTAAATTAGTACCAAAATACTTAAATCATTTTAATAGTCAATTAATCGCTAGAAGTCGCTAATTTTTTTTAAGTCGCTAGATTGAAAAAAATCATGCCAAAATCCGATAGATTTATCGACAAAGTCGCTAAAACGGCAACAGTGTGTGTTTGTTTGTTACGCACTCATGCCTTAACAACTCAAGTGATGTGATGAACAATATACTTTTCATCTCGAAAAAATTTACTGTTCCCGAGATCCAAAATCAAAATCAAAAATGCTTTATTCAATTTAGGTCCTGAGAAGGCGCTTATGAACGTCAAAGCTACAATCGGTCGGAAAACAACCCAGTCATCGAGAAGAACTGGCAAGAAACTCGATCTGGTTTATCTCTTCAAAAAGATTTACGAAACATAGATACTCATTTTAGTTGATGTACAGAGAGGGGCGTCACTTCCAGATGTCACCATCGTTCATATATTGATCCACCCTATTAGATTTTAGAAATTAAAACTCGTTTGATATGCTTCTTGAACTCACTGTCGGTCAAATCGGTACTGTGCTGTGAGACTTTGTATAGAACCTAATATTATTACCTAAAACTCTTTTTGTTCTTAGTTACCTGAAACATTATATGATCAATTTGTTGTTGTCTCTAGTATTTAAATTATATTGATCTTTTACTAAATCGAGCCTATCTAAGTTTTTACGGACATACATCAAATTATCAAGAATATACTGAGAGGACAGAGTTAAGATATCGAACTCTTGAAACTTAGCCTTTAATGATTCGCGAGGCCCCATATTATAAATTGATAGTTAGATCAAAACTACATTAACAGACACGAACCGCGACCAAAGATTACTAAGATATAATTATTCAGTGTTACAAAACTGTTCTTATCTCTAACTCATATTTATCATGAGCTGTGAGGTGCAGTGTCAAATTCATTAGATAAAATGTCATTGTTTCTATATACAGCAATTAACTTTAGACGACCTTCGTCGGTGTTCTAGTTACTCTCGGAGTTGCTATGTAGTTTTATCAACATCGTGTCTAAAGGTGAAACATTTATGTAGTAAATCATCACTATTGAATCTACTGAGACATTCGATTACTATGAATACTAGTGAGTTTGTTTGATGAAATTTTGCCTGTCAAAGATACGTAAAAGGACGTATTTATTAAAAAAAAGTATTGCTCTCAGGGATCGTTCTACATTAACGCGAGCATAGCCGCAAACAAAAGTTAGTAAATGATAAATATTACAAAACAGAGTATAACATATAATTAATTTACCAGGTGAAAGGTTAGACGCTAGCAGTATTCTAGGATATGACACTTCATAGTCACGCTTAACACAAAATAATAATTCAATATTACTAACAAATACTAATAGACAACAAAAGGAACTTTAGAAATTTTGTTCTAAGAATTTCAAAAGTATGGATAATAACTTTAAACTTACCTAGGTTGAATAAAAATAACGAGTAACGGCGTTAATAAAATTTTGATAATAAAACGGGCAATAAACACTTTTGTTTGTTCAAACTTCTAAAACTCATCCTTTATTAGTTAGTTGGCTTCACTTTCAATTCACCCGACGAGCATTGACACTGTCCTCTAATATATTCGCTTAGTAGATTGAGTATAATTGTTGTAAGTTTCTAGATAATTCGGTCAAATTTTAACCACCTATTTTTTAATTGATCTAGAATGAGAATCGAGTGCAAAGTGTTCTCCATAAATATTACCACTGTCTAAACATTCACCTGGTATAATACTCACAATTACTACATAATTTTAATTAGATAAGAGTAGCTCTTTGTTTGAGATTTATATTTAGGTAAAAAAGAAAGGGTTCGCTCAAAGGAAAACACCAATAAATCTAAAATGTAATTCGATATATTTGTTAAAATCACTGTAAAAATTATTAGGAATTATCCCAAAAAGTACATAACAAATTAACGAATTTGTTACAATAATTACATAGTAGTTGCAATTTAAAAAAGTAAATTTGACTATTATTACTCGACCCGAGTAACGTGTAATCACATTGCAGATAATAAACTATAAAAATGCTGTATTAAACATGCATTAAAAAAATGTAAGAACTGTATTAAACTATACAAATCTCACCTATGTATCCTACATTCAAGTCTCATACACTGTTTACAGAGTATAACCAGAGACAATATAGAGTGTAACTATATTATAATTCATAAATTTTTCCGAATGTATCGCATAATGTGCACTTATTTCTTAAATTCTCGATATTATGATCCCAATATCTTTCAAATTTTATTACTTACGTACGAAAGTTGCCTATTAATATCTTAAAACTTAGTCGTAGCCGCCTTCTTCATTTTCACTATATTTTGCCATTATTTCTTGTTCCGTTGAGGCCCCGGGTTGTCTCCCGCGTTCGATAGCATAGACAAAGCGGAATGCCTTACCGCAAGCTTAGAGAAACAGTGTTCGCCAAACACTGATAACACTGACCCTTTCCATAACGGATTAATCGAATCAGCTGCGGAGCATGTACTCGCGTCTCCTCCGGCGGATACTCTAACCGCGATCACTTTCGATGAAGTTGCAGGCGCAATCAAGCGTCTCAAGCCTAGGAAGTTCCCAGGTCCCGATGGGATCAGGATCGAGGTTCTGAAACTCCTTTCTGATCGCATCATAGCTCTATTGGTCTACGTCTTCAATGCGGCCATGGCCCAGGGTCACTTTCCAACCGTCTGGAAGAAGGCCGTAGTGATAGGTATTCACAAGCCCGGCAAGAAAGCTACGCTTCCCGTCAGCTATCGCCCCATTAGTCTGTTAGATACCTCAGGAAAACTTTACGAGCGGCTCCTTCTGAACCGTCTCCAGTTCTCGATTACAGATTTAAAATTAATACCACCTGAGCAGTTCGGATTTCGTGTCGAACACTCTTGCACGAATCAAGTACACCGCCTCACGGAGTACATTTTCTCTTAACGCCGATCCGAAACGTAAACCGAAGCGCACAATTGCAGTCTTCTTCGATGTCGCCAAGGCCTTCGATAAGGTCTGGCACGGAAGGCTCATCCATAAATTATGTAAATCTCGCGTACCCGATAGGTTAATTCATATTATCCGCGATTATCTCACTGATAAGACATTCCGCTTCAGAGTGGATGGTGAACTATCGCTGCCCCACTCGATACGCTCAGGTGTGCCACAGGGCTCCATACTCGCGCCCACGCTCTTCAATCTGTTCATCAGTGACCTACTCGTACCTCGGTCTCGGGGGGTCGAGGTAGGTTGTTACGCTGACGATACCGTTATTTACACTTCCGGCTGGCGGTCGGACTTTCTTAGGAAGCGCATCGAAAAAGCCATTCATACTTTCGGTGAATGGTTTCGTCGATGGCACATAGAAGTTAATTCCAATAAGAGTGCCGCAATACTCTTCGATCCCACGAAACGCGTTAATAAATTTGAGCCCATCAGGCTATACGGAATCGATATCCCTTGGGTCGAAGAGGTCAAATATCTCGGTGTCACATTAGATAAACATTTAAAGTTCAATTCACATATAGACAGAGTGCGAAACAAAGCCGCTATGGTCTTGGGTCGCCTCCATCCGTTGCTTTGTGATAAGAGTAAGATGTCCCTCAGACACAAGCTCACTTTGTATAAGACGTGTATCCGTCCCGTGGTGACATATAGCTGCCCCGTTTTTGCGCATATGTCCAAAGATAACTTTCATAAGCTGCAGGTTCTCCAAAATCGTGGTTTACGTAAAGTGACCGGTGCTCCGTGGTACATTCGGAGAGTCGATCTCCATAGAGACCTAGAGATCCCTTCTATCTGGGCGTACGTAAAATCACTTATGATTAGTTATTTTGAAAAAGCTGCGAATCATCCCAATCCGTTAGTGGTATCCGCCGCAAACTATGAACCCGTACCTAACGCTGCGCGTTATAAAAGACGTCCGCGATGCATTTTTACCGACCCTCCTGATTTAATCACGTCAGCGAACGATCAGTACCAGCCTGTCCCTTGAAACAGAGCGTGCTCACGCCCACGTCCGCGTAACCACAGATCACGCCGCCATGGTCTGGGGGTTAATTTCGCTCCCGCACACCCGATTAGGCCTCCCACGGCAGCGGCTCAAGCCTAGGTTCAATCCCTCGGTAGGGAGCCCTTGAGTGCGTTGCTTGCGCGATACGGTGACACACAAATATACATCACTGCTAAAACACTACACGATCACCCCCACACACGTGCACGCCTACACGCTTACATATGAAAGTGGAAGGGTTACTTTTTTCCCTCATCGAACTGAAAAACTCTAAATTTTCCGATAATAAATATATGGAGGAGTTGTTGAGGCGTGTATGCTTGGTACACATATACGATCCAACAACTCATACATATATGAATAGTTACCTAGGTTAGCTAAGATAGGTCACGATTTTGCATGCAACAGGCAACAGCCAAGCCGAGGTGTGCCGTGCACCCTTGAGCTGGTTGCTAAGATAAAATCAGCTCAGTGTCTTAAGCGTTCGCCTTAGAAGTCCGGTGAAACTGTTAAGACCTTGCTGGGCCAATAGCGTAGACATTTCGAAAAA
Organism: Antheraea mylitta; assembly: GCA_014332785.1. Classification (NCBI taxonomy): domain Eukaryota; kingdom Metazoa; phylum Arthropoda; class Insecta; order Lepidoptera; family Saturniidae; genus Antheraea; species Antheraea mylitta. The sequence goes on from JACEII010000010.1 coordinate 3,977,057, forward strand.
AAAAAAAAAAACTTGTTCCGTTCTTTTTCCGCGATGTTCGTGTTAAACACGTTAGTTTTGTAAATAAAAACGAACTTCTTTCTTAGTAAGCTATGTCGCAGCAGAGTTTCAATTTCCATTGTCAAAGGACATTTCTTCGTCGAATACTGACTCCTTTTCTATAGACCAGTGTTTCTTGACGTGGGGCCCACGCCCCACAAGGGGGCAATTTAAAAATGAACTCGACACGACTCTAACCTTTTCGCTTTGGGTTATTTCAATGCAATGCTAGGTATCGGTGACAAATTTAACAAAGAAGGCAAATTCTTAAAAAATATGATGTAAATAATTATTATGTATATATTTCGTTTGACGTTACCAAAATATCAACTTGGTATTTAGAGTCATCAAGTAAGTTTTTCATTATATGTTTAAAATTTTACTTACGATGTTTTGATAACAATTTCATAGTGATTTCTTCCTAAAACTTATCATTCATATTTCTTAAGGGAATAGAACAATTTTTAAAGGTTAAAAATTATGTATGGGGAAGGGGGGCATACAAATTTTAGAAATGTTAAGGTGGGGCATAGCCTAAAAAAGGATGGGAAACACTGATATGAACTGTCTTTGATTGGATTCGGAATAGTCCTCGAATAGATTAAGCTTATATAGTGCTCCCATACCTGCGTGTATCGTCACGAAGTTTTGTCTATAGTCACACTAAATGCGGTTGTGGGAAGACATTATTGTCATTCGTTACAAACTATGGGACTGTGTGACAATTGACGCAGCACGATAACTTGGCTGGCGGTTTTTACACACATCAAAGGAGTTTAGCGGATGCTAATGCCGAGTCATTGGAAAGACACAGGTGTGTCAACGTATAGTCTATGCCTTTATCAGAATGATTTTTGACGTTAATGTTAGCGCGGCAAATACTCGAAGCTTCGTTTCGCAGACATGGAAGCAGCATAATAATTAGTAAAAAAATACGACTGCCTGAATACTATTTGTCGCGTTCATATCGACGTGTAAAAAATAATATACAATTATTTTCCATAAATACCTCCATGATGTCAGACAATACTTTAAAATAGTTAATAAGTAGTAAAAATAGTTTATTCATTCATTTAAAGTTGTTCATCGCAAATTTTACATTAGGAACAAGAAAACGTATTGCAATATTTGAACAGTTGCATTATGATGAGCATTATGATTGAGCATTATGATGCCTCGTTATGTTGACTTCAGCTTAGGAGTACTTCCATTTATTTTACGTGGTGACTATTGTTACCCCTTGCTAACCTTCCTTCCGGTGGTTAGGCAGAGAATAGTTATTCATCAAAAATTAATACCGTTAAAGTAAAATTACAAGTTTATATGTTAATTCTCATATCTTATTTATATCATCATAAATTCCTATAACTTTATATATAACTAGCCTCTCGTTCGCGTAGAATAGATACACTGACACTAAGACGCAGCAGTTTTCAAAAGGAAAAAAAAAACATCCCGATCTAGAAACATTTTTCATCTGTGCTCCGTTCCTATTGCTCTTAGCGTGATGATATATAGCCTATAACCTTTCTCGATGAATTAGCTATATAACATTGAAAGAATTATTCAAATCGGACCAGTAGTTCCTGAGATTACCCCCTACAACGTCACAACATCACAACGTCACAAACTCACAAACTTTACCTCTTTATAATATTAGTATATTTATTCTGTATATTTTTATATCGGCGTCACAGTTTGTCATTATTATGTATGTATTAATATCCTTGTGGACTTGATATAGTGTAAAATAACACTTATATTATATGATACGCTTTTATCATAACTGTTTTTTCATTTATATCTCACAGACGTATTAGTAGTAATAATAGTGTCCGGTGAATAAATTACGTTAAATATTACGAAATAAGTAATAAAATAATATAAAAATATGTGAGACAATATATATGAAATTATTAATAAACCTCTTATTTATAGTCCCCGCTTAAGTTATTAGTCGACGTAAGGTGTTTCAACGAAAAAATATTTGAGTGTTTGAATATTCAAACTATTAATTAAATTCTCGTCTATCATTTAGATATAGAGCTTCTTTTTATAAGACTTTGTGCAGTTATAAGATTTAATTATGAATTTATTTAGTACTTGTGTAGCGTTTTTGATTATTTTTGTGGTTGAGGCAACTGGAAATGAGTCTCCGAGTCCGAACATTGTACTCATCATAGCCGATGATTTGGTAAGATAAGACATATTGAATTGTAAAAGAAATACATGACTGAAAAAATTTAGTAAAGGTTTTATTATGGAAAATATATTTCAATATTTTCTATCTGAGAACGGACATCATTTTATCAAACCATCTTTAATGATATAACGATTATCTATCTATATTAATATTATAAAGAGGTAAAGTTTGTGAGTTGGTGACGTTGTAGGGGGTAATTTCAGGAACTAATGGCTCGTTTTGAAAAAATATTTCAATGTTATTAGCTCATTAATTGAGGATGGTTATAGGCTATATATCATCACGCTTAGATCAATAAGGGCGGAGCACCAATGAAGAGTTTTTAAAAATCGGGGATGTTTTCCTCTTGAGAGCTTCCGCTGCATGTTAGCGTTAGCCCAAAGTAACTATTCCATGCAAACGAAGTCGCGGGCAGAGGCTAGTATTCTATAATTGTTTTCCAAATTTCTTAATCATACTAAAATTACATTTAAACTTGTGATTTTATTTAAGAACATCTAATAGTTTTGCTTTTGATTCTTCGGTATTATAGTGAGATGTAAAATATAAATTATTTGATGTAATTATACGTGGCAGCAGCCAATCAATGTCAGGTAGAAATGCCAAGTAATATCTAATCAAGTATTCATCGTTTCTTTTTGCGAAGTAACACTTTTAAATTACTTAGATTCAGTTGAGAATAAATATAAATAATAGACATTTTTTATGGTTACTAAATTTATTATTGGTAATATCTCTAGCTAACTGAAGTAGGAAATGCTGTTTTGAATAAAATTTACAGTAAACGAACAGATAAAGTAGGAATTTTAAAAACAACTAATTCTAAAAATATGACTTTTAAAATGTAATACATTTTGGGAAAAAATTACGTGTCAAAATGGAGACTTTAGAATTATTCATATAGATTATAATGAAAACAAATACCTTTATTGAAAGCAGCAAATTCTACTATAATTAGATAATAAATTAATATTTGTAGTCATTGGGTCGATAACTACAAAAAACATTTTAGTCTCACTAACAAATAAAAGGTATCAATCAGTATCTTTGGGTTCATTTTCTGAACTTGAACCTTGTAAATGCTTATGATAAGTAATCTTTATGATTGATTTAATTGTTCCTCATATGTTATTTGAATTTTAGGGATGGGACGACGTTAGTTTTCATGGCTCAAATCAGGTTTTAACTCCAAATATCGATGTTTTGGCACTATCTGGAGTGGCACTAGGACGTTATTACAGTCATTGTATATGCACGCCGTCACGATCAGCTCTTCTGACTGGGAAATACGCACATAGACTTGGTAAGTTTCATATAATTAAGATCACTATAAAGTTTCGTATTCATTACCTGCTTAATAAAGTCAAAATCCGTTTAGTAGTTTTTGGGTGAAACCCCTACAAACGAAAAACTAATGTTTACCACCTCCATAGTGTATTCATCTCACTCTTTCAAAACATTCTGAATATTAACTGAAAAGTTCTACCGCGTGTGACCTTACACTCGATTTTTTTAACAACCTCTTATTATTTTTTAAATAATATTATTGTTTCCGCATCCGTTGTTATTTTTGCTATTACTCTATGATATAATTAAAATTAGTTGTAAAAAATATTTTAATTAGAGTAAGATAGGTCTCGTGTAAATATTGTTTGTGTTAAATCATTTTTTTCATGACGATCGATCAATCGTCATCTATATGTAAAAAATAATGGGTTGCAGCGTGATCTAGTGACGAGCTATAATAAAAAGAAAAGCATTTGATATTGATTATACCACCACGAAAGCCTACCTACCTTTTCTCCCTTCGCTCCCTGTCCTCCCTACCAATACAGGCTGGCAACGCACTTGCGACTCCTCTGGTGTTGCTGATGTCTATGGTCGGTGGAGATCACTTAACATCAGGTAGCCCACCAGTTCATTTGTCCTCTATGATATTAAAAAAAATCTAGGTTTAGCCTAATAACCATCTTGGACCACACATACATTTAACATCAGGTCATATTAAAGTCAAAGGCTAAAACTTATAAAGTTTTTTTATTATATCATAGAGGGTAAACGAGCAGGTGGGTCACCTGATGGTAAGTGATCACCGCCGTCTATAGACATTAGCAATACTAGGGGAGTTGCAAATGCGTTGCCGGCCTTTTAAATAGGTGTACTCTCGTTTCTTGAAGGTTTGTAACTCGTAGTGTAATGGAAACACCGCCGCTGGAAGTATGAGGTAGAAATGATCTTGAAAACCTAATCCTAGAAGACGTTCACTTATCGAGATGGTGTGGATGAAATTTCAGTTTCCAACGAGTTGTACGATAGTGAAATGCAGCGGCAGGTATCAGTCCAAACAACTCCTTTGAACCCTCACACTTACTAGAAAATATTTTCTCCAAGCAAAAACGCTTATGTTTGCCAATTCACGTTGTAATTACAGGTATGCAAGGATATCCAATAATTAACAGTGAAGACAGAGGGTTACCAATAACAGAGAAATTATTACCACAATATTTGAAAGAGCTGGGTTATAATACACATTTGGTTGGTAAATGGCATGTCGGTCTCTCACGTTCTCAATACTTACCGACAAACCGAGGGTTTGACAGTCATTTTGGACATAGAGGTGCATACGTCGATTACCGTGAATATTTATTTGTAGATGAGGTAACTTTATATTATCAATACTCTAAAGCTTTGAAAATTCGGTAGAAAACATTCACGAGGTCGTTTTAGAACAAAGGTGTTCGTCTAATCATTGATGTTTCATTAATTTCTTTTGTACATTTAATCATAGATATAGTCGATTTTATTACAAAATAGTTAAGTACGTATTAAATACTTGCTTTCAAAGGGTTACGTTTTTAATGCACCACGCTTGCTGAATGTTCGCCATCTTGCTTTTTTGTCTCGCTTTGGTTAGGTTCGGTTACACTTGCGAAAAAGGATAACGCGAACTTACCTTGTTCGAGCGCGGTGCATTTAGTACGAAACCTTTTTAAGCAAGTATTTCATACGTATTTAACTTGTTTGTAATAACACCGAGTATGTTTTGTACAAGATATTAACCACAAAAAAAACAATATCCAGATTGTAGAATTTATAAATGATGTTTTAGTTTTACACATAAGCTTTGCATTTATATAAGTAACTGCAACATGAATATTTCAAAAGAACTATTATTTTTTAAAAAGTTTACCGAATATGAAATATAGGTAAGTTATATTTTATATTTTTTTTTTATATCATAGGAGGCAGACGAACACGCGGGTCACCTGACGTTAAGAGGATCACCGACGTCCATAGAGACTAGCGACACCAGGGGAGGCGCAAGTGCCCATGTCTTCTCCTCTCCCCTCCCCTCTTCTCTCCCTCTTCCTTTTTCTCTCCCCATACCCTTTCCCTCATTTCCCCAAAACACACGCTGGCAACGCACTTGCGATTCCACTGGTGTTGCTAGTGCCTATGGACGGCGGTGATTGCTTAACATTAGATGACCCGCCTGTTCGTTTGTTTCTTATATGATATAAAACAAAAAAAGCTTTGTCACCCCTTTTTTTGGAGAAATGTGGGATGAGGTGGGGGCAGAGAAGGCGAGGTGGTCCTTCTGCGCTCTCACTGACCAAACAAAACGCAATAATGCAAGCACTGTTACTTCACGTCGGTTTTATGTAAGAGGGTGCCAATACTTCGGGAGAGCTGACCCACATATGTTAATACCCGTAATAGCTTCAGCGTAACTCTACCACATAAATAAATTAACAACAATAATACAATTATATAATTTGACATACATTAGGAAGCAAAGCTTGACTTGTTCTATAAAACTAGACAAGTTTCACCTGCTACCATAATTTGGTACAAATTAGGAAATTTTGGTTGACAAGGCAATCATTAAAAATAGTAATTTATTTGAGATAGATTTGTAATATCTGAGAGACAGTTCAATGGTATTTTCATTTTAGCATGTGTATTTATCCCGTAGATAAAGTTGAATCTTTTTGCCGATTAGGAAAAAAATATGGGATACGTGAAAATAATTTACTAAGAACGTTTTTAGTGGTCGTCGGGTAACGTTGCTGGTTTTGATTTATATCGAAATGAAACTGCAGCGTTGGATGTCGAAGGTTATCTCACAGATGTCTACAATAGAGAGGCGATTAAAAGTAAGTATTATATTACTTTTTTTTTTTTAATCTGATGAAAGTATATTTCCCCTTACTTAAAGAGCAGGTATACATCGAATGTCAAAATTTAAAACAAGTCTCACGAATATTATAGTGGACGTTAATTTTTCATTTCCGCTTTGAATTGAATAATCGATATCATGTTTCACTGCGGACGCATCGGAAGAATCATCATCGGTCTGGAGCTGCTCCTTGAAGGATTGAAACACCTGTAATCGATTGTGGTTATTACACATTAATCTGCAACATATGTTAATTTAGGGGTGTAAGGGGTGTCGATGGGGTGTAAGGGGTGTCGAATAACATCTTAAGACTTGAGACACCCAAGCCAACCTCACCTGCACGTGGTGCACCCTGCTGAATAACGAATGAGGCAATGGCGAAAGCGGGGTGGTAGGGTTTTACAACCTGACTGGGTTGCAACCACCATGTATATGGCGAAAAAGCCCGTCATAGTGACTCGCTTCTGCGCGTCGCGTTTCGGGATCAGCCTGTGCATATCCAGCTTTTTGCAGGGCGGCATGACAGTGGCGACCGGCGATGGATAGTGTGTCACTCGGTGGTTGCTATTGTTATTGGATTGTACTGTGCTTATCATCAGGCACATTACAGTCACTTTGCCGTGCTACGAAAAAAAAAATAAAGAGTATTTTTTTTATATTTATAGTTACGTAGTACCAGTGTCACACTCAACCAAGGAACCCGTTTTTAATTATTTTTGTTGTTTTAATTACTAACATCGTTATTTATCTGTTACTAGTTTCAGATTAATATTTTCAGGTTCAGCTCGTATACATAAAATCAATCGTTTTTTTTGCAGTGTGAGATCGTAGCGGACAATTAATTCCAAGCTGAAATGCATAGTAACTCCCACTATAATATTTTATTATGGACTTGCCCAAAGCAATGTCTTTTCAATCAACAGTCTCATAAATTGAATGATATATGTAAATATGTGACATCGGAATTGGTGGTATGATACCAATCAACCAAACAATTTGTTGGTAAAAATAACTTACTAAAGTTAAGAGTACCAAAACCTTGAATTGATTTGTGTGGAGAGTATCCTTAAGTTATTACTTATTGCGTAAACTCTATGCTTTAAAATTTCAGCTACCAACAACTTTATTATGTGATTACGTCCAAATAACAGCGTCTTTGGATTGTTACTTTTATTTTGGAGTAATATTTTAGAGTAATTATTAACTCAGGTAGAATATATGAATAATGCCGTAAATCAAAGTCAAATTCTTTTTTACCTATTTGGATGTATTTTTATGAATTAAAAATTTTCTGTGTAGAGATTATAATACTATATTAATGTGTATTTAAATGAACTGTTCAAATTTTCAGTAATAATGAGTCACGACAAATCTCAACCGCTATTCCTAATGGTTGCACACAATGCACCGCACTCTGCAAATCCTGAGGCAATGCTGCAGGCACCGCCGGATGTTGTACGACAAATGAGGTACATCGAATTGCCTGAAAGACGGGTTTATGCTGGTACGATTAACTTACATAAACAAATAATGTAAATGTATGATATATTCTTATTAGAGAATCTTAACATAGTGTTCATACCGAATTATTCAATCTACAACTAAACAACAGTTTATATAGGGCAAGTAGATTTATCGTGCTTGAAAATAGTTAAAATTAGTTGGTAGATTGTATCGCCCGCTTCGAAAAGCAATTCCCTAAAGTAAAATAAGCAATAATGTCTAAGATTGCTAGTTCCTTAACTTCACATACACAAGATACCTATTATAAGATTTAAAACAATGTGATCACTTTCTATAACAATCTGAGAAGTTTATTTTGATCACCACTTACTTTTTCTTTTACTAATGCAATCAACTTATCTCTAATAAGTTCCAACAAGAGTAATAGATGAGTTTCAATATTTCAGTTGTGTATGTAACCGCCTGATTTAATTTTTAGATTTGTGATTTTCTAGAAGTATTTCCCCGTGTCGATACATCGTTTTCTATTAAAATAGAGTTATCTTTATTTATGTACTACAAACTATGCTGATACAGAATGGTTGCCTATTGTTAAAATATTATTAATTAGTCATTCATTTTAACTATTCTGTGGAATGTAGCAAGCACCATAATTAATGATTTCTACATATTATAAAATAAAGTCCTATGCCATGACTGTCTGTTCGCGATAAACTCAGAAACTACTATACGGATTTTCTGCCATTTTCATCAGTAGATAAAGTGATTCATGAAGAAGGTATATAATTTGGCAAGGTTTTTTTTTAATATCAATGTGAGACAACGTTTACTGAGCACGCTAGTAGAATTTATTTATGAATACGCTCATAACAATAGAGACTTCTGTTGAACATACCTCACGTGTACTCATATGTTTATTAATGGTTTTAACATATTGTTCATTTGCAGTTATATTATTAAGTATCTGAAAGTAATGATTGAGAAGTAATATAATAAAGTTTTCTTTCAGCAATGGTGAAAAAGTTAGATGATAGTGTTGGAGATATTGTAGAATCATTGGAAAGGAAAGGCATATTAAATAATACCGTAATAGTATTTGTTAGCGATAACGGTGGCATGACATCTGGACCAAAGGTGAACTATGCATCGAATTGGCCATTGCGTGGTATAAAAATGTCTCCATTTGAAGGCGGAGTAAGGGTAGCAGGGCTTATATGGAGTGCAAAATTTAATAATTCACATCATTTATGGAACGGTTATATGCACGTCACCGATTTGTTGCCAACATTTTTAAGTATTGCTGGATCTGACGTACCATCAGGTATAAATGGAATTGATCAATGGAAGAACATAAACTTAAACCTAAATTCAGATAGAAATGAAATGTTTGAAATAGATGATTATTTTGGCTCCTCTTCTATTGTTTCTGGGGACTATAAACTAGTTACTGGTAATGGTATCAAGCAATTCAGTACTTATCAGGGAGATAATCTAAGAGGTATTATAGGTAATGAACCTTCATATACTGACGCTATCAAAGGCAGTAAGGTTTACAAAGTACTCGGTGATATTAAAAAACCGTTTAATTTGAAAAATATCGATTTAAGGAATGATATCAGAATACACTGTGATAGTAACAGAATTGGACAACATATATGTTATCCTTTCAATGGTATGTAAATTTGAACTATACTAACAACTTACAATTTTTGGCAATTACATAGGAAGGGCTAAATGGAAAAACTGGCTAAGTGACATTTATAAAACTTTACCGGACGGTAAATTTAAATGTTTTTGAAGGGAAATTTTGTAAGGTATATGCATTTGAAATTGTTTTGTGTATAAAATATTCCTATTAATAATAATAATCAAAGTGGTCAAGTCACGAACTTGTTTAGTTATTCAGTTTTGAAGAAGACATACAACAATAACAAAAAATGTGACATAACAAATATTTTTGTGGCCATAAACTACAAAAAAACAATGTGAAAAAATTGGCTTAACTAGTTTTCCATTTAGTTCTTCATATGTAGTTTCATATTTTAGTTATTACCTAACACCATTTCAAAGAAAATAAAAATAAATTTAAATATAAAATTAAAATAAAGTTTTTCTATTTCCCTGTGTTCATACTAATTTTATTAGTTAAATGGTTCAGTATTAAATATTAAACTCTTATTAGTAAACTCTGAACAGTATCACATAAAAACCGTAATTTGAATTGATATATTGTTTCCAGGTACTGTCTGTTTGTATAACATTAAAGAAGATCCTTGTGAAACCGAAGAATTATCGGCTCAATATCCAGATTTAGTTAAAAATATGACTGATCGACTAGCTCTAGAGATCTCAATGACTATACCTCGAACAATACCTATCTATAGAGATCCTAGATCTGCACCTCGGTTTTTTAATTACACGTGGACTACCTGGGCAGACCATTTATAATTTCAGAATATATTTTATTTTGTTGTTGAGTTTAAGCTCAGAGCTTATATGTAGTTAGACATTTACTCTGGGTTTGCTTTACTTCTCATACTTAATATTTGAAAATCTAAGATTATTATTTATTTAGAGTAAATAAATATCTTATTTTATTAAAACTCAAACCAATTTTATTCTCAGTTTTAGAAAATATTGAAACAAGAACATACGTTTTTTTATTGTATATAGGTATACATTCCGACCATAGTCTTATCTTATGTGAAAATGAGTCCCGATATGGATATACGCTTAGAGAAAACTGACTCTCAGATGCATGTGTCGAACCACAAACACGTATGTGTGCTTGGTGTAAGGTTCAACTTGAGGGACCTCATAAATAATCAGTTGTGCATCAACAGAAACCCTACCAGCATGCCAGGGTTCATCACGAAGCTTTACTTCACCTAAAGGTCAGTTACCCAAAACTAACGGACATCGGAAGTCAAAATTGAGAGAAGAATTATGAGGTGCTCAAAACTAAACACAAGACTAAGAAGATCAAAACAATAAAAAAAGCGAAAATACAAGAAATAAAACACATACATATGGGGAATTTCATGTATCGAAATATATCTTTGTTTTTGGCTTATCAAGGCTTTATAATGTATTTAAGTAGATATTTTCCTTACATATATTCAAAAGTTGTACTAGTTAACCTTAGTATTTGGATCGTGTCAGTTTTGATTTTATTATTTCTACAATAAGTAATCCATGTACTTCAAGGAAAATTAAGGTGCAGTTTTTACAAGTATCGCTTTCAAAATGCACATACCTTTTTAGAAGTAATCTTTGCAGTAAACACTACCTCTGTAAGAAGATTTTTTATTTATTTCACCTCTGTAAATGAAAAGTAGGTAGGATGTTAATGTATACTTCCTAATTTATCAACGAGATGGGTATATGGGCATGAGTATAGTGAATCGGCCCCAGAAAGTCTAGTAAACGACACTTGAGGGATATGTAGGCAGTAATAACATAATAAGTTTCTGAATATTTCAGATTACCAACTTAATTGCTTTTATTAATATTTTAGTCTAGTATTATTACTGCCTACATATCCTCTAAGTACCGTTTAACCATCTTTCTGGAGTCAACTCACTATACGTATGCCAGCCCCTATGTCCTTTCCTAAGCCAAAAACCCTAATTAATTGGAAGAGTTACAAAACTCGAACTTTATAGCGTCTTCCTACAAGTTCGACTTACCAAGGTATTACTGTTTGTTTGTATGTTTAGAATATGGAGAATAGTGAATATTTTGTAAAAATTCCGTTTCCTTCCGTTTCCGTTCCATATTTTGGTAATGGCAACTGTCACACGCATTATGAATCGTGAACGTGCTACATTTAATACAATCCAATGACCGAACTAAGAGTACTCATTAAGTTATTGAAGAAAACAGCACAAAGCCCATGAATTTTTAAAAGGTAATCCAACGGAAATCGGTTTCAATGATCTCTCGTCATTATTTACTTTGATAAAATATGGTAATCTGTTGACGAAGAAGTTTTATACGCCTACGTACATTTATATATGTTTTACGAACTTTAATTATTTGTCTCCTTGTAAACCGCTCAAAGACTTTATGAAATTTATTCTAGGCTCTAAGGTTGTTCTAGGTTCAACACATTACCATCTTCGGCTATTACCATAATAGACAAATCCATTTCTACGGTACCATCACTCAATGAAAAATAAAATGGCAAATGAACAAATCTGTCAATATTTATGAAGCTTTATGTCTACTGTTTTCTGTTGTTGCATTCATTCACTTACTCGCATGTTATTGTGTAGATCTTTTAAACCTAAAATTTTCGCTTTTCTTTTTGCCTTTATCGTAATAATTAGAAATACACCAAGGAAATATTTGTTAAGCATTTGCCGCCGTTCTGAAGCGATGTGCCTAATAGCAAGGCTATCGACTTGTAATCTATATAGATACTAGTGGGCTCGACACTAAACCATCTTTAATACACAAGAAATTACATCAAAATCGGTCCAGCGGATTGGAAGGACATCGTGTCAGTCACATACATCGTTTTTCGTCCGGTGAAGCTGTGAAAACTCCAGGCCAATAGCGTATGGTCAATTAAAAACACACACAGACACACACACACGTACATAAGAATTATTCTATAAAGAGATATCATGAACTGGCAGATTCAATGGCGATAATTCAGGTGATAAACAATCAGGTTTTCAATAACGCTGTTATACTCTACAAGTATATAAAATGATAGACTAGTTCGTGCTGGGGCTAGACACACATGACAGCATGCTACTTTATCAGCTTATACGAAGATTATAACCCTATCAGTAACAACTCAATTGATCTAGTGATATTAAATCTATTCTAACTTGAAAGTATTGTCAAAAACTACAGAATATTCTAACGTGTTATAAATTATAAGTCATCTGTTTTGCTTTGGAGAGTAAAAAAAAAGAAGTAAATGAATCACTTTTTAAGGCTGATAATGTGGTGTCATCTAAAGAACTAGAGAAATAGAAAACTTTAATATACACTATATATGTGTATATATATCCACATATATAATGTCCACACATTGTCCTGCTTTGATAATTTGAAAAATCATAAAAGCCAGTCGCAGCGCCGCCTACCGGGTCCAATTAAACTATTCTCGGATCCACTGGAACACGCACACTAAATTTCATTTTTTTTTTCGAACTGACTACGCTATTGATCTAGCAAGGTCTTAACAGCTTCACCGGACTACTACACAAAATTTCATCAAAATCGGTCCAACCGTTTAGGCGGAGTTCAGCGACATACACAGATACAGAAGAAATGATTTAATAAGTTTGTATATATAGGTGCACGGTGATAGCTTTTAAACATGAAGGTGACTATAAGCCAATCATATTATAACTAAAAAGCTGAAAATCATTGCTATTAGCCAAACAGATATTAGAAAACCTTGAGACCATACAAAAATAAAAGCGATTATGATGTAAACCCGGTGTGATAGCTGTCACCTGTCGGAAGTTTGTATTAAATGACGACAAAACTACAATAGAACAATGCAAAAATTATTACTCTATCCGTAACGAGACACGAATAATTATCATACTATTGATAACATTTAGAATTCCTAATGAAAATTGCAATGAGTTGGCGTTGTAAGCATTTAACATTACTGTGCAATTAACAAAATTCGCCAAGGAGTGCCTTAAGCGCTCGCCTTAGTAGTTCGGTGAAGCTGTTAAGACCTTGCTAGGTCAATATCGTAGTCAGTTCGAGAAAAAAAACCTAACCTAACCTAACCAAGAGGAATAGGAAATAATCAAAGACCACTACTGTATCTCCTACGAAATATGTCAGAAGTTTAATTTAATTATATAAATAACAAGCTAGATATTATATCATGTAATTATTAGGTGCTATGGGCGGTTTATGTTATCCGCGTCCGCAGGAAGGTACCTCTAATTCCCCTGCACGTGCTCCCTGGGTGTTGCAAAATAATTAATATTTGGCCTTTGCATTGTTCCACATAAATTCAACCACGTAGCGACAAATAGAGTAATCGATCAGTTGAAGACAACAAAAGATGAATACAATATTTAGCCATAGGATTGAACAAATTAGGTACTATTGTAGGCATTTTTGTTTGAATATTTTTACATTTGATTTTATAATTCGCTCTAAATGGATTATTACATTTTTAAGCCCCAAAAATGCCAGCTACTAAAAATTATATAATGTTTACAGATATTGTAAATCTTAGCAGAGGTGGGTTGTAACGTTTGTAGCGTCTTGAATAAATAAATAAATATACCTATAAAGTGTAGCTTACAACCTAAGTATACATAGTACAAAGTTACATATATTATTATGTTATAGTCTGGTAATGACCACAGAACCATTAACTTAACTATGAAACTTTCGATTTTGCGAAACGAAAGTACGGTCCAAATATTGTAAAATCGTTGGCCTTGACTCATTTTTATAGCAGAGCGTGAGAGGTATATTGTGATACAACAGAGTACATAGATGTACACAATTACACCACACGATGTGAAGTTTATCACTATATTTTATCCCTAAATTGATTAGTATTTTGGTACTTACCGCGGCTCATACATAGATTCTGTGCGAGAGATTTGTATTCACCAAGTTAAGTGGAAAAATATTTGTTCATCTAAAACTAGTAGTGTTAAATCTAAATTTAAAACATATATGTTATTCTAACACGTTCGTATGTTACTTTACATATTTTATATATTAACATAGTTTTCTGGTATTTTGATACAAACACACATATGTATTATATCGGCATAAGATGTTAGATTATTATGTATACTGTAATATCTTGTGAACTCGACAGGCGACATAACATAAAATGATACATATGTCATATGATAAAAGCTTATCATAAACATGTTTTTATTTATATACGGCAGACGTATTAGAAGTAGTAATAGTTTTTAGTGAATAAATTAGATCAAATATACCATATATAAGTGTGTAAAATATGTGATAAAATTGATATTAGTCTACTACTCGTGTTTTCGTTAAAATTATATCTTATGTTAAATTAGTTTACACAAGTTATTTCCACGATAAAATTATTGTTGTTGTATACGTTTATTGTATTAATACTGAGCTTCTTTTTAATAGATTACCTATAGTATTAGTATACAACTATGAATCTATTTAATATTTGCGTTTTAAAGTCTTTGATTATTTTTGTTGTTGAGGCATCTGGAAGTAACACTCCGCCTCCAAACATTGTACTCATTATTGCAGATGACTTGGTAAGACTATAAATTAGTTATACTAATAAGGCATGTTTTAATACTTTGCAGTTGAGAAAGGACATTATTTTTTAATTATCTTTAAGATAAATATTATGTTAATCGACGTCGCACGTTGAAGTGATTTAGAAAATGATCCATTTGACATGTTGCTTTAATTGATTTTTTACTAAAACATAACAATCATAAGTATGCCTATAGTTCTAGGTTATTTGGATATCAAATTATCAGTTTTTAATATTTGGTATTGTATTTATGCAATTATGTGACTTTTTTTTGTTTCATAGTTAGAATCACCTTCATGATTATAACATTAAGAAGGATGTTTTGAAATTAATTGTTTTGTTTTTGTAACATGACATATTTTAATTACATATTATAATACAATAGACTTGGGTATTACTCATATAATATTTATGTTTTAGGGATGGGATGACGTTAGCTTTCATGGTTCCGATCAGATTTTAACGCCAAATATCGACGTTTTGGCACTATCCGGAGTGGCACTAGGACGTTATTATAGCCACTGTTTATGTACTCCATCACGGTCAGCTCTTCTGACTGGGAAATATGCTCATAGACTTGGTAAGTTTTATGTAATTAATATTAATATTCCCTATAAAGTTTTGTAGCGTTTTTTTATTTATATATTTTTTTATAATGTTTACATTCTAAAATCTTATAGTACTAGATAGAAAAATTTATTATAAAAATAACTGCCAAATTATTACGTTTGATTTAATCTCGTTATATTATTTCACTTAAGTTTTTTTTCTACGTTTTCTTAATTCCATGAATTTGTCATGAAGGGTGTATTACTTTTGACAGAAATACATTTTTTGTATCACTAATTCAAAGACATTTTTGTGCGTTGTAATGTCTTCTTGTTAGTGAAATTTTGTTGGAATTGGCTAAATTTTGATTGAGTTCCATCCTTACGCACATGGAGATAAATAAAGTAGAAGTACTAAGGGCTGCCCAGTTGCTTTGCGGTCAATCTCTTTAAATTTAAGTATAAATAGCCTAACATTATCTGTTAATTCGGTATTAAGGATCTAATTCAAGGGCACCTGACATTGTTTTAAATAATTATAAAACTTTAAACAGGTATGCAAGGATATCCTCTAACAAATGGTGAAGACCGAGGGTTACCGATAACGGAGAAGTTATTACCACAATATTTGAAAGAGCTGGGTTATAATACACATTTAGTTGGTAAATGGCATGTCGGTCACTCACGTTCTCAATACTTACCGACAAAGCGAGGGTTCGATAGTCATTTTGGACATAGAGGTGGATATATCGATTATTATGAATATTTACTCGAAGAGGAGGTAATTTTATAATATTTAACTTATGAACCTTTAGTGTTTTAGTAATTTCTTTTGTATATTTGAGCATACCATACATACCGTCAATCGTCGTTGCTAAAGGGCTTAGATATCATCATCATTACCCTTATCCCACCTAAGTAGGGTCGGCACAACATGTTTTCTTTTTCCACTCTCTCCTATCAAATGTCATCTCAGTATTCACACCTTTTACGCACATATAATTTTTCACACAATCCATCCACACCTTTTTCGGTCTTCCTCTACTCGTATATCCATCCACTATCATACTCAACACTTTTCTAGTCACATGGTTTTCATCTCTTCTCATGACATGCCCATACCATGCTAACCTATTACTTCTCAACTTCTCTGTCACCGGTGCTATTTTCAAACTTCCTCTGATATACTCATTCTTAATCTTATCCATTCTAGTCACACCACACATCCACCTTAACATTCGCATCTCTGCCACATGTAATTTCCTCTCATCCGTTTCTTACGTAGCCCAGAACTCAGATGCATACAGCATGACCGGTCTTATCATGGTTTTATAAACTTTCCCCTTGAGTTTCAAAGGCATTCGTGGGTCACAAGCTACCCCAGACACATTTCGCCATTTCATCCATCCTGCATTTATCCTGTTCCTCACATCCTTGTCAATGCCACCGTCGTTTTGTATCATTGAACCGAGATACCGAAAATTGGAGCAAGCTTGTAAGGATACACCATTTAAGGCTATAGGAGAAAAACTAGATGTACCACCAAAGTCGCAAAACAAGTATTCAGTTTTTGTTCTACTAATTTTTAAACCGACATTCTCCAGGTTTTCTCGCCATTTTTCCAGCCTGCTCTGGACATCGTTAGCGTCCTCTCCGATAAGAACAATGTCATCAGCAAACAGCATACACCAAGGTGTATCCTCCTGTATGTCTGATGTTAATGCATCCATAACAAGAAGAAATAAATAAGGGCTTAAAGCTGAACCCTGGTGTAAACCTACTGCCACATTGAAATCATCGGTAACTCCAGCTTCGGACCTAACTTGTGTTTTCGCTTGACCGTACATACCACGAATAAGTTGTAGGTACTTCCCAGGCAATCTTTTCTTTTTCAAGGCCCACCACAAAACACCTCGAGGTACTCGATCATATGCCTTTTCCAGATCAACAAACACCATATGCAAGTTCTTATGTACACGTCTGTATTTTTCGCACAATTGCCGAAGTGCAAAAATGGCATCGGTTGTCGCTCGTCCAGGCATAAACCCAAATCGATTCTGCGTCACTTCAGTCTCATCTCTTATTCGTCTCGCTATCACTCTTTCCCAAACCTTCATACTATGTGACATGAGCTTTATTTCTCGATAATTGTTACAGTCCTGCACATCACCCTTATTCTTAAAGATAGGTACTATTATGCTATAACACCACTCATTTGGGATCGCTTCTTCCTGTAACATCTTATTAAAAAATAAAGTCAGCCACATCCATCCATCTACTTTTAAAAACTTCCATACTTCAATAGGTATGCCATCTGGCCCTACGGATTTTCCGTTTTTCATACCATTCACAGCTTTTCTTACTTCTTCCTCACTTATTTCTTGTACAACGCCTAAATTTAATGGTACAGACTCTAGCTCTCCAGTCCTGTCATTTTCTTCATTCATTAGTCTTTCAAAATATCTCTTCCAACGACACTTTATGTCTTCATCATCCGTCAAAACGTTTCTAAAGGGCTTAGATATAGGTTCATAAAATTATTGCATCCGACAATCGAATTTATTGTAACACGCAAATGATCGGAATAATATCTATACCAGAACACGATAACAATCTAAATACAAGTGTAAGAAATTGTAGAATTCACAAGTTGTTTTAATTTTAAACAAAAGCTTTAGTTTCACATCAGTAACTGAAGTATAACCGTTTCTTTTTATTTGCGTCAATCCTCAGGGATCTAAGGAGTACTACAAAACAATGACATACTAGTTTAACAAACAAAAAGTATACGGAAATAACATTTTTCCGGGTGAAAAGACATTATAATTATGTCTGACTGGATGACCTCCATACTTGAAGTGCAACATGAGCGATAGTGACACATGCGTACCATGCTTATGGATTTGCCATTGTAGATCCAAATGTCGATAGGCTAGCAAACCGGCATGACAGCGGAGATTGACGTTAGATTGCAGGTTTTTAAATGGCCACCGTTGTATGGAGATTACATTTTGATTAACATCACTAGGATCAATGATATAATGGAAATAAAACTTGATTTGTTTAAGATTCGTGCGTCGTTATCTATAATTTGCTTCTTTGTCTAGTTACTTAGCTTCGCTAGTCTAACTTTTCCTGGCATATGTATGTTATATAAGTCAGTCCTCAGAAATAAGAACTTATTTAATATAGGCTTCGGATGTGCTATAGTTACATCTAATGGTACTACAACTTTAGCAAATACTGCGTTATCAATCCTATGAATAAATTTGTGTCGTTTTATCTGCTTCAGAATAGTGGGATACGTAAAACTAATTTAGTAAGAATGTTTTTAGTGGTCGTCGGGTAACGTTGCTGGTTTTGATTTATACCGAAATGAAACTGCAGCGTGGGATGTCGAAGGTTATCTCACAGATGTCTACAATAGAGAGGCAATTAAAAGTAAGCATGATACCATTTTTTTAATACTACCCCCACGAAAATCTATATTCTTTATTTCTCCAATAGATATCGAATATAGATTGATATCGAAGATAAAAATTATAAAAGGTATATTAACCTTAATTTATTAAAATGTTTCGTTAATGAATAAATAAATGGTTCGTGTAAAATACTTCAAAATGGTTGGGTTGTGTGATATAAATTTAAAAAAAATAGTTTCGACAAACTAGATCAATATACGCAACTTGATTTATGTACTATGAGTCAGGTTAAAGCTGTAAACGGATTTTTGTTGTTCTGCGTAACCATTGTTGAAGTACCTATTCTGATGATAATTGAGATCACAGGAGAAAGCGACAATGCCACTTAATTTCCTGACTCGACGATCGAATTTTTTTTTATCGTAGAACGGCATAATGACTGCACTATGCCTCTTGGTAAGCATAGTACAATCCAAAAACAATAGCGACCACCGAGTGACACACTATCCATCGCTGGTCGCCACTATCATGCCGGCCTGCAGAAAGCTGGATATGCACAGGCTGATCCCGATACGCGACGCGCAGAAGCGAGTCACTATTACGGGCTTTTTCGCCATGCACATGGTGGTTGCGACCTAGTCGGGCTGTAAAGCCCTACCACCCCGCTTTCGCTATTGCCTCGTTCGTTATTCAGCAGGGTGCACCACGTGCAGGTGAGGTTGGCTTGGGTGTCTCAAGTTTTATGATGTTATTCGACACCCCTTGCATCCCAAAGTGTGCAATGAACTTTGGTGATGTGGTGTCACTATGTCAGATTTACTATTCTAACAATGGGACATGGTTAAAGAACATCGATTAATAGATGTTCGTAAGGCTATTGGTCCGTATAAGCTTAAAAATGTTCAGCTAACTTGTCTTCACTACGTCCTACCTCTATATTGCCGTATCTTGGCCTCGAAAGGAGGCTAGTGTGCAACCGATTTCCAGAAAGGGGGAGTGGTCTGATCGTACCAATTATCGGCTAATTGACGTAACCTCGGCTTATATAAGCTCATGGAACGCATTACCCATACCTAACTCGACAGTTACCGATAGGATCACTCTTTGATAAAGCATTGCTAATATGGTTTTTACCACGCTTAATCAATGCATGATCTTCTGATATATGTACTGCACCGCGGAAATGAGGACTGGAACCATAGACTACTCTTCAAACTTTTAGGATACAGACTTTCCGATAACGTGTCTGTGAAGTTGGCATACAAAGATATCGGAATTGTGAAACAAAAATGAGTTCTGATATTCAAATCAATAGTTCTGGAGTTCCTGAAATTTAGAAAATAGTTCTGCACTTTAAAGACCCCATATGAGCATAAGAAATATGGGGATGCCAAATTCACGCAACATACAAATGTCATGACAGAAGAGTTCTGAAAGGAGTTCTGGGCTCTTTTGCAATAGTTCTGGAGTTCTTTGCAGTATGAGCAATAGTTCTGCACAATTGAAGCCACGGCAGCCCATTGAAAATCACACTGTGTAAGTATGTAAAAAATTAACTCTCGATTTTTGAGTAGTCCTAAGGAGTTCTGGGCTGCTTTACAATAGTTCTGGAGTTCTTTGCAATATGAGCAATAGTTCTGCATAATTGAAGCAATGGCAGCCCTTATAAAATAACATCGTACAAGTATGAAAAAAAAACTTTCATTTTTTTATTAATTTTAAGGAGTTCTGGGCTCCTTTACAATAGTTCTGGAGTTCTTTGCAATATGAGCAATAGTTCTGCATAATTGAAGCCATGGCAGCCCTTTAAAAATAACACTTGTAAGTATGAAAAAAAACTTTAATTTTTTTATTAATTCTAAGGAGTTCTGGGCTCCTTTACAATAATTCTGGAGTTATTTGCAATATGAGCAATTGTTCTGCATAATTGAAGCCATGGCATGGCAGTCCTTTGAAAATAACAAAGTACAAATATGCAAAAAATCAACTCTCGATTTTTAGTAGTTTTAAGGAGTTCTGAGCTCCTTTACAATAGTTCTGGAGTTCTTTGCAATATGAGCAATAGACCTGCATAATTGAAGCCATGGCAGCCCTTTGAAAATAACACAGTACAAATATGCAAAAAACCAACTCTCGATTTTTGAGTAGTTCTAAACCCTTAAAGGCATTTTGTACTGCCTCTCGGGTATTATTGCTCATGTTGCAAAGAACTCCAGAATTATTGTAGAGGAGCTCAGAACTCCTTAGAACTACTCAAAAATTGAGAGTTGGTTTTTTGCACACTTGTACAGTGTTATTTTCAAGGGGCTGCCATGGCTTCAATTATGCAGAACTATTGCTCATATTGCAAAGAACTCCAGAACTATTGTAAAGGAGCCCAGAACTCCTTAAAATTAATAAAAAAATGACAGTTTTTTTTTTCATACTTGTACTGTTGGCGCGCATTATTGCATAGTCATGTTTCCGAACGTACAAGCATCCCTTCCGCCTCCTTTCTTTTTTTCCTACCAATCATCTGTCACTTACGCCACGATCCTTACCGCGGACGCAACAAAAAACGCTCTCTTCATACGCAAGAATTGGTAGTCACCCATTACTACTATTCTAAAATATTTTGTAAAAAGCGCATAGACACTGATTCATATATAGTGCACAATATATATCGCCGCGAGTGAAGTGAAGTGAAACCAGCAGAATCAACACCGGTGAGTCCGCATCCCTTATTTCGCAAAAACCCCCCCTTTGAACCAGCACCTTTACGCACAAAACATTTTTATGGTCCTTCGTTCCCAGATTATTGATCCTTCTTTCCTAAATTATCCTTTGTATTCCTTATTTTACAATCCTAAATTCGCAACGTATTTCATTTTTATATATACCCACCCGCTTGTCGTTATTTACGCGCCATATCGCATAGTTATTTGATATTTTAACTTTAATTTTTATCAAATTACATTAAAATGGAGCATAGGTCTAATAAGGGAGACTTAGCTGAGGGTTCAGTAAGCATCCTTGCTGAAATATCCCTACTCGAGGGAAAAAAGCAATCATATTTTCTACGCGCAAAAATGATTTTTGAATCTATACCACAGAGTACAGAGGATCGCCAAACGTCTTCTTTTATTAGTAAAGCGACAAATATTACTTTTATGCGCGATGAATATCTCGAAATAGTAGATAATATTAACAGACTTCATTTGAAAATTAATGCGAAATACCTACCAAATTATGAAGCTATTTGGGCATTCGAAGATTATTATTGTGAAATTAAAAACGCTTTAACACGCTTCTCTACGCATACAAACATTAATTCCCATGAGAGTTCAATTCAAAATAATGGAGAATATTCAAATTTTCGGTTAGAACAATTATCTATACCGGAGTTTTACGGTGAATATGAAAAATTTCCTATGTTCATCGAATGTTATAATTCAATGGTTCACAATAATTCAAATCTAAATGACTCATTACGCGTTAGATATTTAACAAATAAACTCAAGGGTAAAGCTGAAAACATTTAGTTAAGTTTAAGCCCAACCGCAGATAATTATCATTTAATTTACAACGCATTAGTAGAAAAATACACAGACAACCGTGCTATTGCCACTACCTACATTGAAAAAATATTAAATCTAAACTCACTTCATAACGTAACGTCTACTCAATTAGAATCATTTATAGATGAATATTGTACGTCGATATCCGCTTTAAAACAAATAAAAATAGATAACTTATTAGATTTCATATTTGTGCACTTAGGATTACGAAAATTAGACATTGATACCGCTAAGCAATTTGAGAATACAATTAGGAAGCAGTCATATCCAACTTATGAGGACTTTACAGAATTTCTACGTGAACAGTTTAAAATATTAAAACGCACAACGCCCTGCAAAAAAAGCATCGCAAACGTCGCACGGCAGCGCTCTGTCGCTAGTTACGCGAGCGCCCCGCGTGCGTCACAGTCACCGCGAGTCCCGCGCACATTCATTATCAATGAAGGCACAGCGCCTAGTAACAAACATTGTTCATTTTGTAATGCGATTGATCATCAACAATTATATAATTGCCCGAAATTTAAAATTCTTTCGCCTCTTAATAAATATAAACATATAAAATCTATAAACGGTTGTGTAAACTGTTTAAGTTTGATACACACAGTATTTAAATGTAACTCAACTCATAATTGTAAATTTTGTAATAAACGCCATAATACACTTCTCCATATTAATAATTACCGCACATCTACGTCGAGTAATTATCTTCAAAATAATAATTCTTCAGATAATGAAAATGCACAAAATAATTTATTAAATAAAAACGAACAAAATACAATATCTCAAAACTCAACTTCCTTGCTATCTAACTCGACCGTGTGTCACAACATACTTCTTAGCACCGCGCAAGTTTGTGTTCGAGGAGCTAATAACAATAATTATTACACTGTTCGTTCACTGATAGATAACGCATCGCAACGTAATATAATAACTACCGCTTGTTGTAAACAATTAAATTTAAACATAATTCCGCTTTCTAATTCGTTTGTTAAGGGTATCGGTTTATCGTCGCGTCCTATTAAGGGCTATGTAAACTTACAGATTCGCTCAAAAAATAATAAATTTAATTTTAATATAAACGCATTAGTACTTGATTGTATTACCGATAGGATACCTTTAGATTATATTGATACTTCCGTAATGCAGCACTTAATCAATATTCCGCTTGCCGATGAGCACTGGTATAAACCAGGAGAAGTACAGCTTTTATTAGGAGCACAGCTGTTCCCATATATACTTCTCGGTGGTAAGATAATTGCACCTCCAGCGCCCCCCGCTATAGAAACTGTTTTCGGTTATATTCTTATGGGTGAAGTACCGAGCGCTATTCACGATAATGATAATTCACATCACGACTTACTCCTTAGGTCGCCTCAAGACGATACATCTGCTTCTTTTCTCATATCTAATGATTATTCGTTGGATCGCTCGCTTTCCAAATTTTGGGATCTTGAAGAGATTCCATCGCAAACAATTTTAAGTTCACAAGACATAGAGTGTGAAAAATTATTTTCGACAGCCGTTTCACGCGATTCATCTGGACGTTACTCGGTCGGTTTACCCTTCAGTAGGACTCCACATGAATTAGGTAACTCACGTGCATCAGCGCAACGACGGTTACTATTTTTAGAACGCAAACTTCAAAACAATAACATTCGCGATAGTTATAATAAAGTTTTTAAAGAATATCTCATTTTAAATTATATCTCAGAAATTCCACCAAATACTTCTGAGGAAGGATATTTTATTCCGCATCATGCAGTTATTCGCAGTGACAAAAATACGACTAAAATTCGTCCCGTGTTAGATGCTAGCGCTAAATGTCATAATGGTGTATCACTTAATGATATCTTACATGTTGGCCCAAATTTACAAACAGATATATTTATGCTCCTGCTTAACTTTCGCTTATTTCCAATCGCTGTAACCGCAGATATAAAGCAAATGTATTTGCAAATTTTAGTTAACGAGGAACATAGAAAATATCAAAAGATATTATATCGCTTTGATGCTGCCGAACCCATCCGCGAATACCAGTTTAACCGTGTTACTTTTGGTTTGAAATCAAGTCCATATCTGGCAATGCGTACAATCCGCCAACTATGTAATGACGAACGCGATAATTATCCGCAAGCCGCCGCCATTGCTGAAAAAGATTTCTATATGGACGATCTAGTGTGTTCCATTATTGATGAAGACGCCGCTATAAAAATTTCTAATCAGTTGATTAATTTGTTTAAATCTGGTGGGTTCGAATTATTGAAATGGTCCAGCAACAGTAACGCAGTTTTAGAAAATATCCCTTCCGAAGTTAAGCTATCTCCTGTTGAATTTGATAAATCTGAAACGCATAAGATATTAGGCTTAGAATGGAATCCTTCCGATGACGTATTTATATTTAAAGTCAATGAAGATACTCGTGACTGTACTAAACGCAATATTCTCTCGCTTATTACACGTTTATGGGATGTTTTGGGGTTAGCAGCACCTGTCGTGCTTTTCGCAAAATTATTAATCAAACAATTGTGGCTTGAACGTGTTAATTGGGACGAAAATCCGCCCGCTCATATTATTAATTTATTTGAAAAACTTAAATATCAGTTACCGCTTCTTAGTTCTCTTAAAATACCACGCCACTTGCAAGTGTTTAAAGACTCGCTTGTTAATATTGTAGCATTCGCTGACGCAAGCCTTAAGGCTTATGGCTGCGTCATATATTTACATGTGACCGATCCATATGGTAACATACATGTACGCTTAGTTTGTGCAAAGTCTAAAGTTTCACCAGTTAAAATAGTCTCTTTAGCACGCCTTGAATTATGCGCCGCTGTGTTAATGTCTAAATTAACAAAAACTGTTAATGACTCTTATAACGCTCGTTTTAAGATTAATAATATTTTCGCATTTTCGGATTCAGAGATAACTTTGTCCTGGATCAATTCGTCTCCGCATCGCTGGAATATTTTTATTAGTAACCGCATCGCTAAGTGTCAGGAAAATTTAGATCCTAAACATTTCTTTCACGTCGCAGGCTCAGAAAATCCTAGTGATTGCTTGTCACGAGGACTTTTACCTGAGCAACTAATTTCTCATAATCTGTGGTGGCAAGGTCCTCCGTGGCTCCAGTTTCCTGTATCTACTTGGCCTCTTAGATCTGTAACCTCCACTAGATTAGAAGAACTACCTGAACATAAATCCGTTACTGCTACAACTATTAGCTCTACTCCGCAAGTTCTTTGTGAACTTTCTCTCAAAATTTCTTCGTATAATAAATTACTACGCGTCATTGTTTATATTCTGAGAGCTTTACGCATTTTACATCGACCGACTAATTTTCTTGTTAAGGCAAACGATTTAAATACCGCTGAAAATTACTTAATTCGCGCAGTTCAAAATAATAATTTTTCTGATATCATTCACCGCTTAAATAATCATAAGTTACCTCATGGCAATTTAAGAAAACTTGATCTTTTTCTAGACGAAAACCGAATCATAAGAGTTGGAGGTCGCTTATCGAATTCCAACTTACCGTTTGACGCTCAACATCCGATTTTAATGCCTAGAAAAGACCACGTAATTTTTCTTTTAATTGACTATTATCACCGCGCACACTGCCATACGGGCGCTCATTTGCTAAGTTCAATTATTCGACAAAGATTTTGGATAATTTCCGCTAGAAATGTAATACGGCAACGCATACACAAATGTAACTTTTGCTTTAAATGTGCACCTGTACTACCAAGTCCAAAAATGGCTGATTTACCATCATATCGGGTTCGAGAAACGAAAGCTTTCGTACACACTGGTGTAGACTACTGTGGACCTATTAATATCACTCTATGTAGGCGCAGAGGTCAAAAGGGTCAAAAGGCATATATTTGTTTGTTTATATGTCTAGTCACAAAAGCCGTTCACATCGAATTAGCACCTGACTTAACGTCGGATTCATTCTTAAACGCATTCAAACGCTTCATTTCCCGCAGAGGCCCAGTCGCTAACATATACTCCGATAACGGTACAAACTTTATTGGGGCTAAAGCAAAGCTCGATCAGCTATACAAATTTCTATCATCGCAATCTTATTCAAAAATAATCGAGGAAGAGTTAGCTACTCGTCGTATTCAGTGGCATATGATTCCACCTCGCGCACCCCATTTCGGTGGAATTTGGGAATCGAATATAAAAAGTTTAAAAACACATTTATCTAGAGTTGTAGGTACTCAGCTATTAACGTACGAAGAACTGTCAACCGTTCTTACGCAGATAGAAACGATTCTGAATTCGCGTCCATTGTCGCTTTTATCAGAACATCCTTATCCGGAACCGCTTACTCCAGCGCACTTTATAATGGCATCTCCGCTTACATTTTTGCCTGCTTGCAATGTAACTGACGAGACTTCTACAAGTCTCGTTTGCAGAAAACTATTGCTAGATCAGATGGTACAATCATACTGGAAAAAGTGGCATTTGGAATATTTACATACCTTGCAAATAAGACAAAAATGGCATGACAAGAAATCTAACGCTATTCAAATAGGAACCGTAGTAATTATTCATGAAAACGATATCCCACCTTTACGTTGGCCGATGGGAGTCATAGTCGAAGTATATCCCGGGTCCGACGGCATTACTAGAGTTGCCTTAGTGAAGACCGCCAGTGGCTATTTAAAACGCCCTGTAATTAAATTAAGCCCACTACCTTCTCAATAATTTTCGCATTTATTAATTTTATTTTCGCACTTTTCATATATATAATCCGCATATTTTAATATTTTTTCGCATATCAACATATTCGCATTTACTATAAGGTAACGTTTGGTACTAAACCTCTTACTCTGTGAAACGCATTTAAAAAGTTTAACGCATTCTTTTTTTTGTATTTGTTTTTTGAGAAAATTCATTTTCTCAACGCGGGGGAGGATGTTGGCGCGCATTATTGTATAGTCATGTTTCCGAACGTACAAGCATCCCTTCCGCCTCCTTTCTTTTTTTCCTACCAATCATCTGTCACTTACGCCACGATCCTTACCGCGGACGCAACAAAAAACGCTCTCTTCATACGCAAGAATTGGTAGTCACCCATTACTACTATTCTAAAATATTTTGTAAAAAGCGCATAGACACTGATTCATATATAGTGCACAATATATATCGCCGCGAGTGAAGTGAAGTGAAACCAGCAGAATCAACACCGGTGAGTCCGCATCCCTTATTTCGCAAAAACCCCCCCTTTGAACCAGCACCTTTACGCACAAAACATGTACGATGTTATTTTATAAGGGCTGCCATTGCTTCAATTATGCAGAACTATTGCTCATATTGCAAAGAACTCCGGAACTATTGTAAAGGAGCCCAGAACTCCTTAGAACTACTCAAAAATCGAGAGTTGGTTTTTTGCATATTTGTACGGTGTGATTTTCAATGGGCTGACGTGGCTTCAATTATGCAGAACTATTGCTCATACTGCAAAGAACTCCAGAACTATTGCAAATGAGCCCAGAACTCCTTTCAGAACTCCTTTTTCATAACCTTTGTATGCTGCGTTAATTTGGCACCCCCATATTTCTTATGCTCATATGGGGTCTTTAATGTGCAGAACTATTTCTCTAAATTTCAGGAACTCCAGAACTATTGATTTGAATGTCAGAACTCATTTTTGTTTCACAATTCCGATATCTTTGTATGCCAACTTCACAGACACTCCGATAACTTATGCAAGTGGTTGATTTTCGGATAAATGCTAGAGTTTTATTTATTAGTTAATTAATTAATACTCATTTTCTTATGCTTATCAGTGATATATTTCAAAGGCAATATAAAGAGTACTCATTCATTTGTAAGTAGATGACAGCATCATTCATACGTGCTACTACAGTTACTCTACTGCAACTGAGGAGTAATAAAGGAACTTGTCATAATTTTCAGTTATACTGAGACTTTGCCTAACTAAGAAAGTTTTGTTTGATGATTTGGATTTAAAGAAGCTGTGTTATATATTATTTACAAATAAAGTGTAATTTACGAATAAAAATTTTCAGTAATAAGGAAACATGACAAGTCTCGTCCACTGTTCTTAATGGTTGCACACAACGCGCCACACTCAGCTAATTCTGAGGCAATGATGCAAGCGCCACCGGAGATTGTACGGCAAATGAGATACATCGAGTTGCCTGAACGACGGATTTATGCTGGTATGATTAATTTATGTATATAACTAAATATATAAAATATAATTGATATAGCTTTATAAGAGAGACTTAAAATAATTAGTTTATCTATGAGCGTTCAATGCATAATTTTTCTATGATTTATTCGGACAGGTTTTTGATATATTTTCAAGTCTACTTTGAAAATCAATCCCCTTAAACTATGCCATAAATTTCAGAATGCATGTATTTTAACCTTACGTATATTAGGTTTTTATGTAAAAAATAGTCGTTTTATATATAGAACATATACGTAACAGTCGTAATCTCTGTAGTTTTGCATCGTGTTATCGTTAAGAAGAGGTGGATTAAAACAATTGATAAATCCTGATTGTTTGACAGCGAGTTTACCCACAATCATTTGTGGTCCTTTGTAGTATGTTTCTACATTCATTGTTATGCTCATTTTCAAGAATGTGTAATAAACACGTGTCTATTAGCTACTCAAAATAAATTTCTTTTGTTTTTTAGTTTCGTAGCCTCCGTTTGGCCATGGAATTTATAGTTGAGATCAAAATATACTAGGTTGGTGTCACGACGGAACTTATATTTATATATTTTGAATAATATCTAAAAATATCGAACAGCAGGAAAACAAATTAAAAACTGTATTTTATTTAAGTAATATCTATGTTATGTAATTAATCTAAAATTCTAATTACACTGAATTATCGTTATTCAAGTTCACCAGTATTAAAAATCGGCAGCATTATATTTTTTTTTGTGCCAAAAGGCAGCAAACGGGCTGACGGCCCACCTGATGGTAAATGGTTACCGTCGCCTATGAACAACTGCAACAGCAAGGGCATCGCTGTTGTGTTGCCGACCTTGAAGAGCGCGTTTCAGTTCCTTTTTGAAGAGCCCCATATTATAGCCCTGAGGAAAAACCGTCCTGGGTAACCCATTCCACAACGCTAGCGTACGGATAAAGAAGGTTCGAGAGAACCTCACGGTAGTCCCGATTTTGCTAGCTTTTAAGGTGTGTGGAAGAGCAGCCAACTAGTGGCTTGAGGTGCGACTTTGAAAAGGTGAAGAGGGCACCACATTAAAGAGTTCCTCAGAACACTCTCCACTATACATGCGGTTTCATCTCAATTTAAATACTTGATAATTATATTACTATAATTTTCACTATAGTAATTCGTTAAAGTTAAAGTTTGTCACTGTTTCTCCTGCAGATCAACAAAAATAAGAATACATTATTTCACTGATATGCGCAATCGCTTCCCGTTAACTTTAGTATTATGATTCTTCTGTTGATAACATTTTTTGATAAGTTGATATCGTTTACTCCCAATATAAAAGTGAGTTATTTATATGTATTAATATATTATGGGTAATTTTGCCGCTAGGATCAACTAATACCGCAAAATAATTAACGTTTTAACGTTTACTCATATATATATAATGTCATTTTAAATATATGCAATATACAAATACACTAAAATTAAATACCTACAATGACGTTATAAATTTGTAAGTGAGGTTTGAGAAATTTAAATTGAGCTTTCTTTCAGCAATGATGAAAAAGTTAGATGATAGTGTTGGAGATATTGTAGAGTCATTGTCACGGAAAGGAATACTAAATAACACCGTAATAGCATTTGTTAGTGATAACGGTGGTATGACATCTGGATCACAATTGAATTATGCATCTAATTGGCCACTACGTGGTACAAAAACGTCTCCATTTGAAGGTGGTGTAAGGGTTGCAGGACTTTTATGGAGTGCTGTAAAGGATAGTCCACGTCATTTATGGAATGGTTATATGCATGTTACTGATTGGTTGCCAACGTTATTAAGTATCGCTGGATCTGATATACCTGCTGGCATAAATGGGATCGATCAATGGAAGAACATTAATTTAAACCAAGATTCAGATAGAGAAGAAATGTTTGAAATCAGTGACTATCATGGCTTTTCTTCTATTATCTCTGGTGACTATAAATTAGTTACTGGTGATGTTATCACTCAGTACAGTAACTATCAAGGGGATAATTTAAGAGGCATTATAAATACTGGACCTTCATACATTGACGCAGTCACAGACAGCAAAGCTTATAAAGCCCTCGATGATATTGGAAAACCATTTAATTTAGAAAATATCAACTTAAGGAATGATATTAGAATACACTGTAATGTTAACAGAATTGAACAACATATATGCTATCCTATCAATGGTACGTATATATTAACTGTACTATTATTTCTTAATTTTTGTATGTGTGTTATCTATGATCTACAATTTTGTATTAACACCCTTTGCTCAAATGGATATTACGAGATGAGCCTATGTCTCATTTTCTTTGTCAAATATCTTATTCGTAAATAATGTGAACTTCCAGAAGTTTAAAGTTTCTTTATCTTTCCATACTATTATAAAAAATGCGATTAAAATTGATATATTGTTTCCAGGGACTGTCTGTTTGTATAACATTAAAGAAGATCCTTGTGAAACCGAAGAATTATCGGCTCAATATCCAAATTTAGTTAAAAATATGACTGATCGACTAGCTCTAGAGATCGCAATGACTATACCTCGAACAATACCTATTTATAGAGATCCTAGATCTGCACCTCGGTTTTTTAATTACACGTGGACTACGTGGGCAGAAAATTTATAATCGACTTCAGAACATACGTTAATTTGTTCTAAGCCTATTTTAAGTCCTTTGAACTTCAATAATTTTTTAAAATATTTTAATTATTATACCAAAATCTATCTATACTATAATAAAACTGTAACAAGTCGAAATCTGTACATTAAATATTTTTTGAAAATTTTAATCAGGGTAGACTATGTTATCGATATAGAAGCCAAAAATAATCTTTTTACAATTTTTGTCTGTCTCTCTGTCTGTCTGTCTGTCCCTATGCACACGCATCACTCTGAAAGTACTGAACCTATCTTGACGAAACTTGACATAGTGATAACTAATATTACGAGATTACATCAAATATACTTTTTATCCCATAAAACGCAAAGGGTTCTCCAGGATAAAGGATTAAAGTCTAGAATCTAAACCCGAATTACTCTGAAAGTACTGAACCAATTTTAACGAAATTTAACACAGTGATAATTGATATTACAAGGCTACATCCTGGATACTTTTTGTCCCATAAAACGCAAGGGGTTCTCCAGGATACCGAAAAACAAAAATTTGTAGTTAACGTAACTTGACTTTTTTGCGACACCTTAGTACAAGAGCCGGCAACGTTAAAAGAACAAGAATTTTAGAATACCTTGTTCTTTAATACATCAATATATATTTTTTATGTCATAGGAGGCAAACAAACAGGTGGGTCACGTGATGTTAAGTGATCACCACCCTTTATAGACTCTAGCAACACCAGGTTTGTCGCAAGTGCGTTGCCAACCTTTATATGGGGGAGGGTAAGGGAAGGCAAAGGAGGAAAGGAGAAGAAAGGTGGGCCTCCGGCGGTCTTAATGACCAAACGAAACACTACAATGCAAGCACTGTTATTTCACGTCGGTTTTCTGTGAGAGAGTGGTATTAGCCCGAAAGGACACTTGGTAGCCGGTTAACGTTGTATGTTCAATGCGCATTTTGATTTATGAATAGGTTTAGGAACATTTTTTTTCAGTAACTTTTAAACACAATTAAAAGCATGAATTTATTACAGTCAGACACAGTTCTTTATAAACAATCATTTATATACTCTCTGATATATTTTATAAATAAAAATAATAAATTTCCAACCAATTATTTTTTTCCATAGCAAAGAACAAATTTCATTTTATTATTATTTTAAACATTATTGATATTAAGATTTCACCATATACAATGAAACAACGATAAACGTAAACGTATCACTTGATATTGACGCCACCTTAAATATATCCGTCATCGACCATCAGGCTATACGAAACCGAAATACCTTGGGCCGGTGAGGTAAAATATCTAGGCGTCACTTTAGATAAACACTTAAATTTCGATTCACACACAGATAGACTGCGAAACAAAGCCGCTATGGTCTTGGGTCGTCTCTATCATTTGCTTTGTCATAAGAGTAAAATGTCCCCCAGACATAAACTCGCTTTATATAAAACTTGCATCCGTCCGATTATGACGTACAGTTGTTTGGTCTTTGCACATGCGCAAAATCGTATTCAAAAGTTGCTGGTTCTCCAGAACCGAGCCCTACGTAAATCACCGGTGCCCCATGGTACGTCCGGAATAAGGATCTCCACAGGGACCTGGAGATGCTTTCTG
This sequence comes from Antheraea mylitta, assembly GCA_014332785.1. Classification (NCBI taxonomy): domain Eukaryota; kingdom Metazoa; phylum Arthropoda; class Insecta; order Lepidoptera; family Saturniidae; genus Antheraea; species Antheraea mylitta. The sequence continues at coordinate 4,010,172 of JACEII010000010.1, forward strand.
TATGGGCGTATATAAAATCACTCGCACGTAGTTATTTCGAAAAAGCCGCGAATCAACCCAGCCCCTTTAGTGGTATCCGCCGCGAACTATGAACCCGTACCCAACGCTGCGGAGTATAGAAGACGACCGCGACACATTTTTACATTCCCTCCTGATTCAATCATGTTAGCGAAAGATCAGTACCAGCCTGTCTCTTCAAACAGAGCGTGTTCACGTCCACGCCCGTATAACCGCAGATCACGCCGCCGTGGTCTGGGGGTAAATATCACTCCCGCACACCAGATTAGGCCCCGCTCGGCAACGGCTCAAGCCCAGGTCCATTCCCTAGACGGGGAGCCCTCGAGTACGCTGCTTACGCGATACAGGGACACAAAACTTTACATCACTGCTACAACATCAAACACATCACCTATACACACGTGCACGTCTACATGTTTACACGCTGTTTTTCTTTTGCAAAGATATAAATGACAAAGAGTTCTACCCTTATTTTTCCCTATCCTATAAAGTTTAGAGAAATTTTTCCGACACAAAATACATATAGGAAGGAGTTGTTGAGGCAGGCATGCTTGGTACACATGCATGTTTTAATAATTTATATACGTATATCTAGATAGCTTAGCTTAGGTTAGCTCAGATAGGTCGCGATTTTTGCACAAAACAGGCGACAGTTCAAGCCGAAATGTGCCGTGTACCCTTGAGTTGTTCGCCCAAACATCCCAAGTCGGTTGAGTGCTTTCAGCGCTCGCCTCAATAGTTCGGTGAAGCTGTAAAGACCTTTCCAGGTCAACATACGCTGCCACAATTATCGCTATCTTTATCGTGCAGCCAGTGCTGCACTAAACTATACCTATAGCTATATTCTATACACATATTATTTTTATAGCAATAAATCGATCTAAATATTGAGTTAATAACTGAATTAGTGTGAAAGATGAAATTTGTGCTTATTTATATTTAAATATAGTAATAATAAAATCACTGCTATTCTAACAAGGGTTAAGATTACTTTTATTTTTATTTCCAAAAATACCATCAAGCACATTATTGTCAATACCAAAAATGTTTTTCAATAATAATTCCATTTTAATAACGTTTCAAAGTTAGTAAAAAGAACATCCTAAAATTATTTAAAAATCAATATTTTTGTCTGTAAAGGTACGATATGCACAAATAAACGCAACTCTTGCCGGCAACCAGGTAGCCTGTTATTCGGATGAATATAATATATAAAACTGGCTTGATTGATTCTTTCTGGTATGGCCTCTGCCTATGTAGGTAATTTCGCTAATATCAAGTATGACAAATACACGATATAAATTTAATGACAAATATTTAGTGTAACAACGTAGAATAATCTACAATAGAAACATATCAACATGGATAAATTACTAAAAGGAACTATGTTGTGAGTGGTACAAAGATTATTTATAAAAATATTTTATAAATATATTTAGAATACGTTTTCGAAACAATTTATAACTCTTAAACAATAGTTTCAAGCAAGTGACAGTTCACGCTTCTGCACGATATTTGACGTTTCGATACGGTGTTCATATATTTTTCTTTAATACAATCGAGTACAAAAAGGTTTTAATACAAATTGAAGATATTTATGAGAAAGTAAGTAGTAGAGATGTGTATTTAGTTTTATGTAGGTTACTTTTTATCTTAATTGATCCTGGTAGATGATTTTTTTTCTCGAAATGACTACGTTATTGACCGAGCAAGGTCTTAACAGCTTCACCGGACTACAAACAACGGAGTGGTAAATAATGCTACGAACGGGTACTAGGCTTATTTAAAAAAAAAATCACATGTAATCTGGTAATGTTTCAGTTAATCCGTGGATAGTTTGGATTCACAACTGGAAACGGTAGTTGTGGCTGCAATCGGGTATTAGTTTTATTCAATTTTTTCACTTTTAAAAATACAATTGAAACCAGTGATAACCAATTTGGTGCAGACGAAGTTGCACGGGTCAGCTAGTTAATAATATAAATTATAGAGCATTTACCTTCAAAAGACTGCGTATTATTTGTGTATGGTAACTTAGAAAAATATGACATAAAATTATCTGTATTTTAAGTGTCATGTTTATCATGGTGATTTTAACTATATGCTTGAGATCTATTACAAATAATTGGTTTGATAAGAAAAAAATCGTTTTATTGGTTATGTTTAAGTATTACCTATTGTACAATATGGTTATAAAGTAGGTATAACTAAACTGTTGTACATTGTAGTGTGCATGCAAAAATAGAAAGGTTATAATCACTTTATGATCACTTTAATACAACAATATCTATAATTATTTGAATATAACTCTATACAATTTTAGATGTTATGTAATAATCAATTTTATGATATGATTTTGGATAGATTTTTCTTCGGTTTTTATAGTATAAGTTAAGATTATTTTTAGTTGATGTTAAGTAACAAGGTTCATAAATTAGAATTAACCATGACGATAACATTTGCTACCCCAGTTGTAATGATATTCCATTCATAAAAATATACAATTCATTGTATTTATTTAAAATACATGGAGTATTTACACGCCATAATTGGTTGAATATTTTCAGACAAACTTATTCATTCAAATGTGTTTTCAATATTATTCATAAAAAAATATCCAATACATTATTTCACTTTTTTATGGTAATGAAACAAACAACCTATCGGCTTTTTACTTCGATTAAGTCAAAGACATGTTAACTTATTTGCAAATAGTAAAGTGAAGAACAATAAATCGAAGAGTAGTTAGTCGCCTTCAGGGACTACAAATCATTGCTTTTTATGTCATAGGAGGCAAACGAACAGACGGGTCACATGATGTTAAGTAATCACCGCCGTCCATAGACACTTGCAACGCAAGTGCGTTGCCAGTCTTTGTTTGGGGAAAGGGAGACGAGTAGGGAGGGGCGAGGGGAGGGGAGGTGGGCCTTCGACGCTCTCAATGACCAAACGAAACGCAAAAATGCAAGCACTGTTACTTCACGTGGGTTTTCTGTGAGATGGTGGTACTACCCTGGGCGAGTTGACCCATTCATGCTGAAAACAGTAATAGCTTCAGCGTAGTTCTACCACCTACAAACCTCTCTTATTTCCTATGTATAAAACCTCTTTTATTTAACTACACGTAGTTTACACAGACATACACTTTATAATGAGTCATTATACAATCTCCTACAAAAAAATATGACTATAGGCATTGAGAATAAGAATAGCATTAACTATGTGTTATGTGTGGTAATGAAGTAATGTAAAACGATATTTAATTTGATAAGATTTTTAGGAATGTTACAAGGAAACAACATTTATATGATTTTATGACAAAACTGAATGAACATCGTTAACTCTATTTAAATACACTAAACTGAGCTATATGTAAAAGTGTTTTTTTTTTTTTTTTAATACAGTGGCCTCGCGGTATTCTAGCGAGACGGACGTGTTTGCGCTCGCTCCGTATCGTTAGATTCATCGCAGTAGGGTAGGTGCACTTATGAACAGCTAGGGTGGAAAAAAAAAAAGTTGGTCTTTGGTTCTGCGTCGTTTATGGATGGTTTTCGGTGTTGTTTTCGAACGTTTTTGTTGATCTGGCGTGATTACGGATTTTGGACTTGTTCTATCACCTGACTTGGCTTGTTTTGAACTTTGGCGTGGATTTATTCTTCTTTTTTTGACTTGGCTTCGTTTTTTGGACTGTTTTCTTGCGTTTTGTTTCGATTTGGCGCGTCTGTCGGATTTTGGGTTGTTGCCTCTTGGTCGTTGTGTGACCTTTTGGTCACCAGTGCACCATGAGTGCAAAAAAGGGTACGAAAACCAGGCTTAGGGGTGTCAGCGGAATGGGGAAGATCGTCGACTCCTCTGACACGGAGGTGGAGGACGGTATGGCTCCTAAAGTGAGCACGCGCGGCAGGGGATCTGCCCGGATGCGCGGAAGTGGTCGGGGGCTTATGGGGGAGGCCGACGGGTCATTTGACCGGGCCTTGGCTGGTGGCGTGGCAAATGCGGAGTCGGTTCCCGGCTCTGCTGCTGGCTCCGCAGCGGCTTCGGTTGCCGGCTCGGCTGCTGGCTCCTTGCCTAGCTCCGAGGTGGAGTCAGAGGGGGTGGAGGTGGACCTCATGGACGCCCAGAGGTTGAAGGCGCTCGCTGGCTCGCAGATCACCTGCATCTACGAGACAGTGAGAAAGTCGACCAACCTGGCGGGCCGTTGCAGGGGGGCGTTGAAAACCGCTGCCAGAACCCTGCAGGAGATCGTCGAGTCGCTAGCTGAGCGAACCGAAGGGGAAGAGAATCGCAAACTCCAAAGGGAGTCGAAGACCCTCCGCCGTCGGATTGATGATTTGGAGGCGGAGGTCTTGGCGTGGCGGCGGGAGGATAACGCCAAAAAGGTGATGCCCCCACCTCCGCCCCCCATGCCGGCACCTGTGGAGCCTCAGTGGCGGCAGGCCCTCACTGAGGCTGTAGATACTCTCCGCACGTCGTTCGGCAACATGCTGAACGCACGTGTGGAGAATCTGGAGAGGCGTCTCCCCCCAGAGGACTCTCTTCGTCCGTCCCTGGCCGGTGAAAAGAAGAAGGGCGGAACGAAGAGTGCGGCAAAGCCGGTCGTGGATAGAGCACCTCCGGCACCCGTGGTGGCCCCATTGGGTCTCAACTGGGCCGAGCTACCGGTCACAGCGGTGGTTACCGACGGGGCGGCGTGGTCCACAGTAGTGGGTCGCAAAAAGAAGGCGGCCAGGGCCCAGGTCGCGGCGCCAACGGCCCCGACTGTGACCGCTAAAGCCCCGCCTGTCAGGCCGAAGTTGCCTCCCGCCCCCCAATCGGCTGCGGTCATTGTGACCTTACAGGACACCGCAGCCAGCAAGGGGGTTGGCTATAGGGAGGTAATGACCAAGGCGCGCGAGCACGTCGTCCTGCCCGACATGGGCATCGGCGACGTGCGGGTGAGGCCGACGGCTACGGGGGCCCGTAAAATCGAGCTGCCGGGCCAGAGCAAGGAGAAGGCCGCTGAACTGGCCCGGGAGCTCGAGGTGGCGCTGGCCGGAGTCGCCACGGTCGCCGTTCCCACAAAAAAGGCGGACATTCGAATCGTCGGTCTTGACGATTCGGTGTCCAGGGAAGAGGTATTGGCGGTCGTGGCGGCTAAGGCCGACTGTAAGGCGGAGGCCATCAAGGTCGGAGAGATCAGAAGGAATTGGGGAGGGGTTGGTGCAGTGCACATGACGCTCCCCGTGGAGGCGGCCAGGAAGCTTGTGGAGGCTGGCAAGCTCCTGGTCGGGTGGAGCGTCGTGCGCGTCCATCTGCTGGAGGAGAGACCCATGCGGTGCTTCAAATGCATGGGCTTGGGGCTCACCCGCCCCCTGTGCCCCTCCTCCTCCAGTAGAGGAGAGGGTTGCTACCGCTGTGGCGCAGCGGGCCACAAAGTGGCCGAATGCAAGACGGAGGCGGCCCGCTGCGCCATATGCGCGGACGCCGGGAGGCCCTCGGGCCATGTAATGGGGAGCCGCAACTGTCGGCCCCCCACCACGAAGGGAAGGGACCCCCTCGCTGTGGGCCCTAGGGTGGCCGCCGCCAGGCAGGAGGAAACTGCTATGGTCCACTAATGGAGCACACCATACGCAGTTTCCTCCAGGCGAACCTCAACCACTCCGCCGCTGCACAAGATTTGCTCGTGCAGTCAGTGGCGGAGTGGGGCATCGGGCTCGCGGTCGCCGCGGAGCCGTATTACGTTCCCTCCCAGCCACAGTGGGCTGGGGACCGAAATGGCTCTGTGGCGATGATTGCCAGCCGGGGTTCGCCTCTCCTGGCGGTACGGGAGAGGGGTGATGGGTTTGTGGCAGCCGTCTGGGGGGAGTACGCCATTGTGGGGGTGTACTTCTCCCCTAACAAGCCTCTGTGGGAGTTCGAGGCGTTCCTTGGCTCTCTGCAGGGAGCTGTGAGGCGGCTGTCGCCGCTCCCCGTGGTCTTCATGGGCGATTTAAATGCTAAATCGAGGACCTGGGGAGCGGCAGCCACGGACCTGAGGGGCGTGGCCGTTGAGGAGTGGGCAGCCGAAGTGGGGCTGTCCCTCCTCAACCAGGGGAACGTCCACACGTGCGTGCGGCAGAACGGGGGGTCTGTGGTAGACGTCTCGTTTGCCACCCCGTCTGTCGCACGCCGTGTCCGGGGGTGGAGGGTGCTTGAGGAGGTGGAGACCTTATCGGACCACCGATATATCAGGTTCGAGGTCTCCATCTCCCATGCCGGGATCAGTACCCGCCCCCGGAGGGGCGCGAAGTTCCCTTGTTGGGCGGTGAGCCGCCTCAACCGTGAACTTGCGGAAGAGGCGGCCATCGCCCAGGCATGGGCCATGCCCCCCCCGCAGGACGATGTTGACGCGTCCGCAGCTCGCCTCCGTGGTGCCCTCACGGAGGTTTGCGACGCGTCGATGCCGCGGAGCGTACACCGCCCAGACAAACGGGCGGTGTACTGGTGGTCGCCGGAGATCGCCGATCTCCGGGCGGCCTGTACCGCGGCCCGGCGGCTGTTTGGGCGCAGCCGCCGACGGCGGCACCGGGACCCCGAGGTGGAGGCCCGGCTGTATGGCAGCTATAGGGAGTGCAGGAAGACCCTGCAGGCTGCCATCAGCCGGGCGAAGGAAGCGGCATGGGAGGAGCTGCTGCAGACGCTGGAGGGGGATCCTTGGGGGCGCCCGTATCGGATCGTACGCAATAAGTTGCGATCCTGGGCGCCTCCGGTGACGAAGTCCCTCCTGCCGGAGATGGTGGCAAGGGTCGTGGGAGAGTTATTCCCCGACCCTCCGCCGCTCTCGGCTCCTCCCATGCCTCCGCCTCGGGCGGAAGTTGAGGAGGTGTCGGACAGTCCTCCCTTAATTACGGAGGGCGAGATGGGGAGGGCTGTTGAACGCCTCCTCAAACGGCGGAGGGCGCCTGGCCCTGATGGGGTCCCGGGCCAACTGCTCGGCCTAGCGCTGGGCCATCTTGGGGGGTGGCTTCGGGAGCTGTTCGACCGGTGTTTGGCGGTCGGGCAGTTTCCGAGGCTCTGGAAGTTAGGGCGGCTCTGCCTCATGGCGAAGGAGGGTCGCCCTCCGGACTGCGCTTCTGGATATCGGCCCCTCGTCCTGCTGGACGACGTCGGGAAGGTGCTGGAGAGGGTCATCTCTTCCCGAGTCGTCCAGCACCTGGAGGGAGTGGGGCCAAATTTGTCGGACGCGCAGTTCGGCTTCCGCACAGGGCGTTCCACAGTGGACGCCCTGTGCCTCCTAAAGTCGCTGTCGATGGAGGCGATCTCCCAAGGGGAGAGGGTCTTGGCGGTGTCCCTAGACATCGCCAACGCCTTCAACAGCCTGCCGCATGGTGTCATACGGGAGGCTCTCCGATATTTCGGAGTGCCTCCGTACCTGCGGCGGCTGTTGGAGGCATACCTGGAGGACAGGGAGGTCGCATACGTCAACGGCGACGGACGGATGGTCCAGCGGGCTACAAGGCGGGGCGTTCCACAGGGGTCGGTCCTGGGGCCGCTCCTGTGGAACATGGGCTACGACTGGGTGCTCCGCGGCGCGCTCCCGTATGAAGCGCGCCTAATCTGCTACGCGCATGACACCCTAGTCGTAGCCCGGGGGGATGACTGGAGAGAGGTAGAGCGCCTGGCCACGATGGCCACAACCCTCGTGGTCAGGCGCATAAGAAGGTTGGGCCTCAGGGTGGCCCTCGAGAAGACCGAGGCCATACTTTTTCATGGGCCTCGGCGGGGGCCACCACCTGGGGCCCACATTATGGTGGAGGGCGCCCGGATCAAGGTGGGTGCCCACATGAGGTACCTGGGCCTCACCTTGGACGGGCGCTGGCGGTTTGAGCCCCACTTTGTGGGGCTCGGGCCGCGAATTGCTAGGGCGGCGGCGGCACTCGGCCGGCTGCTCCCCAATATTGGGGGGCCAGGTGCCGGGTGCCGTCGACTCTTCATGGGAGTCGTGTGGGCGATGGCCGCCTACGGGGCACCGGTCTGGGCTGATGCTCTTGGTGCCACCAACGTGCGCGCGCTGCGTAGTACGCAGCGTACGGTGGCGCTGAGGGCAATCCGGGCATACCGGACGGTATCATCGGCGGCGGCCTTTGCGCTTGCCGGCTCCCTTCCCTGGGAGCTGGAAGCTGGGGTGCTCGCCGCCGTGTACGAATTCACGGCGGCGAGGAGGCGTAGTAGGGAGCCTCCGGCTCCCAGGGAGATAGAAGCTAAAAGGCGGGAGATGGGAGAAGAGGCTGTAGGAAGGTGGATGCAGGACCTGGCGGACGCGCGCTTCGGGAGGCACACCGTCGACGCCGTCAGCCCGGTCCTGCGGGAGTGGATTGGGAGGAGATGGGGCTCCCTGTCGTTCAGGCTGGTGCAGGTGCTAACCGGACATGGTTGTTTCGGGTGGTACCTGCACCGGATCGCTCGCAGGGAGCTGACCGCCGCCTGCCATGAGTGCGGCGCTGAGGAAGATACCGCACAGCACACTCTCTCTGAGTGTGCTGCGTGGGAGGTGGAGCGCCGCACTCTGGTGGCGGTGGTAGGAGAGGATTTATCGCTGCCGAGCGTGGTCTCGTCCATGCTCGGTAGCGAACAGGCGTGGCGAGCAGTGGCCTCCTTTTGCGAGGAAGTCATCTCGCAAAAGGAGGCAGCGGAGAGGGCCCGTGAGGCGGACCCCCTCAGTAACCGTCTTCACCATAGGAGGACTGGCAGGAGGAGGCGGCGCTTTGCTCAACTCCTCCTGCCACCGTAGCCGGATCTGAGGGGATGCAGTCGGGGGGCTCATCCCCTTATTGCACAGATCCGGCGGACGAGGAGGGGCAGCTGGCGTGTGCCCAGCTGCCTCTCTATAGGTAGGAGCCCGGCGGCAACCTTCCGCCGGGTGGACCGTTGGGGCGGCTATTCAAGGGGAATAGCATAGAACGATCCCTTGCCGCCCCAACATCACGGTCTGTCGGTACACCGTGGGGTTTTAGTCCGTGCGAGTCGGACATATCCCACTCTCTCCCCCGGGAGGGTGGGTATCCATAAGGGATTTCCCCACGTAAAAAAAAAAAAGCTATATGTAAAAGTATTTGCACATTTAACCCTTGGTGAAATAAAGATGAATGCCGAGTTTCGATAGAAATGAATTATTCCCAAAGCTTAGATAGTAAGCTCCCAAGGCTCTGATTATTCAAATATTTATACGCTGCAGGCGAAACCTTGCTTAAACTTGCTCTCTCTCTCTTTCATTGTTACCTTCCCTAAAGCAGCAAAATCCTTTTGTTGGGTAAATAATGTCTTAGTATTAAAATAACTAAGTTAGGAATACAATTCATATTAAACGACCGTTGCCAAACTATTCAAAATCGTTCGTATGAATTCTGTTTTTGTAAATAAATTTAATTACTTGGCTAACCAAATATATAACACAAGCTTTTCGATGATTTTTAACCGACTTCAAAAAAAGGAGGAGGTTATCAATTCGACTGTATGTTTATTTTTTATTTTTTTTTATGTTTGTTACCTCATAACTTTGGACTGGCTGAACCGATTTTGAAGATTCTTTTTTTATTTTAAAGCTAGTGTTTCCCGTGTGGTCCCATTTTTATCTCTTGGTAGCACACATATTCATATGTTTCATTAAATTTGGTTAATTTGATAAACTATTTATTTTCCGGTTTTCAGTGCCTTATTTTTATGCCTCTGATTAATATTGAAGTCGGTTAATTCTTTTTTTTGAAAATTTACTTTATTTTTAATAATACTTGATGTAGTCTATTAAACATTATTGATAAATATAACTAACAGATTATGTTCGTGTTAAAACTCATAGTCAGGGGAATAAGGGTGATTTTTTTCTCTCGAACTGACTACGCTATTGGCCTAGCAAAGTCTTTACGGCTTCACCGGACTACAATAAAGGTGATGGAAGTTTTGTAAAATATGTATTCCGGGATTCTACGGAGGTTTTTTACTTAACGGCCTTTTTGACTCCAAATAAATTTTTAAAACAAATACTACCTTTTTTTATATCATAGGAGGCAAACGAACAATTGGGTCACCTGATGTTAAGTGATCATCACCGTCCATAGACATTTGTAACACAAAGGGAAGTGGCAAATGCGTTGCCAGCCTGTGTTGAGCGGGAAGAGAGGAAGCGAAGAAGTAAGGGGAAGAGGAGGGTAGGTGGTCTCCAGTCCTCTTACTGATCGAACGAAACGCAACAATGTAAGCACTGTTACTTCACGTTGGTTTTCTTTGAGAGGGTGGAACTACCCCGGTCGAGTCGAACCATTCATGCTGAAACCAAAAATAATGTTATTCCAGTATTCCATTGATAATTAACAAACAATTCCACAGTCATAAAGGACAAAATATAAATTGTATAATAATATATAAGAGTGATGTAGTTTACATATGCCCATTAAATTAAACGAGCAATTCTTGTATATTTTTATATTTGTACATATTCAGGATCTCGGAAACGGCGTCATTTATTTCCGTAAAACTTAGTATCTAGGTAGTTTCGGGGACGATAAATCGATCTAGCAAGATTTTATTCATTGAAATCTTTTTTTAATTGAGTTTTCAGGCAATGAAAAAATATAGATAGAATATAAAGGTAAATTTCGCTGGCGCTGTTAAAACAAAAATAGCTCAGATGGAAATCGGTTGCTTCGAAAATCCGTGTAACCCCAGTTCAAATCCGAGTGACAGCAGAAGAGATTTTTTGTAAAAAAAAATGTTAATTTTATGAGGTAAAACTAACAGTTTATTTTAATTTAAATATATTTTTTAAAGAGCTAGGCTAAGTCGCCCAGGTGCTGCCCATTAAATATCATGAAATTCAACGATTTAATCTACTAAATGTAGAGAGTATAGCCTAAAAGGTGTAGGTGTGATACATAGATAAATTTATGAATGCCTTCAAACTTTTTTAATTTAAGTTACTTGGGAACAAAGTTATAAACTTAGTAGAATAAAAACAACACACAAAGTAACAATAAAATTTCATAATTATTTTTCATGCAATCACATATCAATAACATATTTACAAATATATAAAACACTTTTGTGTTATTTATATGTGTATTAATTTAATATACTGTTGATTTTAACTGATATTAATTGCAAAAAACAATAAGTAATAATTGCTACAAAAAACAAAGTAATTTCTTCAGTTCAAAATTTGTTATCTATAGTAATATTATAAAGAGGTAAAGTTTATAATGTTGTGAAGTTGTAAGGGATAGTCTCAGGAACTACTGGTCCGATTTCAATGTTATATACCTCATTTATCGAGGACAGTTATAGGCTATATATCATCACGCTAAGATCAATAAGAGCGGAGCAACAATGAAGAATCGGTGGATTTTTTCAACTTCAGAGCTTCCGCTGCGTGTTAGCGTTAGCCCAAAGTACCTATTTCATGCGAACGAAGTCGCGGGCAGAGGCTATTGGTGTATAGATTTGGCTTATATAAATATTCATACAATTACTTTCAAAAGAACCTTGTACGAAACATATTTTCTATACTAAGGTAGGATCGTGCTGCGCTGATGTGGGCTACATAGCAGCTTTTCCAGTCTTTCAAAAATAAGTATGAATTACCCTGAATTTTGTCTAAACTATTATTGTATTGAGGTAAAGATTATTTGCAGGAGGAACACCCGATTAGGCCTCCCACGACAACGGCTCAAGCCTAGGTTCGATCCCTCGGTAGGGAGCCCTTGAGTGCGTTGCTTGCGCGATACGGTGACACACAAATATACATCACTGCTACAGCACTACATGATCACCCCCACACACGTGCACGCCTACACGCTTACACATGAAAGTAGAAGGGTTTACTTTTTTTCCCCTATCGAACTGAAAAACTCTCAATTTTCCGATAATAAATATATGGAGGAGTTGTTGAGGCGTGTATGCTTGGTACACATATACGTTTCAACAACTCATACATATATGAATAGTTAGCTAGGTTAACTAAGATAGATCGCGATTTTGCATGCAACAGGCAACAGCCAAGCCGAGGTGTGCCGTACACCCTTGAGATGGTTGCCAAGATAAAATCGGTTGAGTGCCTTAAGTGCTCGCCTTAGTAGTCCGGTGAAGCTGTTAAGACCTTGCAGAGTCAATAGCGTAGTCATTTCGAAAAAAAAAATATTTGCAGGAGGAAATCTTGCAACTATTATGCCAGTTCTAAATATAATTTTGTTTTTTAATTGCACAGGCTATATTTTTAAACTTATTCTTATAATTTAATAAACTTCTATTATTCCACAAGTAATTGCGAAAACTAAATTTATATACAAGGGACTTAAATATTTATATGAGAATTACCATTACAACAAAATTACTCATCTAAATTTGTTTCACATAATAATTTATTCACATAGAAAATAAATTCATGATTTTGCGTGAATCTTTTATTTTTATATCATAAGAGCCAAACGAACAGGTGGGCCACCTGATGTTAAGCGATCACCGCCGTCCATAGACACTAGCAACACAGTTGTTGTAAGTTGCAAGTGCGTTGCCAGCCTGTTTGGGAGGGATGGGGGAAAGAGGGAAATGGTGAGGGAAGAGGAAAGGGGGATGGGAGATGGGCCTCCGGCGCTCTCACTGACCGAACGAAACGGAACAATGCAAGCACTGTTACTCCACGTCGGTTTTCTGTGAAAGGGTGGTACTGCCCCGGGTAAGTCGATCCATTCAAGCTGAAATCAATAATAGCTCCAGCGTGGATCTACCACGTACGAACTTAGTTATAGAATGCTAATTTTATTTTTAATTTAATTTAAATATGTTTGTGATTCAGGTAAGTATATCCTACAATTTATTTAATACCTGAGAACGTTAAGATGGTAAATAAATTCGTAACGATTGATGCGATTCTCTCAAATTACCGTACAAAGAAATGTCTGTACTTAGGAATCCACGCTTTTTTAAAATGGTACTGCTTAAGGATGACACCTGAGCGATGGTTTGAATTTAAGGGCGTATATATATTTCCTTACTTACTAACAGAAGCTTTGTTTTATCTTTCACATTTTCTTTGTTATTTTAATACTAATAAATGTTTGTCTTTTTTATGGAAAAAGAATTACGTAACTGCATACTATGATTTTATGACTATTTGCGCGTTTAAAATAAAAATAAGCTTCGAGCTAGTGACCAAATATACTATTCGCTATGAATTTTGCAAAGTAATTAATAATGAAATATGTATACTTGAGTGTTCTTTATTATATTACTACCCTTGTCGAGGCCGTACAATATTACGATCATTTCAATGAAATAACAATGTTATAACTTTCCATAGAGTTTCTGTAGCAAGTAAGAATCCATTCTCTGTGGTATTATTTCCCATCCACTTCACTTGTGCACAATAACCAAACTTATTATTACGTTAATACTATCAATATTACAAAATATACAGCCAAATAAAATGCAAAATTCTAAAATCCTGCCAAAAAGTCCCTACTAAGTAAAGTTGATCAACCTACAAATTATATAGAAAGGAGGTTTTATTTGGTAATTAACAGCTTAATGGTGACCTACACAGACTTACAGAACTATACAACGTACATGTATGATTTGTGTACTCGTGCCATACATGAGGACATATTTACTGAGTGTATCAAATCAGTGTGGCATCTGGTAATCGAGGTTTTGTTTACTGTCTCATTTTCGTAAACCAAACAGACGAGCATTGAATTTGATTTCGTATTTATTTTTGTGATTTATTATCATTCAGTAAACAACCATTGGGGTTAGTTATAATAAAATGAACTTCATGTTTTATAATCTTTTTGTGATAAATACTAAAATGTTTCCCTGAAACTATCGTATTTGCCTTAACAATGAAAGATATATGATTGAGTTCTAGAGTGGTAGAGCTTAATAATGCCTACAAATAAGTCAACGACAGTATTATGTCTAACTTTTTTTATTTTTTTATTAGCACGGCAAAGTGACTGCACTATGCCTGATGGTAAGCACAGTACAATCCAAAAATAATAGCGACCACCGATTGAGACACCGTCCATCGCCGGTCGCCACTATCATGCTCGGCCTGTAATAAGCTGGATATGCACAGCCTGATCCCGAAACGCGACCCGTAGAAGCGAATCACTATTACGGGCTTTTTCGCCACATACATGGTGGTTGCGACCCAGTCGGGCTGTAAAACCCTACCACCCCGCGTTTATATTTAAGTCACAAAAAGTTTAAATTGTTGTGATGTTTATTTTTTCATATTATAAAGAACAATTATGAATTCTTATCAGTATACATAACACTCAGTACTAACCGAATCACATAAGATGTTTATCGCCCAACGAAGTGGGTACGGGTCAACTTGTTACACCATCGTAGCGCACAGAAACAACCAAGGTACAATGCAATTCACCGATTACTTGTAACTATTGCAACACTCGGCCCTCTGCAGCATCGCACGATTTGAGGCGACGATTCGAAGAATGGGCTCTCGTCACCACCCGGGGACCGTGAGGCTCACCTCCTACGTTGAATCAGATTGGAGCTCACTTTCAGTTCACAACTCGAACGATAGTGTCTATTCTTAGGGTTAGTTTCTTTATGTTAATTTTAATATAATTGTATTCATTTCATATTAAATAATTTTTAAATGAAAGTGCATTTTTTTGAATCTCATGGACGCGCCTCACATAAAACTTCAATAATAACATAAAATATGATAAACATGAAATTGGATATAATAATAATAAATAATTCAATTAATTCGATTTGAAAAGTTTTACATATATATATATATATATACTAACTAAACTGATATGCTTAATAAATCATGTAGTTCTGCTTAGTTTGTAGCAACAGATGCTGCTAAGTGTACACCCTCATTCAATAGTAATTCTCAATTAAAACTTATCTTCTATACCATATATCTACATAAAGTTTGCAAACTATATAAAGTCCGGCTGGTTAACACTTGTTTAGAGTAACATTCACTTTATGTCAACAATCACTTGTTCACGTTTGCTATGGTTGTCACACAATTTAACATCGGATATATAGTTTAACTCGTATGTACATAGGATTGGGAATAAAATACTTTAAGATAAATGCATTTTTCTTTTTTCCACTGTGGTTTATTTTGACTAACTCATTATTAAATATAATTAATATAATTAACAATTTGTCATTCCTTCGTATTATGATTTTTGTCTTTTGGTGGCTTCAGTGTTCTGACAAAATGGTGGCTCTTTTCTTAGGATCATTGAGTTTTTATGACATCTTAGAATTCATGTTCTGTGTTATTACTTTTAATCTACTTTACTACACAGTAGATTCACAGATCCCTTCAAAAATTCCACCACCGTTGCGTTTCTTTTATAACAGCGATATATTCTGTGTGTGATATTATTTTTTTTTATTTCAAGTATTTATTACAATGATTATGAATATCGTAACTCATTGTTATACTATTATTCCTTCTATTTCGAATATACGTAATATATTTAATCAAATTCTAAATAATATTATATGTAATGTAATGTAGGTTTGTTTGTTTATTACGCTTTCATGTCTTAATTAATTAACCTCTAGTCATAAAATTTTGCATACACGTTATCACATATATAGCAAAAAGCATAGGGTGCCGTTCATCCAGAAAAATTACTGTTCCCTTGGTTAAATCTACATTAAAGTGAGCGAAACCGAGGGCAAAGGATAGTATATTATAAAAGATATGATATAATATGAAATACTTTTATGTTATAGGAGGTAAAGGAACAGATGGCTCATTTGATGTTAAGTGTCACCGTCGTCCATATATACTTGCAACACCAAGGGGGTCGCAAATACGTTGTCAGCCTGTGTTTGGAGGAAGGGGTAAAGGAAGGAAAGAAGGTAGGGGCGAGGGGAGGGGAGGTGGGCCTCCAGCGCTCTCACTAACCGAACGAAACGCAACAATGCAAGCATTGTTACTTCACGTCGTTTTTCTGTGTGTCGGGTGGTATTACCTCGGGTGAGCCAACACGTTCATGCTGAAATCAGTAAATAACTTCAGCGTGGCTCTACCACCTAAAGAGTAACATATAAAACAATATCTTTCTACTGATTTAAAATTGAAATAAAAGAAAGTATCAATCATAATAAACAATATTTAATTATCATTATAGAAATATATAACTAATATAATTTATTAATAATTTAGCTATAATACCACAACCCTATGATGCCCCTATACTCATTTTATGACCTCTCGTAAATTGTTTGACTTTTTGGGTAGAATAAATTTTCGTTCATCCCTTATTTTGTAGCTTACGTTGTTGCTTTAGGATAAGAGTGAATAAATTACATTTATATTTATAAATACAATTTAATTAAATGCAAATAAAGGTATTGATTAACTTTTGTATAGAGGATATTAAGCACTTTCATTGCTATCATCAGCGACCTCTCTCGCGTTAATATTATGGTATATAAGGTATTTTGAATGTAAGTAACAGCGCATATTATACGATGATAATGTAGATTCTTGTACGTTTTTTAATTACTTAGATTTTTGTTGAGTTTATTCATTACAAATAAAAAGAAAGAGTGTATAGGTAAACGTGAAGCCACATGGGGGTAGAACTGAAACTTGGTATTTTGATTATTCTTTAAAAGAATGAGATGAATACACTATGCAGGTGGTAAACATTAGTTTTCTGCATCATTTTGTAATATCTTAATATACCAGGTAAATGCTTAAAGAGCATATTGACACCCTGCTATCGTGTATTTCATGGTCACGTTTTACAATAAAATAATAATATCAAAACAAATACTAATATACAACAAAGAGAGCCTTCTCTTTCTCCCGTGGTCAGTAAGGCCTAAGGATCTAACAGAAAATAATGTACTATAGATTTTAAAATGTCTGTCTTTCTTTTTGCTTTTATTTTGAGTAGATTGAGAATATACCACCAAATTTACACTCATTCCCTCACATCCTAAAACCTGTATACCTTTATAGCTATCTGTTTTTCGTTACACCTGTACGTTTTATAAAACCCAATTCACACCGTTCCAAAAAAAGTTGCACTTCAAAAATCAACCGTCTTCCCTTTATATTAAACAACTACTACTTATCTAACTATAAATCTAAGAGATTCCTAAGTTGTTTTATATTTAAAAATACATTCATAAGTTATAATCAAAATTAACTTCATACGCAACTACAAATATTTAGTGTAGTATAGCAATACTTACACTACTACTACACTATATTATTTATTATCTAGACAATTCCCAGAAAGTCATCTAATTGGTGGGTAACTAAGTGAATAGAAAATGTATATTATTTACTTCCACGAAGTTTGTTAGATATGTAACAGCATACGGTAATAGTAAGAGTGTTTTGCTTTAATCCACATTTAATTCTATGTCCATCCGGCATTCATTAGATTGAATATGGCATAAGATTGACGACACATCTGGAATAAAAAAATAAAAATTAAGTATAGGCCTTTGTTGTAACGCTATTTTCGTTGTGTCTATTAGCAAAATTTAAAACTATTCGACGTTCATTGCCTTTTCATACATGTTACGTAATACACCATTGTTACGTAATATAGTCATAACCTCTGATCTGTCAAAAACCATAGCGGGGTAATTACAAAAAAGTTAAATACTTATTGAATGCTTGCTTTAAAAAGGTTACGTTATAAATGCACCTCGCTTGCTGAATGTTCGCCATTATGCTTTTTTGTCTCGCTTTGGTTAGGTTAAGTTAGACTTGCGAGTAAAGGATAACGCGAACTTGTCTCGGGCGAGCGCGGTGCTTTTAGTACGAAAACTTTTAAAGCAAGTATTTAATATGTATTTAACTTTTCTGTAATAACACGGTAGGGGTTTTAGCTCCATATAGATTCATATAGACCTCACGATGCATTGGTCAACAAACTGATTTAAAAAATACCGCATTTATCACAATAATTGAAAAACTCGAACAGTAATACATTACGTAATGTGAAATTATAATTTAAAAAAAAATGGTTAGATATTTAAAGACATTAACAGTCATTTTGAGATTTTAAACTTAAACACCCTGTTGTTTAAATATGCATATCTAAATATTATTACATAATACCTCAGCAAATGTATCCAGACAGATAGGATAAAAAACGGTGGTAATGCCCAGGGCAGTAGTAGCTCTAGTCATCATGAACAGAATAATTTGACGAATTCGTTTGTTAGGTTGCTTCTCCCAGCCGCAAGAGTATACAGCTTGTCGGAACATTTCACTCTGTTAGAAATTAGAAGTAAATGATTCGCAACTTTTATTTTAAGCTGAGATTTGTAATTACAGCTGAGTATCAAGAAATAGACTCGCTTATGAAAAATCTTACATATCTCTTTTTAAAGGTAACTAATCTTCATCAATTCAACATTAATAAATTCCAAATTACAATACCTTGTCCATAAGAGTGTCACTGTAATAACATGGCATATAAAAATGTAATATAACCCCAGTAAAAAATGAAATAAATTCTAAGTTTACGCTTCCATGGCGAAGATCCTGTAATTAATGGAAAAAGAAATGCCTTAAAAACAATTACCGGGAAATTACAATAGCTAATTGATTAAAATATTTTAGCAACAAACCTCTATAATCTGGAACGCCGTGAGGGGTAACAGAAATGTGGTAGTCTTCATATTATATTCGTACAGAATTACGTAATTGCTTTTAATAACTCCAACAAACCTAAAAAAGATTTATGTTGGATACAATCTTCATTTTAAATAGTAAAAACTATTTACTGACCTATAATATAATAAAAAACTAACCAATATAGTTTTTGTAGCTTTAATACGATTTCTTTTAACCGATCTTCAATAATTCTCGGGTCATCAAAATCTATAAACAGTTTTCCTATTCGAAGACTCAGTAACTCTAACTGGCCGCAAATATGTAACATAAATATAGGCACCAGAGGATCAAATCCAATATACATAGTTGTAGCATAACAATCGAACAAGAGACATAAAAAAAATAAAAAGCAAAATATCGGCAAATAATTTTTGCGGCTCTCGAAGGGCTCTAAATATGTTAAATCGAACATAGGTATCAGCTTATATTCCCCTTTCCAATAATAGTAACACATTAGTACAAAAGCTTTTATCGGAAAAATGGCACTGGTCGCGAATGCGGAAACGAGCCAAAACTTGCAAACTGTGACACCTTTCTTAGCATATTTCAGTACGACAATTTGCTCTTCTTCTGAAGACTCCGTCGCTAATTCATAATCTGCATCAACTATGTTTATAAGATGATTGAGAGATTTTTGATAATATAACAGAATGAAATATTTGAACGTAATTGTAATAGAAACTATGAGCATAGTTCCGTTCTTGCTAGCTTCAGTGTACATTCCCGCAGGGATATCATGTAACAAGAATGAGTTTGTCAATAAAGTGGAACTTAGGGCAGATAACATCATAATAGGAATAAATTGAGTAATCCAAAATATTTTATCTCGTATAATTCCCGGGTGCGATCGATTGATTCGCATAGATACCATAGGTATTTTGAAGACCTTTTCAAATTGTAATTCTGATATCAACATGATATAGTTATTACGATGACAAGTAACCGACTGAGTGTGATACGCTATGCCTTTCCTTTTGAAATCAATTTAAACTGCCATCAACTTGTTGATAGCATAAGTGCTAATCTTCTTGTGGATTGTAACGTGTGTATGACAGTTAAATTATGCTTAAATATGTGATATTAATGGTGATAACAAATAAGTTAAATACGTATTAAATACTTGCTTTATAAAGGTTATGTACTAAATGTCCCGCGTTCGCCCGAGGCAAGTTCGAGTTATCCTTTTTTCGCAAGTCTAACCTAACGTAACCAAAGCGAGACAAAAGAGCAAGATGGCGAACATTCAGCGAGCGCGGTGCATTTAAAACGTAACCTTTTTAATGCATGTATTCAATACGTATTTAACTTTCTTGTAATTACACCAATTGTAGTTAACATTTATGTGAAAGCATGATAGAAAATCAGTAGGATGTTATTTAATATTTTATGTTGGATAAAAACAAGGTACACCTGTGAAATAATAAGGGTATAGAAATTTGGAATTGACGTTTATTTATTTACATAATAATTTAAAAAAAACATATATCGCGAGGATGTTCGCATCTATTACACTTTTCACAAGATAACATCACCAAAGTGTGATAGGTCGCTTTGGATTGCAAAAATGACTAAATTGTGGCTTCGAAACTAAGATTATGTACCGGAACTTTATATATACACTTTTTAGACTTGTAGTTGGATATTGATATATAAAGCTAGCAATCTGAACATTTTGCAGAAGTTTGTTTATGAAACCTATATTTAACCATTTATATAACTGGGTCGCTCTGCAAAATACATTACTACCGGGTCGAAAGTATAACTAATGTTTTCGAAGAAAACAGAACTAACAAATTACATAGCTACTGAATTCTAGTAGGACATGGTATAAGTTTAGGATTATTAAATATTCCTGTATAAATAGTGTAGTAGTGTAAATATCTATAGTTTATTGTTTATTATATTTACATAATACAAATTAATTTACAACATGCACCCGAAAAACCAACCCTAATGCAATAAAAGTACTAATGTTGTTGTAAAAAATATTGTTACCAGATTATTATACCAAAAATGCTTAATTACTCTGGTTGGTCTTGTTTGTTAACTTTCCGACAAAAAAGTCAAAGTGGACCTAGATTCTGATTATAGTTCATAACTAGCTTCAACCCGCAACTTCTATAACGGAGCTAACTAACATTGGAATAATTTTACAAATCGGTAGTTCCGATTAGTAGTAGAGATTAGCGCGTTAAATCAAACAAAATTTTTAGCTTTATAATATTAGTATAGTTCTCACTATGAATAGTTCATGCTTAGTTCCTGAAGAAGTATATAACATAATCATATCAATAAATTGCTGAGAAGTTATTAGCAATCACTAAGATATTGATTAACCGGTAAATTAATCTGTTCCTCTAGGAGCTTAGTCTACGAGGAACAATAGTCCTGACGTTAATTAGACTACGACATTCGCTCGTGCGGAAAACGTTGAAGCTAATTATGTGATAATTAATTCAGACTGTAATCAAAGCAATGCTCACATGTGGAAACGGAGCCACCTGTATATGACAACTGACAGGGCGCGTCGTACAATATCAGCACCCTTGTATTAGATCTCCAATTGAATCCATGTCATTTACGAGCACGCCATCAGTCACCCACGGCCACGCCTCTATTACTTCTTATTTTGTATCAAGCTTTGTTTCGTATGACTTCATTGGGAGTAGTTCGGTGAAGCTGTTAAGACCTTGCTGGGTCAATAGCGTAATATCGAAAAAAAATTACTTCATTGGTATGGTAATTAATAAGATTCTGTATTTGGAAAAAATATTCAAATTATCTTATATAACACACTTATTTCTTCTAGTGGTTATCGAGTGGCTGATATATGGATCATAATTCATTCATTTTGTAAGTTTCAACATTGTTCAGGTTTTTTTGTTAAACACTGTTTTTTTGTGATTTTTTTAAGCCGTATTGTACATATATTGTAGATTGTAGAATTAAGGAGCGCAAAGAATGACGAATTGAGACTTATAAATACATATATATCGATAATACTGGTTTCTGAAATTAGATATACGTAATATAAATGACTACCAACAAGACTACTTAATATGACCTTAAAATAATAAAGCTTTATTCTTTATATATATTGACTGTTAGAAGAGTTAAAAGCTACATATTTACTAAATATATTCAAATACCAAACAACAAAAACATGATAACTATAATATCCTATGCTTATAGATATGCAGTTTCATAAAAATATTGGTAGAACACGTAGTACTGTTACATACATTCACCATTCACTGTCAAACGTAAATTCTTTATTACAAAAGTTTTTTTAACGCCTGTTAAACCTTAACTAGTTCACTCAGTGTAGAAAATCCTCTCTAGGTGTGTAATTGCTATTTTTCCATTGTCTATTATTTTTTGATTTATTTATATTTTTTTTGTAATGATTATATTATTTAAATTATCTACGTTTAAGAAAATAGTCCAATAATAAGATTTGTACTTATTATCTTAGTGAATATATTGTAAATATACATTTTTTGAATAAAACACTTCTATCCACCTTCATGCTGACATAAATAGATTAGGACGCAATTATTATATTAGATTACATATAAAAAACACAAAGGATTTTCTTATCCGGTGTTTTACTTATTCACAAAAAGATTCTGGTGAAAAAACCTTAACTCATTACGTATTCTGTTACACGCGCAACATGCAGCTTTTTAGAATTATAAAAGTATCATATGAATAGTTAATAATTAATTAGAATAAATAACGCATTTATTTTCGGAACGAACGGATTTGCATGCGGTTATCACTAGTAGATAAAGTGATTCATGAGGAAGGTTTAGGTATATGATTTGTTAAGGTTTTTAGCTTAAGTTATTTAGCTTAACAAGGAGTTTCTAGATTTATATTATTTATTCAACGATTCCTCTTAAGACAAATTTCACTGTAATACCATTCTCTTTTTTCTTCGATCTGACTACGCTGTTGACCCAGCAAGGCCTTAACAGCTTCACCGGATTACGAAAATTCTAGTCTCTCTCTCTAACTAAATTTTGACAATAACTTGTGACATGAACAGTTAAAAAACTGAACATTCCTTTGTAAATTGGTTGATAAATATACAGCATTTGTGAAGAATATAAAAGTAACATTCGATTTATAACAAACTTTCTATAATAATACAAAGATTCGAGTGCCCTCTGACCACATCAGCGATTCTAAATCTCATGGCAATAAATAGGAACGTGGTACCTACCGAGAAAATTGTGACAACATTTCCAAATCCATTTAGGGTAGTCCCAAAGATGTTTCCACTTTATGTTTGTTCATCTGTATTCCGGGCGCGACTCAAAAGGCCCGTTGCTGTGTTGAATTCCTTATTTTGAATCTCGACATCTCTTTTCCAGTTGTTGTCGACATTTTTTTTTTTATAATTTATATCTTAGTAATAATTGATACCCGATGCCCGATTTCACAAAGAAGGCGTTAACCTCTGTACCAATTTCCATTTAAATCCATTCATTTGTGTTTAACTTTAACTTTTAAATACGAGATTTTGATAAAAATGAATTTTGTAATCTACGGAGAGTTAATGTTTAAAACTTTTTATATGGCCATCTATCTGCCAATGAAAGTTTCTTGAAGATCGGTCTAACCGTTTTAGAGATAGTACTGCAGGCGAAACCACAGTTGACAGCTAGACTAAATTACTTATTATAATGTCCGCTATCTGTTAGTGAAAGTTTCGTGAAAATTACTCCAGCCGTTTTAAAGATAACATTGCAGGCAAAGCCGTAGTTAACACTTGGTCTAATTTAGAATAGCCTATGTCACCCGTTGTAATTTTATCTATCTGCCAGTGAAATTCCTGTAAAAATCGGTCCAGCCGTTTCGGAGATTACGCGGAACAGACAGACAGACAGACAGACTGACAAAAATTTTAAAAATTGCATTTTTATTATCAGAAGCGGATATACTTTCATACCCAATCAGTCTTTTTTTTACTTTGATATTACATACAGACACTTCATTTTTATTATATGTATAGATATAGATTATTTGCTTGAGAAATTGAACATAACCGTTTGGTTCATATTAAAGTAAATTAATTATAGATGTGTGAATTTTGATAGAGATAATATTTATACAAACAAATAAAGTAGAAATAAACTCTTAATTAATATTTATCTTATTATTTGTGCCATTATTAGTATTCTAGTAATTCTTCCACGTTTTACTTTTAACTAGCTGATATCCGCGGCTTCGTCTGCGTTGTTTATTATCTTAACAATTTTATGTACAAAGGAAAAACATTAAAAAAGGGAAAGCAAATATAAACTTTCCTTTAAAAAAATCTTTTTCTCATCACTCTTGCACATGCATATCACACTGCTTCACACGATGCTGAAATCGTAATTTCTTAAAACTTAAATAGATAAAGTATCAAGTGTCTGAAAAACAAAAAGAAATGGATCTGTGACATGTAGTTTTTGCGTGCAATAGCAGACCTAACCCATCATTTTATTTCTATAAAAACGAAGATATAAACTATACAACAAAATTCCCGGGTTTTTGAATGTGACGGAAAATGCATATGTTTACCTATTTTTCTCTCGTAATTCACTCGCGTGGCCATTCGAATTAAAATATCTTTTGATAGTGTGAAATGATTTTATTGAAACAAAAATTAAATATTACTCGAGGATATGTTCTATGGGTTTCTTGGTGACGTTTATACTTTAACAGTGGTGTTTGCATAAACAAACAGATAGGCATTTCTAATAATTAATGAAATGTATTTAATTACTTTTTGTTAGTCACTTGCAATCAATATTTTTTACCCAAAAATCTTAAAGTACAGGTATACAATTTTCAATCTTATCATATGTATAATTTATAAAAAATCGAAATACGAATCTTTATATCTTCTGCCCGAGACTTCGTCTGCGTGGAATAGTCACTTTGGGCTAATGCTAACACGCAGCGGAAGCTCTCAAGGGGGAAAAAACCTGATGTTAAAACATTATTCATTGGTTCTCTACTCTTATTGGTCTTAGCGTGATGATATATAATCTTCCTCGATATATGAGCTATATAACGTTTAAATAATTTTTCAAATCGGACCAGTAGTTCCTGAGATTACCCTCTACAATTTCACAAACTCACAACGTCAAAACTCACAAATTCACAAACTTTATCTCTTTATAATATTAGTATAGATAGATTGTCCTTATAGGTGGACTATCTACATACATGGAATATATTTTTTTTTTCACTTTATTTTTGGCAATCAATCTTTCAGATTATTACTGCCATTGTCGCGTAGTCAATAATATTACAAGAGTCGTGCGATCACTTCAATATTAAGCGTCGTGTGAGTCAATATTCTAACAAGATGGTGGATCCCTTGTTAGAACCTTCCTGGGAGTTTTTGTGGCATCTCAGAATTTCATGCTCCATGGTATTATTTTCCATTCACTTCACTTATGCACAATAAACTAACTATATTGAGTAAAATACCACCAAATTTACAAAATATAGAGTCCAATAACACAAGATTATGAATAAAATATAAAATCCACTATATGACAGACTAAGATCCCGCCAAAAAAACCCCATGGAATATTTGAACTTTTACAAACTTTTTATTACAAACGCTAATGTTTGGTGTGTACGCTCATAAATTTTTACGGCTTAGGAACGTGTTGATGTTACTTAAAGCCCTGAATTTGTTAAACGTGTTCGCTCTAACATACATTAATATAATATCTGTATGTAAAACATTTTATGGTTTATAGAATCATTTTATAAAATCTGTTTTTGTTTTTGTTACGTATGAATTAAGCACTCATGTCAAAAATGTAATAAAAAAGATTTCGTATATTATTTGCGATTAATTCTGGCAATCTTCAAATACTATTACAATTCTAACATGGTTACATTTCCTGTACTATCATCAGCACCCAAGTCAATCTTAAAAATATGTATACTTCTATACATAGAAGTTGTATTCAATAATAGTACCCTGAAAATATATTATGTAATATACCTAATATACATTTTAATACGATTATATTTGCTGTAGGTGCTATCCAGCGCCTAAGCCAATCTTAGAAATTTGTATACTTCTATTTACAGAAGTTACATTTAATAATAATACCCTGAAAATATAGAATATCATTAGTGTAATGAACTATTACGAAGATTAAAAGTAATTTGTTAGTAATATATTCACATTAATTTCTAATTTAATGAACCAATTCAAATAAGTAATCCAAATGTTATTTTCTGTAATAATTTAATGAACTGATAATAAAAAAACCTAGACAAATTATAAACCTAAACGTTCCTCATCAATCACTTTATCTATTGGTGAAAACCGCATTAGAATGCGTTCAGTACTTTTTGAGTTCATCGCTATCTCAAAGACTGACAGCCGTGGCAGAGGACCTTGTTTTATAGTATGTAGTAGGAAAGAAAGGTTTTTGTAATTAATATCTTATAGATTTTTTTTTTTATAAGGATTCTTATTAGGTATCTTATATTAGAAGAAATGCATGTTTATCGATAGTCCCTATACATTTGCTGAAATATTCCTTAAAAACTATTCGGTTTTTGTATATATTATGTTTAGGGGTGTAAGGGGTGTCGATTAACACCTTAAGACTTGAGACACTCAAGCCAACCTCACCTGCACGTGGTGCACTCTGCTGATCAACGAACGAGGCAATGGCGAGAGCGGGGTGGTAGGGTTTTACAGCCCCACTGGATCGCAACCACCATGTATATGGCGAAAAAACCCGTCATAGTGACTCGCTTCTGCGTGTCGCGTTTCGGGATCAGCCTATGCATATCCAGTAACGGGTGACTTTCGTCATTATGGCCGGCATGACAGCGGCGACCGGCGATGGATAATCTGTCTATCGGTGGTTGCCGATGTTTTTGGATTGTACTATGCTTAACATCAGGCATAGTACAGTCACTTTGTCGTGCTTCAATAAAAAAAAAAGCTAACATTAGCATGCTAAAATAAGTCAGTGTTACGATAAGTTAGTGTTAGTACAAGTGTTACAACTATAATGAACACAACATTTCCTTTTGCATTATTATAACTCTTTTTTATTTACGACAAATGAAAATACACATATTTACAATAGGATTCTCCTCAGGAAATCGCTATTGAAGTTGTGTATGTATATCTTGATATATGTAGGCAAAACATTTTAGTAACCCTTTCCCCTTTATTTGTCAATCAGTTCTCATTATTTTTGTTTACAAGCTATTAACGGGGTTTAGTGTTATCAATACAAAATTTTGAAAATTATTTTCTTTCTCCATATTTATTATTATTTATATTTTGATGAGAGATCTAAAGACAAGGGTATTTGGTACAAGACTTTACAAAGTCAGCCTCCTCGAACTCCATGGTTTTGTGATGTAGTAATGAAGAGGTCCTACGTTGTTTTATTACATAGGTTACGTTCTGGTCATTTTCCGTCACAAAAGTTTGAATATATGATAAAAAAAGTTCTTCACCATTGTGTACAACATGCGGAAGTATAGATGATGTTCACCATTTTCTGACGGAATGTGGCAAGAACAATAATGTTAGAATAGATTTAATTAAAAAATACAATTTAAATAAACTGGATGTCGGAATGTTCCATAGTATTTTAGCCAAACCTTCGAGTGAGGTTGCTAAAATGCTATGTGAAATGAGTGAAAGATGATTGTATGAAAGGGGATGTACGAAAGGCTTTAATATTAGTATTAATAAAAAAAAAAAAAAGGTTATGATGGGGCTGATATGACTGAAGTCAAAAGCCCCTAAATGAAATAATAAATAATAATAAAAAAAATATATTGTCAACGGTTATAAGCCGTTATTCATTCGTTATCAGTTCTCTATTCATCATAGTTCATGTTTATTTTATTTACAAGTACCTGGATGATCGAGCCTAGCTCGGTTCTTTAAAAACAATTTTAAATTAAAATAAACTGTTAGGTTTGCCTCACAAAATTAACCTTATTTACAAAAAATAAAAAAGAGATACCTTTTTTGCTGTTACTCGGATTTTCGAAGCGACCGATTTCCATCTGAGCTATTTTTGTTTTGACAGTGGCGGCGAAATTTACCTACATATTCTAGCTATATTTTTCATAGCTTGAAATCTCGGTTAAAAAATGTTTTCTATGAATAAAATCTAGCTAGATGGATGTATCGTCCTACAAACTACCTACATACTAAGTTTCACGGAAATAGATTACGCCGTTTCCGAGATCCTGAATATATACAAATATAAAAATATACAAGAATTACTCGTTTAAAGGTATTAGATAAAAATATACAAGAATTACTCGTTTAAAGGTATTAGATAGATGTTCATAATTCATAACTAACATTAAAACTATGGATGTGAGTTTCACTTGACTAGATCTATACCTTAACTAGATTTAAAAAAAAAGAAAAGACAGTAACAATGAAATGAATGTTTATGTTTGTATGTAACATGTATGGATATATTTTTATTCCTCTTTTATTATTCTTTTATCTTTTATTAATAAAAATTATAATAATAAAAAAGTAAGATTAATAAAAATATATCCATACATGTTACTAACATACATAAACATTCATTTCATTGTTACTGTCTTTTCTTTTTTTTAAAGCCTAGTTAAGGTATAGATCTAGTCGAGTGAAACTCACTTTTTATTATTATAATTTTTATTAATAAAAACAATATATATATATTATAGATAAACAATAACCTTAAGAAGTTTAGAAGGAAATACTTTGTATGGCACAAAACGAAATTCGACCATTAGGAGCGATAATTCTCTTTTAAAATAATAAAGTGCTTGTTTTTTAATTACTCATTGAAATATTAGTAATCTTTACTTGTAATGTAAAATATAAATATATTGGTTTCTAAAAATAATTGTCTCTAGGAATGGTGTAATCTTTTACTCCAAGGACGACATTAAATGTCGACCTAAACGAAGGGTCATCACATTGAAGACAGGTTGATGGATGACCAGGGCCCGTAGCCCACAGCTGACTCATTGGACGGGCATTACCATGCCTATTGAGGTCGAGGCTAAAGAATCTAGAATAAAGGGGACTGTATTTAACAGTTATATCTACGGGCTTGTCAAGCGACCGGTTAATTCATGAAGACTGTCTTCATTAAAATTTGTATATAACCTCTGATCTGTCTTTATGATTCATTTTTATGACAAGGTTCTTAATATTTTTTAACCGACTTCAAAGAAAGGAGGAGGTTATCAATTCGACTGTATTTTTTTTATGTTTGTGACCTCACAACTTTGAACTGGTTGAACCGATTTTAATGATTTTTTTTTTATTTCAAAGCTGGTGCACCGACTTCCAATACATCTCTAAGTAGTGTCAATATTCATATGTTTTATTTAATTTGGTTAATTTAATAAACCATTTATTTTCCGCTTTTTAGTGCCTTATGGGTTTTGATTGATATTGAAATCGCTTTTTTTTGGAAAATTTACCTTTTTGTTCTTTAGCTTTGTGCTTTAGCATATAATACAATAAAAAAAACAGCGTCAGTTGTATGTACAAGTTTGAAAATAAGATACTCAAGCGATATTTTGTATACAAAAAAACAGAATTATAGTAGGTACCTGTTATTTTTTTAGCAGTATAACCTTAATTTTTAGATGAAGACCTAAGGTTATTCAAAGATGTTAGTATGTACTAGCTGACCCATGCAACTTCGTCAGCACCAAATTGGTTATCACTGATTTCAACTGTATTTTTAAACGTGAAAAAATTGAATAAAACTAATACTCGATTGCAGCCACAACTATCGTTTCCAATTGTGAATCAAACTATCCACGGATTAACTGAAACATTACCAGATTACATGTGATTTTTTTTTAAATAAGTCTAGTACCCGTTCGTAGCATCATCTACCACTCCGTTGTTTGTAGTCCGGTGAAGCTGTTAAGACCTTGCTCGGTCAATAGCGTAATCATTTCGAGAAAAAAAAATCATCTACCAGGATCAATTAAGATAAAAAGTAACCTAAATAAAACTAAATAACTAACACTTATTTTCTCATAACTATCTTCAACTTGTATTAAAACCTTTTTGTGCTCCATTGTATTAAAGAAAAATATATGAACACCGTATCGAAACGTCAAACATCGCGTCGAAGCGAGAACTGTTTCGAAAACGTATTTTAAATATATTTATAAAATATTTTTATAAATATTCTTTGTACCACTCACAACATAGTACCGTTTAGTAATTTATCCATGTTGATATGTTTCTATTGTAGATTATTCTACGTTGTTACACTAAAGATTTGGCATTAAATTTATAACGTGTATTTGTCACACTTGATATTGGCGAAATTACCTACATAGGCAGAGGCCATACCGAAAAGAATCAATCAAGCCAGTTTTATATATTATATTCATCCGAACAACGGGCTACCTGGTTGCCGGTAAGAGATGCATTTATTTGTGCATATCGTACCTTTACAGACAAAAATATTGATTTTTAAATTTGGGATTAATTTTGGGATGTTTTTTTTTTTACTAACTTTGAAACGTTATTAAAATGGAATTATTATTGAAAGACAGTTTTGGTATTGATAGGTGGATACAGTTGTGCTTGATGGTATTTTTTAAAAATAAAAATAAAAGTAATCTTAACCCATGTTAGAATAGCAGTAATTTTATTATTACTATATTTAAATATAAATAAGTACAAATTTCATCTTTCACACTAATTCAGTTATTAACTCAATATTTTGATCGATTTATTGCTATGAAAATAGCATGTGTATAGAATATAGCTATAGGTATAGTTTAGTGCAGCACTGGCTGCACGATAAAGATAGCGATGATTGTGGCAGCGGATGTTATCGACGCATTTTTTTTTTCGAAATGTATACACTGTTGACCTGGAAAGGTTTTTACAGCTTCACCGAACTATTGAGGCGAGCGCTGAAGGCACTCAACCGACTTGGGATGTTTGGGCGACGAACTCAAGGGTACACAGCATACCTCGGCTTGGGCTGTCGCCTGTTTTGTGCAAAAATCGCGACCTATCTGATCTAACCTAAGCTAAGCTATCTAGATATATGTATATAAGTTATTGAAACATGCATGTGTACCAAGCATGCCTGCCTCAACAACTCCTATATGTATTTTGTGTCGAAAAAATTTCTCTAAACTATATAGGATAGGATAGGATAGGGAAAAATAAGGGTAGAACTCTTTGTCCTTTATTTCTCTGCAAAAGAAAAACAGCGTGTAAGCGTGAAGGCGTACATGTGTGTATAGGTGATGTGTGTGATGTTGTAGTAGTGATGTAAAGTTTTGTGTCACTGTATCGCGTAAGCAGCGTACTCAAGGGCTCTCCACCGAGGGAACGGACCTAGGCTTGAGCCGTTGCCGAGTGAGGCCGAATCTGGTGTGCGGGAGTGAAATTTACCCCCAGACCTCGGCGGCGTGATCTGTGGTTATGCGGGCGTGTGCGTGAACACTCTCTGTTTGAAGAGACAGGCTGGTACTGATCTTTCGCTGACGTGATTGAATCAGGAGGGAAGATAAAAATGTGTCGCGGTCGTCTTCTATACTACGCAGCGTTGGGTACGGGTTCGTAGTTCGCGGCGGATACCACTAAAAGGCTGGATTGATTCGCGGCTTTTTCGAAATAACTACGTGTGAGTGATTTTATATACGCCCAGACAGAAAGCATCTCCAGGTCCCTGTGGAGATCCTTATTCCGGACGTACCATGGAGCACCGGTAATTTTACGTAGGGCTCGGTTCTGGAGAACCACCAACTTTTGAATACGATTTTGCGCATGTGCAAAGACCGAACAACTGTACGTCATAATCGAACGGATGCAAGTTTTATATAAAGCGAGTGGGGGACATTTTACTCTTATGACAAAGCAAATGATAGATACGACCCAAGACCATAGCGGCCTTGTTTCGCACTCTATCTGTGTATAAATCTAAATTTAAGTGTTTATCTAAAGTGATGCCGAGATATTTCACCTCACCGGCCCAAGGCATTTCGGTTTCGTATAGCCTGATGGTCGACGATGCATATATTTAAGATGGCGTCAATCCCAAGTCATACGTTTACGTTTATCGTTGTATATGGTGGTCAATAATGTTTAATAAAATGAAATTTGTTCTTTGCTATGGAAAAAAATAATTGGTTTGAAATTTATTATTTTTATTTATTAAATATATCTCAGGGTATATTTATGATTGTTTATAAAGAACTGTGTCTGACTGTAATATATTCATGCTTTTAATTGCGTTTAAAAGTTACTGAAAAAAAAAGTTCCTAAACCTATTCATAAATCAAAATGCGCATTGGAAATACAACGTCAACCGGCTACCAAGAGTCCTTTCGGGCTAATACCACCCTCTCACAGAAAACCGACGTGAAATAACAGTGCTTGCGTTTTAGTGTTTCATTTGGTCAGTGAGAGCGCTGGAGGCCCACCTCTCTTCTCCTTTCCTCCTTTGCCTTCCCTTACCCTCCCCCATATACAGGTTGGCAACGCACTTGCGACATCCCTGGTGTTGCTAGAGTCTATAGAGGGTGGTGGTCACTTAACACCACGTGACCCACCTATTTGTTTGCCTCCTATGATACAAAAAAATATATATTTATATATTAAAGAACAAGGTATTCTAAAATTCTTGTTTTTATAACGTTGCCGGCTCTTGTACTAAGGTGTCGCAAAAAAGTCTAGTTAAGTTTACTACAATTTTTTTTTTCGTTATCCTGGAGAACCCCTTGCGTTTTATGGGACAAAAATATTTGATGTAATCTCGTAATATTAGTTATCACTATGTCAAGTTTCGTCAAGATTGGTTTAGTACTTTCAGAGTGATGCGTGTTCATAGGGACAGACAGATAGACAGAGAGAAAGACAGACAGACAAAAATTATAAAAAGATTATTTTTGGCCTCTATATCGATAACATAGTCTACCCTGATTAAAATGTTCAAAAAATATTTAATGTACACATTACGACTTGTTACAGTTTTATTATAGTATAGATAATCCTTTATCCTGGAGAACCCTTTGCGTTTTCTGGGACAAAAAGTATATTTGATGTAATCTCGTAATATTAGTTATCACTATGTCAAGTTTCGTCAAGATTGGTTCAGTAGTTTCAGAGTGATGCGTGTTCATAGGGAGAGACAGGTAGACAGACAGAAATACAGACAGACAGACAGACAAACAGACAAAAATTGTAAAAAGATTATTTTTGGCTTCTATATCGATAACATAGTCTACCCTGATTAAAATTTTCAAAAAATATTTAATGTACAGATTTGGACTTGTTACAGTTTTATTATAGTATATAGATATAGATATAGATTTCAGTATTCCTGATTTATTATTAATATTACTATATGGGATATGTTGTAATCTTAATTATTTATTTTAACATTAAGTGTAATTAAGTAATTGCTTTATACTAGTAATGAAACTCAGTGGCATTTTAATTATTTCTGGTATAAATGATCATTGATCAGAGCCGTTCTTAATCATTGTAAATAATGAATTTAAACAGTATTATAATACGTGAAGTCTATATATTAATACGTGAAGCAAAATTTTTGTACCCCTTTCTAACCTCTTTCCCGTCAACGGGTGAACTTGAAATTTGGCAAAGTTAAAGTTTGTATGGCGGAGAAGTGCAGAAAGCTGTTTATTTTATATAAAATGTATTTGAAGTACATTAAATTAATTAAAATATGCACTACTCACACTACTGCTTGAATTTTACACAACATATACACACATGTAAATAAAAAAGATATTTTGACAGCCGTCAATAAATACGAACTTCAAAAAAGGTTATGAAGGAAGTTGCTATGCTCGACTATATGTATTTTTTAACTCTTACGTTCTAATTACCATTTTTCGTCCTACATTCAACAATGATATCATAAAATATAACTATTATTGTAATGTTTATTATTTTTTATGGTGAACTCACAGCAAATAATGAATTAATAAAAAAATGAGCCAATAATACTTTGTATAGTCAAAATAAGAATTTTGTTCATAAAAGTAATCCATGACTTAGACCTCCGCGGTTATAACGTTGCATTTCAGCCTCACGTAGTAACAAAAAAATTATTTTCAAAAGCTAACGGTAGTATTAAAACATCTTTGTCATTCACCATTTGATTGTATTGTGGATTCATTACTTTTCCAAACGATGATACTGGGCATATCATTATTTCTCTTAATGAACAGATTACTTTTAATTCAATATCACCCAGAAATACCACCCACCCATGGTGTCGTGCAAAATTAATTGAAAATTGTGTCATGGGTTGCGATAAATTTCTTTATTTTCGAAAGTTATGTTTGCTTAATATTTGTGAGCTTTACCACGTGATTTTTGTTTCAAATTTATGATTAATTTCAATTTTTATTTACACATAGATTTTTTTAAATGTTTATATGATTAAAGATCATGGTAAATAACTGAGTAGCCACGATGAAAACCTTTGATTATAGAAGTAAACTCTTTGATAAAAGAACCCTAATAAAGTTCAAACTTTCAAAAATCAAATAACTATGGTTGAATGTCGACCACTGGGCGCCCACTAGTAATATTAAAAGCTCATATTATACCTTTCCCATTAGAAAAACAGAATAAATAAGAAAGAAATACATCCCGGTGCAGGTAAAATTGTTTACGCTAAGATAATACTGGAAATTGGATTGGAGCCCAGCAAAGCCTTTAGGCAGCCATTAAAGTTTTTTACTATGTTGTACGGATCAAACCCCTGGTCTTTGACACACTATTGTAAGTAGTTAAATATTTTATTACAGACCTAGATTTCAAGGGAACGTAAAACTGGTTTTGAGCATTATTTTTTCAACTAATGTTATTTGCCAACTTGTTGCAACAGTATAATTATACATCTATATAGGCATAGAAGGAAATAAAACTGTTCAGTACTATTCTTATTTGTCAACTGATTCCCTTTTTTTGTTGTTTTGTAGTAATCACGAGCTGCAGTGTTATCAATAAAAAACGTATGTGTACTTTTTTACATACGTAAGAAGTTATATTTCTTTAGCTTAAAGCAAAATTAAATTGATAATTTTATAAATAAAAATAAATATTTAATTTTTAAAAGGTTTTAAAAATTAATCTTCTATATCTTTTTTTTTTCGAACTGACTACGCTTTTGACCTAGCAAGGTCTTAACAGATTCACCGGACTACAACTACATATATATCTGTTGACAGAATCAAGTAAGATAACAAAAACAGGAGAATAAACAATTTATCAAATAAAAAATGTAATATAAGTCTACAATGTAAACAAATAAAAAGAATAAGCGACAGTTATGGTAACTTCTAAACGATAAATCCACTTTAAAAGTTTATAATAAAAAATGAACACTTTTATCACGAAAACTCACAATAGATTATCCTTCGCCATTTTATTATTTTTTAAATGTGTAATAATAGTTCAGAAATAATGCAGACGAAGCTGGTTTATAGATGATCTGTCCTGAGATTATAGCTTGATAGCTACAATATCTGTAAGACCAGATTATCCAATCGATTAAAAAATATTTATGGATACTTCCAAATATGTCGTTCAATTCTTCATGTGTTAATTAATACTTTTTATGCAGATAGCCATTATAGGGACAAAGCATAATATTTTTATCATATTACTTCCTTTTCATTTTAATATCATATCATTTCTTTTAATTCAGCATAGATTCCCTTAAGATTACAAATAACAGAATTAATATAAGTAGTACATACAAACAAGAACTGAATTACTTATTCGTTCTCTTCCGTTACGTAAGACGGCCGTCCTTGGAAAATAGCTATTTATATTTAAAGCCTACCTAGGATCACTTTGCAAACATTGTTTTCCCTGCATTGTATATTTTATTACCTTTGATCACTTTGTTCTTAAATACATTAATTCAACTGTCGATGGTAATACATATCATAGCTATTCAAATCATATACATTAAAATCATGGCTATAGTGAATTTGACTTCTTTTGTTTTAAATACATTAATTTATTCATTATTATGTTTATTGTTATTATAATGAACTGTTTAATCAAATGCAATTAAATTGTAATATTGGCATGCCCCGTACTTTATGCCGTTGACTCCATCTTTTTTTTTCTTATAGCTCAACGAATGGAAATTGAAATTGAAATACCACAAACGCTTACCTAGTGTAGTAGTGCGTATATAGAATTAATTACTCTTTCCACAGAGTTGCGGTATGATTTTTATTGACTGCAATCGTCGGCGGACTTATACTTTATAAGTTGTGAAGTAATAAATATACACGTAGTCCATCTAACGTAAAATAAGATAGCAATCTTTGGAAATAAGCTTCTATACCTGAGTACTGAGTTAAACCTTGTACAAGCTCGCCTATTGTTAGCACTCTCTGTCCTACTATTGACTTACTATTGACTATATGGGGGGTATTACTAATGACCTGACATCATTGATCGAAAGTTTTCGGCACGTCGTCACTTGACTGAATGCTGTAAAAGGCAAGTCTGTCGAGTCATTGGGGACATTGTAGCTCGGTCGTCTCTATGGAAGTTTGTGTTGCGTGATTGTTGTTGTATTGCGTGAGTTATTTCCAATTTACATTGTCATTTGTATTTCTCTGGGTTTTTATGATTAATTGTATTACTTGAGTTATTTAATTGTTGAGTTTTCGTGTAAAGATTTGTATTTTTTTTTAAATATAAATCTACTTTTAGTATCTAAAAATATATCTATCTATATATTAATACGTGAAGCAAAAAAATTGTACCCCTTTTTAACCTATTTTCCCTTAACGGGTGAACTTAAAATTTTGCATAGTTAAAGTTTATATGGCGGAGAAGTGCAGAAAGCTGTTTATTTTATATAAAATGCATTAGAAGTACATTAAATTAATTAAAATATGCACTACTTACACTACTACTCGAATTTCACACAATGTATACACACATGTAAATAAAAAAGACATTTTGACAGCCGTCAATAAATACGAATTTCAAAAAAGGTTGTGAAGGAAGGAGGTTGCTGTATTCAATATCACCCAGACTGCGTTCCGGTAGTAGCTCACAACGCTCACGCTCACGACCGCGAGTTTTCCCGTTCCACTAGCTCGCGAGCGTTGCGATCGTAAGAGCTAGTGGAACGCATTTGTGGGCGTTGTGAGCGTTCAGATAAATAATAAAAATGGCGATCTAGAAAAAATAAAACAAAAACTTTGAGAGGTTAAGTTACACTTTGTAAGTCTTAACAGTAAATTCATATAATTATGAAATTCATTTAAGTATATTAAAGAAACAATGTATAATTCATTTTTTTTATTTTAATTATCATAAAAACATAAAAAATGACCTTATTGGTGAAATGAAATAATTATAAATTAATTTTTAAATTGAATTTTAGAATTCACAACATTTTTCAAAAGAAGTAAAATTATTAAAACTTTATTAACGTATTTCATTTCATATTTCATTTACGTATTTCAATACAATATGTTATTTAATATAAATATCCTATACCGTATCAAGTAATGACATTTTCACGGTCGCCATCTTTATTGAGAATCCCGTCAATTTTGACAACGCTCACGTCGACCCACGTCCAGGCATGGGGCGTTGTGAGCTTCGCGTGAGCGTATGTTATAACGTCATCAATGACGTTTTCGCCACGACCGCAACGCTCACGGTTGTCTAGTGGAACGGCGAAAAGGGCGTTGTGAGTGTTGTGAGTGTCTCCCGGAACGCGCCCCCAGAAATACCACCCACCCATGGTGTCGTGCAAAATTAATTGAAAATTGTGTCATGGGTTGCGATAAATTTCTTTATTTTCGAAAGTTATGTTTGCTTAATATTTGTGAGCTTTACCACGTGATTTTTGTTTCAAATTTATAATTAATTTCAATTTTCATTTACAAATAGATTTTTTAAAATATTTATATAATTAAAGATCATGGCAAATAACTGAGTAGCCATAATGAAAACCTTTGATTATAGAATTATACCCTTTGACAAAAGAACCCTAATAAAGTTCAAACTTTAAAGTATGAAATGACTA
This sequence comes from Antheraea mylitta, assembly GCA_014332785.1. Taxonomy (NCBI): domain Eukaryota; kingdom Metazoa; phylum Arthropoda; class Insecta; order Lepidoptera; family Saturniidae; genus Antheraea; species Antheraea mylitta. The sequence continues at coordinate 4,047,957 of JACEII010000010.1, forward strand.
TGGTCGAATGTCGACCACTGGGCGCCCACTAGTTCTTTTAAATCTCTTAATTTGAATACCATGCCTTCGTGATGTATTCATTATTATAATATGGGGAAAATATTGTGAAATCTTCAATATTATTTACTAGACACAGGTGTGAATTTTTACAATTTTTTTGACAATCTTGATAAATCTGAATTTTAATAAAACCCTAATGTAAAATTTATAAAAGTTGGATTTATACACACAACTTTAGTAATAGAAACAGTGACAGATTGGTAATGATTCTATAACACTATTACCTAAAATCTGTTATAATTTACAACAAAACCCAAAAGCACATTATCGATTTGGCGGAAAGTAGGTTCGAGCAACATGTCAAACAAGTTTTAATGTCTAAAGGCAATTATGAGGTGGATCAATATGGGAGACGAGATGGTGATGTCTGGAAATAAAACCCTCTCTGTGCATCCGCTAAAAATAAATATAATTGTAATTTATTTCTATGGAAATATGTACGATGAAAAGATAAACCACAGATCGATTTTTTTGCTGGTTCCTTTCGATGACTGATTTGTTTTCAAGTGAAATATATTAATTATATTGGTAATTTTTATGTAGACCAACATTGCATTATATCATAGATCATTTCAATGCATATTTTCAAAGATATCACTGATTAAATAAACAGTAACTTGACGAAATATTCGAAGCTTCTTTGCATTTGATGACCTAAAAATATTAGATTGCCAAAAAAAGGAACAAACACTGTGTCTAAATCGTTTTAATATTTCTGACGATACATTAATACATTGCACCCATTCAAAGACGGGGCATGTCGCTACTATTATAAAATATTTCTCCACGTCTATATCATTACAAACCAACTTGGGTTCTTAAGGACATATTTTATAATAACACTTTGAAAATTTAACTAGTTTATTCGCAAACAAACGTAAACAAAGTTATTACACTAACAAAGTCTTATGTGTTTTAGGAAAAATCTTATTTAAATCACTATAAAAATTTTGGGAATTTGTTAGAGAAATTTAAGAGTTCATACATATGGCTTCTGTAAGATAGTCGTGACTGTTTTATAGAAAAAGTATTGGACATCGTGAAACTCTAATTAAGCAACATATTATATTTTATAATTTTTATAAAAATAAGTAATAATATTTCGATTTCATGTTATATCGAATCGCCAGTTGTATCTGCATTGTGAGGTAGTTTAATTGACGAGGATCGTGGCCAGCTGCGTCACAGCTCTGAGCTCTGAACAGGTTTAATTGAATTCTAAATGAGAATTCTAATTGTTATGGAATATCAGACAGCAATAGAATTAATAAAGTTCAGATATAGATTAAAGATTTAATTAATCTATTATGCATTTAAACACGTTCAATCGATAAGATTTTTTTTATATCATAGGTGGCAAACGAACAGGTGGGTCACCTCATGTTAAGTGATCACTACCATCTATAGACACCAGCAACCCCAGAGGAGTTGCAAGTGCGTTACCAGTCTGTGTTGGTGGAGAAGCGGGGATTGGTAAGGAGAAGAGAGGGCAGGGATAGGGAAGAAGGTGGGCTTCCGGCGCTCTCACTGATCGAACGAAACTCAACAATGCAAGCACTGTTACTTCACGTCGGCTTTCTCTGGTGGTACTACCCTGGACAAGCCGACCCATTCATGCTGAAACCCGTTATAACATTAGTGTGGCTCTACCACCTACAAAAACACCTACTGCTTTTACACGCAATCTACATGCTTTTAATCATATTTTTAAAGACTAATACTATACATAAATTATCTATACAAATAAATGAAACTGAAGTGTTTTTAGGAAATAATAACTTAATAAATGGATATGCTATTTGTATAAAAAAAACATAACTTGTTATTTTGGTCTGTCTGCCAATAGCAAATGAATACATTTGCTCCAGCGAATCTACGAAACGGTGGGACCGATTTTAACGAGACTCTCACGGGCAAATAACTGCTGTTATGAGAAATAACCTACGGTATTTTTATTTTAGAAAACGGGATTAGGATTTCTCTCAAACATAATAATAATATACTAAAGAAGATATGTTCAGAACTGCACGCGCTTTACGTGGACGTTTAATCTGAACAAAGATTATGTTACTAAATTCCACGTGATCGAAGTTGCAGGTAACAGCTAGGTATGAAATTAAATTATTAACAAACTTCTAAACACTATAAAAGTTCATAAAACTTTGAAGAATAAATATATTTTTCATAACACAGAGCGCAGGACGACCATTTTTTATTTTGATAACTAAAATGTTAATAGATAGATTACACATGCCAAATATATAAAAAAAATCACATGATTAGCTGTGAAATATACAGAAACCGTATCCATTGACATAGACATGAATCCAACATTGGGCCTGAATGTTGTATAAAAAAATATCACTAACTTACCATTCTTAAGTTGTAAAGTCTGTGCGTTCTGGCAGTCGTTTGTGCACCGGTACCTTTAAGGTTTTTTATTATCCGCTGACATATTGTCACTTTATATCAAATTGGATTGTCATCGAAATCCAAACTTAAAAAGTATATCAAAATATTAAATCTTCGTCTCGTAATAACTAGATTTCCTTCTTTCACCGAGAAATTAACAACACGGACCTTACATTGAACTTGCTTTTCAACGAATTCTCGTGTAAATAGCAACTCGGCATACGTTTGGCGGCGAATGAAAAGTATTCTGTCAAACTTCACACATCCCACGTCAGATTTTATGTACGATATGAATAAAGAGTGTACTCAGAATAGTAATCAGTACAGCTATTGATCCTTTTGGGCACAAACCAAATAATATGGAGTTGAAACT